>CM026285.1:14602295-15143987 GCA_014851415.1 Cnaphalocrocis medinalis
ACGTGTTTGGTTGTTGTTCAAGAGTTTCAAGTGATTTGTTTATCTTCTATTTCTTTGCCCAATTGTTAGTCCTGGCATTGATACAACAACCATGTTTGTCTTTGGGAGCTTTTTAAATTTGTGTGTAATTAATTTTCTCATTTTCCTGAATAGATTAATCATATAAGAATACATTTGTAGATAATTATTTATATATAGGTAGACCATAATTTTACCTTTCATATTACATGTTAAGCAGTGGTGACAAAAAACACACATATTAAGTTATTACACATACTTACTAAAACAAAGTAGTTTAAATCAATAAATCATCATATGATTTATACTACTTTGTTTAAGTATGTGTAATAAGTGTATTTTTGGTCACTACAATATTATCATAAGTCCTGTCACTGTTTCTGACTAACATCTTAAGTAAACTAAATATTACCAGTATGTTAGCAGTATCCCGGTACTTTCCACTCTTGTTTTTTACTTCATTAGTTGCAGTGTTGAAAATTTCGAACTGCTCAAAGTAAAATTCTGGGTTGTGCATATCCTGCACCATTCCCCGAAAGCGAACCAGCGAGTTATCAGGCAGATTATGAGACGCATTTGAATTTATTAGGGGTATCTGAAAGGTTATACAAAGGTCAAAAATGTATGATTACTTTTGTCTAGAAATATACATTTTAATTTACTGGAACTCACCTGATGCCAATTAGGCAGTTTTAACAATCGTTCTATCCATGATTGCTCATTCGCTATCCAAAGATCTGGAGTTACAGTTCGAAATCCGTGACCAAGTCGTGCATGGTTACGTTTATTTAAGTAATAAACGCTATAATAATAATTAAAACGCTCTTCCAGACATACAGGATGTATCTGTGAATATTTACAAACACGTCTTCTATGAAGCATTCTGAACAATATATTTTGTTCTATGACTTTTGGAAAAGTCGGTCACTTGGTCGGTGCTTTTAGTTAAACCGAAAAGATGAAACGCTTGCGCGATATAATCGACCACCAGTGCAATCTATTGGTACAGAGTAAAACTAACGTCCCGAAACGAAGTGAGAGTGGATCACTTCTTTCTTTTATACAAGGCGTATCTGTGAATATTTACATCCCTCTTAACTACGTGTGCTATCGACTATTCTGAACAACATTTGTTCTATGACTTTTAAAAATTCTCAGAAAACATCTTCATCCGTTTATCCAAAATCGGACACGTGACTTGGTCATTTTGTATGGATAGTCGAAAAAAAATTCGATTAATTTAGGTAAGTTGTTGAACATTTGTTGTTCAGAATGGTTGATAGAACACGTGGTTAAAGGGATGTAAATGTTCACAGATACAGCCTGTATAAAAAAGACAACGATCATGTTTTTATTTCTTTCAGAACTAAACACAGAGTGCAGAACAATGCTGACAGCGACGCAGAAATGCCTAGAGTCATTAAAGGCCGGTACACTAGACGCGGGCCTGTACAGCGCGGCGCGCGGCCTCGTGGTCAACGCCAGCCACAGCGCGGCGGGCGCGGACCGCGCGGGCGGCGCGCTCAGCGTGGACGACGAGCTGGCGGGCATGGACCGAGCCATCGAGGAGGCGGCCGGACAGATAGAGGTACACACTGATATAACACAGCAGAACAATGCTCACAGCGACGCAGAAATGACATGATAGGGACCATTCTAGTATTACGTAAGCAGATTTTTTGACAAATTTAACCCCCCTACCTTCTTGTCAACAAAATGGTCGATAAATTATACTTTTTCTTTCCTGAATTTCAAAGTAAGCAGAGACAAGACCCCCCCCCTCTCTATGCTTACGTAATAATTGAACGGTCTCATATACCACTGAGGAGGCTGCCGGCCAGATAGAGGTAAGACATCACTGATATAACACAGAGTGCAGAACAATGCTCACAGCGACACAGAAATTAGGTACATGAACATGATATACCTACCACTGTAGCAGGCTGCTGGACAGATAGAGGTACACACTGATATAACACAGCAGAACAATGCTCACAGCGACGCAGAAATGCCTAGAGTCGTTAAAGGACTGAAGTTTGAGTTGAGGAGGCTGCCGGCCAGATAGAGGTATGACACACTGATATAACACAGAGGTACGACACACTGATATAACACAGAGGTACGACAAACTGATAGACAGAGTGTTGACTGGCCGGATGGCGCATTTGGTAGTGACCCTGCTTCATACGCTCAGCGTGGACGACGAGCTGGCGGGCATGGACCGCGCCATCGAGGAGGCGGCCGGACAGATAGAGGTACACACTGATATAACACAGCAGAACGATGCTCACAGCGACGCAGAAATTACATGATAGAGACCATTCTAGTACTACGTAAGCAGATTTTTTGACAAATTTAACCCCCCTACCTTCTTGTCAACAAAAATGGTCGATAAATTATACTTTTTCTTCCTGAATTTCTCAAAAGTAAGCAGAGACAAGACCCCCCCCCTCTCTATGCTTACGTAATAATTGAACGGTACCATATACCACTGAGGAGGCTGCCGGCCAGATAGAGGTAAGACATCACTGATATAACACAGAGTGCAGAACAATGCTCACAGCGACGCAGGAATGACATGAACATGATATGACACTGAGGAGGCTGCCGGACAGATAGAGGTAAGACACACTGATATAACACAGAGATGAAACAATGCTGACATCGCCACGCAGAAATGCCTGCCGGTTACCATGCGCGCCGTGGAACACGTGTCAACACTGGTATTGGTCAGGCAAGTTACTCTCGCTCCCCTAGATGGGCGATGAGAGGGATAGAGGATGCCGCTCTCGCTAAAACACGAGTCGACAAATTTGCTCCGGGCGCAGTTAGGATCCTGGTCGTAGGCGTAGGACTGCGCCAGACGAGGTATGACCTGTACCCAGAGGCGCGCGGCCTCGTGGTCAACGCAGCCACAGCGCTGCGGGCGCGGGCACCGCGCGTGGCGGGCGCGCTCAGCGTGGACGACGAGCTGGCGGGCATGGACCGCGCCATCGAGGAGGCGGCCGGACAGATAGAGGTACACACTGATGTAACACAGCAGAACAATGCTCACAGCGATGCAGAAATTAATGATAGAGACCATTCTAGTATTACGTAAGCAGATTTTTTTGACAAATTTACCCCCCTACCCCCCTTGTCAGCAAAAATGGCCAAGACACCCCCAGATGCTTACGTAATAATTGAACTGTCCCATATACCACTGAGAAGGCTACCGGCCAAATAGAGGTAAGACATCACTGATATAACACAGAGTGCAGAACAATGCAGCTACAGCTGCCTGGATTTTTGAAAGGAAAAGTCAGGCATTTTTAATGCCTTCATGTGCCTTTTTGTTATGCAGGAAAAATACTACAAACTCAAATAAAGCGATTGGTGTAACATTTCACTCACAAGTATTAAGATTTCATCAATGTATTAATTTATTTTATTTTGTTGACAAAAATATAAAGTCTGATCGGACAGCGCGTGACAGAGAGAGTAGTATTGGCAATTACTGTAAGACAAAAAGAGACAACATCATTATCTCGGTACCGCCACAGTGGCCAATATACTTAGACCCGCTGTAGTACTCAAAACTCAATTGATAACAGCTCATCTGTTAATCGTTTATTTCCGTGTAAAAGTACGGAAGCGTCAGCAGTCATCACGCACACATGTTATCAAAATATTGCCTCGTTTTCAGGTGTCAGGAGAATTTTTCACACGCGATAGCCTCCACTTTATTTGTATTTGGCTAAAGCTTGAATATTTTTTAACAGGAAATGCTGGCGGCAAGTCGCGCAGGCGACTCCGGCATCAAACTGGAAGTGAACGGCAAGATCCTGGACGCGTGCACCACGCTCATGGGCGCCGTGAAGGTGCTCGTGCAGGACTCCAGGGCGCTGCAGAACGAGCTGGGAGACCCCCACACCCGGCAGAAGATGTACAGGAAGAACCCGCAGTGGTCTGAGGGGCTGATCTCCGCGGCCAAGGCGGTCGTGTTTGCGGCTAAGTTGCTAGTGTAAGTTAACTATCAGGACTCTAGGGCGCTGCAGAACGAGCTGGGAGACCCCCACACCCGGCAGAAGATGTACAGGAAGAACCCGCAGTGGTCTGAGGGGCTGATCTCCGCGGCCAAGGCGGTCGTGTTTGCGGCTAAGTTGCTAGTGTAAGTTAACTGTTGGGATTACCAAGGGGGGTCGTGCAGGACTCTAGGGCCCTGCAGATGAACTAGGGGATTCGCACACCCGGTAGAAGGTGTGTCGGATGAACCCGAAGTGGTTATGTAGTGGATATTTTGGTCATATCTTGGCTCTGCCACGTAAATTAAAAGATAAATAGCGGATTATAGAAATGTTAGATAAAGGTGACAGCTATCCTAATATTGCTCGGAAGTTTAGGTGAACAGTAACTGTAGATATAACACACTATAACACTTGCGTCTCGATAAAATATTGGTTAGGTTAGAACAGTGACCAAAAAAATCTTGAGATTCGCGGGCGAGTTTTTTTCGAGACCCATAACCTTAATTTGCAAGGGGTTCTGTTTTGTCTCTCCGGATTAACGAGATGCTGTAGTATTTCTATTTGTAAATCGGTTAAAAAGCAGACATGTGTGTGCGCAGGTCCTCCGCAGACGAGGCGGTGGGCGCGGCGGGGCGGCTGGAGGGCGTGTCGGCGGCCGCGCACGAGGTGGCGGGCAGCACCGCGCAGCTCGTGGCCGCGTCCCGCGCGCGCGCGCCGCCCGCCAGCCAGCCGCTCGCGCGCCTCACGCGCGCCTCGCGCAGCGTGGCCGCCGCCACCGGCGCCGTCGTCGCCGCCGTGCGCGCCGGCTCCGCGCTCCGCCACGACACCGGTGAGTGAGAGCCAGCCAGCCGCTCGCGCGCCTCACGCGCGCCTCGCGCAGCGTGGCCGCCGCCACCGGCGCCGTCGTCGCCGCCGTGCGCGCCGGCTCCGCGCTCCGCCACGACACCGGTGAGTGACGAGGGGGCGGGCGGCACCGGTCACTCCACGTTAGTCGCCTATCACCATCGCTTTCTGAACGGGAAACGGTCGCTGCAGTGAGGCTCTGCGTTCGGATATGACACCGGTCTATTCATTTTATTGCCTACTAACCAAATATCTGCGATAAACGTGATGAGCGTTTGTCATCATCGCCTTCTGATTTGGAGGCGGTCTTTTCATCCAAATGTCCAGCTAAGCTAATAAATAAATAATAAATTGCGTTGCGTTTACCGCCGCCAATGGACACAACACTAGAGGAGTCACAAATGCTCTGCCGACTTTTGCCGACCTTTTAAAAAGGGATACGCTAAATTGAAATTGTGTCCCCGCAGAGGCGCTGGACACGACGGCGCTGACGCTGACGGCGACGCGGCGGCTGGAGATGGAGAGCAAGGTGCGCTCGCTGGAGCTGGAGAGCGCGCTGGACGCCGAGCGCGCGCGGCTCGCGGCGCTGCGCAAGCGCCACTACACGCTGGCGCAGCAGGAGGAGGTAATACATACTTATAAAGAGAAAAAAATAATTCAATAAAATCGGAGATCACGGCCCGGTACTTAAACCACTAGACCATCGGAGCATTAAAAAAACACACATAATGAGATAATAAACATCGAATCTTAATAGAGTGATAAATTATAAACATTGACTAATCTTTATACAAACATACTTTATTTTTTGTAGACTTCGACGGCATATTAAAATTCAAAATATCTATATCTGTAAAACTACTAATGACTGTGCTGTTGGGATCACTTTTCAAACGCATTCAGTATGGAATTAAATCACAATTTTTTTTTACAACACTTTTACCTCAGTAACAGGGTATTGAACCCAAAACCTTATCCACTAGAAAACTTAGACACTTCACAATAATATCTCAATATCTTCATCGTCTAAAGATGACGGCTTAGATAAGATCGTTGGAGATTAAAATTTTATTTTGTTTCAGAATGGAAACATGACAAATGGAAAAGAATGAAAGACAACAGATGCGGCGGCTGATTTAATCTAATCTAGTACTGATAGCTCTCGAGTGACTGATAACAGAATAAAATGACGAAATATAATAACTAGTTAGGCTAACTCTTTTGAGGTTAAGCGAATAGGCTTCGTTTATTTTTAAACTGATAAGCACGTTCAAGTGTAGATGTTTAGAACTAGAAAGAGTCATGTTCGAATCATGTGATGTCTAGGTACAGACAGGTGCATAAAAAGCTTTTTTTTAACAAATCAAATCGCAAACATACAAAGATGTATTGCTACTGCTAAATTACTTTTGCAGGTGACTGTACCGGTGAAGAGTTAACTATACAGAATCAGCTCTTGCCCCCAAATATTATGTGATAATCAACATTTAATCAGTAATCAAATATTGCTTGCATTAAAAAATTAAGTTTATACTGCTACGGATAAACACTGGAAGATTTTTGAATTCCTGCCATTTAATATTAATATGCATTTTGCTAACGATACATTCTTAATTTGCATTTTTATACAACGAATTGATTAGTGCAGCTATTGTATAACAAAATGAGCGAAAGAGTATTTTTCCTTAACAGTGTTAGCTAGTTACGTGAGTGGTAAGAAATAAGTGAAGAGACCATTAATGTGGCGCCAGTATTCCGATTCTGTAAATTTTTTTTAGCGCCCACTGTACATTATAATATCGTCAACAAAGTATATGAAACGGATTTTTGGGGAACTAACGACATTCCCTATGTTTTATAACCAATGGGGTTACCATACCTTATAACATTAGCGGCAGTGGTGCCATTAATTAATTTCATGACTTTATTGACGCATTATAGGTGAGCTGAACTATCAAAACGTTACCAATGATATTTCTCAAATCGTGTGAAGGTGTGGTTGGAGAAATATCATCGGTCAACTTTTGTAAGCTCCGCGCTATCAGCATATTGCCTCTCGGCACATCGGTACACAAGATCCATCAACTGGATCTTGTGTACCTAATCACGGATATCTTCACAGCGTATGATGATGAATACGTATACGAATGCGTAGATCATCAGTACTACGCTTTCGTGGAAAGTGACGCTACCACTCGTCAATTAAGAATCAATACCTAACTAATATTATATCGGGACTTAATCGACGTCCCAGGCATGTGCCTGGTATAATATCGGTGCTCATAATTGGGTAAACCTTTTATTGCTAACTCGAACGTAACTGTGTAGCATTATAAAGGGATACCCTGAGGTTATGAATTATTCTAAATATTTGAAACACACTGGCTGTTGATGATGGTCTCTTTGTCATTAACTTTTAATGACTAGTTGACTAGAAAATCGTCTATATTATTAGAAAAAATCTAATTAGTCAATGAAATAAGGATAGTAATTTTTGAGGACGTATTTAAAAGTGACGTATCGAACTACGAAACACCAATAATAAATTGTGATTAGAATACGTGTTAGGTTTATTAATAGTGTGTGTCTTGCATGTAGATAAAAATGAGTAATGTCATTAGGTTGGTCTGAGCTTATCATATTGTCAGATAGAAAAACACATCCATGCATTGCACTGCTGAGTGTTAAAAATCCAGAACACATTACTCTCAAGTTAACCACACTTACGTCTATTGATTCATTTGTATTTTTGTAACGCTTAGGACTAGTTATTAAACTGAAATTGAGAATTATTCATTACGTAATGTGTTCTGGATTGTGATTTATCTATTGAATAAACTGACCTACTTATGACATATTCTTCATGAATTATTTTATAGATATCCATGGCTGGTAAAATGTCAGTAACTGTAATCTGTATTTTGTATCCCCACGAAAAGTTAGCGTAAGAGTAAATCACGAGAATTTAAGCTTTAAGCCATTGTACTAAGGTTTCAAATCATGAACTGTATAGGTATGTGTTTATATGTATAGAAATATTTTATCTAAACTTATATTACTTATTTACATTTTTATTGTTATTAGATAAAATAGTTTTTTTCCTTTGCCTGTACGGATGTTAATAATTAACGCCATTTCCTTTTTAATGTTAATCATGATCCATAACTTGCTCTAATAATTTGATAAATATATTATACCTATTTTGAAGTACGAATTGATGTGATTAGGAAGGTTTTATTTAAAACTTATTCTGCGTACATTATTGACATTTGGTAATAAACGTACATTACATAATTCATTAAAACCGTTGTTTTAATTCCTAAGTATTTTATAGGTAGGTTTTCGATCAGTAAACCCTAGACACAGCGTGAACACGCTGAAACGTCGTCGCCTATGTAGGCTCCATTCAAAAGAGCGGTATTTTTTCGGAATTAGGATCGAAAATTAAATGTATTCACGACATTTTAGAAATAACTATAGCTGTAGTGCTAAGAGTCCCCGCAGACTACAAACTTTCAATCGGCCGATAGTTTGGTCGGATTCTTAATCAGTATGAAGATGTATGTATGCGCACATTACAGTGATTCAGTATCGGCCGATCACACTAGACATCTTCATACTGATTAAGAAGCCGACCAAACTATCGGCCGATAGAAAGTTTGTAGTCTGCGGGGACTCAAGTACCTACTATCAATGACAGCGCTTTTTCAAACGCTTTCAGTATAATTTTATTATGATTCGAATTTCACACATACCAAACGCGGTATGTTTAGCGTTTAATGATAAAAAATGTACGTAGTCTGGTTTTCAAGGTTATTTTCGAGTATGTGTCACCACGAGGTTGTATTAATTTGGGAGAACACGAAGTTGCGATATCCATTGTTGTTTGTGGACTCGTATGTATACTTACCTACCGATCATCCATTGAAGTGATATTAAGTTTAAGCTTCGCCATCATGCTGTACTGTCAATAAAGTCGTGAAATTTATTCTTGAGGAACCTTCAATGAGTACCATAAATAGTATTATAATAACCCATGGGGCTACTATACCCAATGACGTAAGCGGCAGTTGGCGCCATAAATTAATTTCATGACTTTCTTGATACATTATAAGTGTGATCGGTTTAAAAAGAAGGAAGAAAATAGAGGGGGAAGAAGGTGGGGGCCCTAATTAAGTTTTAAGTTGTGTGGCGTAGAAAAAAGGAAACAAATGAATGCTTACACATATCTCGTTTTATTCGCTGTATCATTAATACTGCTCATATTAACTAAAAAAGCATGGCAACATTTTTTCAATGATTACATCATTATTACAAATCTAACTACGTAATAAAATAGGCAAAGAATAACCGAAGGACAATACAAGACATAAACTCATGGTATTAGTAGGAATCATAACTGGTGTCACACCATAAAATGCTCTAATACGGAATGATACATTTATCAATCATAGTGATTATTCTTCTCAATCAATGCTTGTTTATAAAATTTACATTACAACACACCAGATCAAATACAATATACTCTGTTCAGAATCCAAATTCCATAAAGTAAGACTAGTTTACATTGTCTCAAATAGAAAACAAGCATAGTAATGATATAGTGGTAGTAAAATATTCTCTACGTGAATTCGGATTCTACACAGATATAAGTATATATAACATATTAATGGCCAGGTTCCACAAACTTTATCCATCATTAAGTACTTTCGTGTACGTATAGAACTAGGTTAATCACAAACCAGTGGCACGTAATTTGTGCGAAAAACATTAATACCTACAGCTAAAACTATAAGGATACAGAAGTAATAAAAAATAAAAAATTGTTGGATTAACAAAGTTTTTAACTTGAAATACAAAGCTAAGGCCGATAAATCGTTGACATTACTTCTAAAATTGCTGTAAAGCTAAATTGCCTGTCGACTGCAAGTGAGGGAATATATCCATTCTATTCTATGCGACCCATTTAGGAGTGGGGTGTGGGTTTCGATTTAAAAATTGCTTCACTATAGATGCATTAAATTTAAATACAACAGATGGTTACTAGAAAGGGTGTGGGAGAAGTTACATTGTAAAATAATGGGTCACATAGTTGATATGGGTACATTCCCATATGGACTGATGAGATAAACATGGAAATGGGTATAATACTTTTCAGTGATTTATAAAAATATTTATATCATTGGATTTTTAGGAAAAATAATCCCATCTCACAATAAGATTAAACAGTTATTTCAAATAATTTCTCCCTTGCAGTCACTGTTGAGCATGCGAGTTATACGCAAGAAGCCATCACCCATTCGCCGCACAATACTAGAACTGATATCAAAATTTTAAGACGATGGTAAATCCTTCGAAAATTTAGCACCACATGTTGGCTTCTCACTTTCATAAAATACTGTTTTTTTTTAAATAATACTTCATTTGATTACAACTTCAGATCCTTTGAACATGAATTGACAGTGATCCTTCATGAGCAGTCAATCTGATTTAGGCCCTTGATAAGCCATAAAAGTAAAAAGTTATAAATTAGGCTTCATACTTAATGAAGGGATTTTTTGAGTAATTTAATGTTTCCTTATTAAAATAAGTTTACATCTGTTCAAACACTCATAGAGCAATTGCTAAGGCATTTCCACAAGACATAAGTAGAGATTATTTTTGTCAAACAGAAGCTTTGAACTTGATTAGAGGAATCAAACATATTATATTCTGACAGCATTCGAGTATAAAGTAGATAGGGGAAAGAGCAATGATATTAGGTGAAAAGATCATAGTTCAGAGTACATTTGCGTATCCTTAGAGAGCTGTTACAGAGGAGGTTCGTCCCATTTGAGATGCTTCTCTGGGGTAAGATGGACAATCCGCACAGTGGACAGCCTGGTTCTTCTCAAATTTGGGCGGGATGGGACAGAGTCGGTATATGACTTCATCACCTGGTAGAGGCACGAATTCCCCCTCAATGCTAAAAAATAAACAAACTGTTGAAATAGATGTTTGCATTAGGTCATTTGACCTTCTGTATCACACAATGATTGTTTACAAAAACAGTTCATAAAGGATTGTAAGTGGTTTGTATTTTATAATCTTTATGGAGATGTGCCAAGTCAATAAATAAAATATATTTGAAGGTTGGGTAAACAGTGAATAACAAAGAAAATTAGTCTACATTCTAAATTCGTTTTTATATAGGTACAGAACTTTTTTTAGAAATCAAAATGATTTCTTTATAAAAAACAACTGTTTTGCTGATATTGAAACTTTGAAAGGAAATATAGATGTGCCAGAGAAATCATACAACTAAATTAGAACATTCAAAGTATTAGATGACGATAGCCAGGCGGGAGTGTCCCCCAGCACACCCAGACCCAGAATTGTTAAGATACAATGATTTACGCTAGTTAAAACGGTTAATCTACATTAACAGATGGAAAAAATATTTGTTATTTATATACTTACTCAGAAATATGTACGAAGAGGTCTTCACCCTTCTTCTCTGGTGTTACAAACCCATGACCTTTCTCTCGACAAAATGACTTGATTTTACCGCTTTCCAATGGGTTTCCTAAAGCTTTTTCTGACCTAAAAAGTGTCAATTGCTCTAGTTATTGTAACACTTGTAGATTAATCAAAAATTATGCCACTTTATAATTATAATAAACTTACGTTGACGCAGTACGGTTTCGTCGCGTGATTATTGGACTGGGAAGTTGTAAATGAGAACTTGTTTTGTTAGGCGAGTCATCACTATTAAAACCATAATCATTAGACATGATTATTGAATCATAAAATCAAGAGCTAGAAGAGTTAAATTGTTTAAAATTAAATTGTACACGAGAAGGAAAACAAAATGTCAGTCGACACCAGCGCAGAAAATACACAAATGTCAAGTGAATGAATGAGTGAGTAAAGTGAAACGTCAAAAATAGTGGTGTGCGCGTTATATGAGAGTTATTTCTGTAGAACATTTCACTCAGAATGAACTCTTTTAGTTCTTAGCTCCATTTCATAGCGCAGCGATTATATTTTTGTTAATTCATGAAATAAACGCCGCATATTAAATATTACAACTTACTAACCACTAAACCACCAACCATTTAAATTAATGACGACTTTGAGTGCGACACTTCCTAAAAATTAAGGACAATCAATAATTTGTTAGCAGTAAGATCATTTTGGGTAACAAAACCAATTGGCATATTAAAATATATTCGCGCCCCCTAATTTTGTTCTGGATTGTATCGAATGGATGTCGCTGGGCGTGGATTGCATCGCGCAATTGTTTCGCTTTTAGCGTCAAGAAAACCATGAAAACAGATTTTTGAGGATCTCATGGAGGAGTTACCAGGTTTTTTAACCAATGGGCCTACAATACTACTACAGTATGGTCATCAATAAAGTCATGTTGCGCCGCTTACGTCATAGATGATGACGTACATACATGACTTTATTGACACATTATACCCATTTATGAATGGTATATTATCAATTACAGGGTGTATCTGTATACATTTACATACATTTAACCACGTGTTCTACGTACCATTCCGAACAACATTTAGTAGATCAAATGTTGTTCAGAATGGTTTGGAAATTCGTCGATTTTTTTTGGATTCCCCATACAAAATCACCAAGTCACCTGACCGACTTCGTATGAAAAGTTTTTTTATGCGAATTTCAATAATCCATTGAACAAAAGTTGTCTAGAATGGTTAGTAGACCCCGTGCTTAAAGGAATTTAAATGTCTACAGATACACCCTGCAGTGTATACTGTCTTTTTTTTCTACGGGTCAACATTAATTAAATAAAAATACATTCCACATAGGCAATAATTTATTTAATATTTCTCACAGCAAATATGATATTTTGATATTTAAAATAGCTGGAACTCGAATAAAGTTGAATAGTTCAACGAAATAACAATATTTATATTTCTTTTTCATAAATTCTACGAGTTTGAAAGATTTAACTTCCTAGTTATTGAAACGTTTTTGGACACATTCTTGGTTGTTCAGGAAGAGGTAATTTAATCTGCGGTACTTCTATTCCTTCCCACTCTCCCTGTAGAAAAAAAGAACAACATACAATTTTATACAAATCGAACTTTAAGGGGTTACAACCTAAGGTTATAACGATTTATGAACATTTGAAGAGACTCCGCCCATTCCCCCCGCACACTTCATGCAACACTCGTCAGTTTGTCACTTGATTCGCGTTATATCGAACTTTAGCATGCGCGGTCACAGTAGATAAAGCAGTAAGGACTTTGCAGACTCTGGAATCTGAAGAATACCACGTCCGACGGCTATATCGTATTATTTTTTCGAAATTATTTACTTCTAAGT
This sequence comes from Cnaphalocrocis medinalis, assembly GCA_014851415.1. NCBI lineage: Eukaryota > Metazoa > Arthropoda > Insecta > Lepidoptera > Crambidae > Cnaphalocrocis > Cnaphalocrocis medinalis. The sequence continues at coordinate 14,615,510 of CM026285.1, forward strand.
AAATGTTAGAAAATATAATGTGATTAATCCTACTTATTCATACCTGGAATCGATTTCCATCCGATTTGTTGCATTGCATAGATATTGTAGACTCGGTATATAAGGTATTCAAAGCATTAGTCCGTAGTGGCGTCCATGGCTTTATAGACAAGTAATTTTCACGCGGAGAAGCTTTATATGAAATCGACATATTGTCCAAACTGCAAAAAACAAAACAAAATGTAAGTGTTAATAGTCAAGATTTATAGTTTAAGTATTTTATAGGGCTACATACCGCTTTTCAAAATCAAAGTATTTTTCTAGAGCCATGTTTGAAACTGCACTCTTGCAAACTTCCAAATCAGTTGCTGGATAATAATGCACATAGTTCACGCACATCTCATCAGTGATAGCGTGGCCTCCAATCGTGGCATTTATTTTGTCTTTTGTATTATAAATACAGGTTGTTTGAAGATAATCACCCTAAATAAAGTAATAATAATTTAAGGCCAGTAGGACAGAGTAAAGCACTCAAATATTTTCACACCAAAATTAATTACAACAAAAGGTATAATAGATTAAGTACCGGCAAAACTTTTACTGGTCGATGCAAAATCCGGATTTCTTGAAAATGTGTTGAATAATGAGTATCTTTATTTAGGACTGGTAACTCTATTGATTGCCGAAAATGACGAGTCCAAACTGCAATACCGGTCAGATGTGTGTGCAATTGACTCCCAAAAACGATAATACCGTGATGAGGTATGCCCTGAAAATTCACCAAAAAAATTCAGTACGCCAATACATATGCCAAAAGAAATTCTAGGCCACCATTATTATAATCATTGCTTTAAAAAAAAGGATTAAAAGTATTTACCACTCCTGTGCATTGTGGTATGCAATAACCAGTCAGTGGAAATGCTGATTGCCCTCCAGGAATTGCCATCTTATCTGTATATTCTAATCCAAGTTCCATTATTGCAGCATCATATGGGCGACGCTTCGATGTAACATACACTTTAATGCCTGAACTATCTACCCAGTCTGAAAAAAAAGGAAAAACTTTACCTATACCTCCTCTACTTACATACTCTTATCTTATTTTTTTATTTGTATACCATTTCTCATTTCAGGATTATTGTAATGGACCTCCAACATAAGATATTTATTTGCGTTTGGCCCACCAATAGGCAAACCTGCTTCTTCTGGGTAGATAAATGGTGGTGCTCCCATTGCCCATGCCGATTTGACCTGTAATAAAAACGTAAGAACATTATAATGGTTGTTTATAGTTAATCCATCAAAAAGTTTTGAAAATAGATTTTTAGGGGAACTAACGGCATGACATAAGCGGCAGTGACGTCATCAATTAAATAAAGTCATAAAAATATAACATCCTGACGCATTATAACAGTAGCAAAAAAATCATAGTGAATAATGTAATTTATACAATATGGTCGCTCGCAAAGTAAGTTTTACCTTTGAGCAGGTTTTTGTAATTTCTGGTCGATCAGGGGCAAAACAGCTTCCTTCATACAGCGGTATCTCTTGGTCCGGATCAGCGTCGCAATAAAACAGTTCCATGTGATGAACCAGACCTTCATTGCCTTTGGTTATGGATGATTCAAACTAAAATAAAGAGTAAGGATCAGCCTATAATACTGTCCCACTGCAGGGCAAAGGCCTCTACTACTATGATGGGATTAGGCTTAATCACCACTCTTGCCTATGTGGATTGGTGATGAACTGATGACAAACCCGAGCTATGTTCGATTCAAACTAAAATACAAAATAAAATAAAAAATGTTTTCAAATTATTATCATTAGTATTAGAACAAGTAGATCCATTATAATTATACACACCTGAATAATATGATGCAAACGTTGAGTAATATACTCCGGAAGCTTGAAGACTTTGCACCAGTACGTGGTGTCTCCACCTGGGACCTTCAGATTTTTGTTAGTAATGCTTAGCTCGTTAGCCTTGACTTTGGGCATATTCGGCGGGGTAAGAAGCCGAACTCTAATAAACCCATGGTCTTGTTTCGGAGTTCCAGTTAAGCAGAGGCCTTTAGAGGAATATAATTTATCTATACCTCTTGCCCAGACCACGTGTACTGTTCCATCCTGGATAAAAATGAACGTAATTATAGAAAAGATAGAAATTAATTATAAGAAAATTTATTGAACTACATTCCGAACCAGTGGTAAACATATTGACATTCATAAGTGTTCTGTATGGACCTAAATTAAATAAACTATTTTCATTTAATTTTAATAAATTGTGAATAATAAAATATATTAAATTATTCAACACCTCTATAACATAGTCATCATCATCACAAGTATCGAAGAACCGCTCAAAAATGATGCTTCTGCTTTTGCTATCTACATAAAATCCTTCACAATTTTGCTTTATATCAGGAAACAGTTTTCCAAGGTCATCAGCATGCATGTCCTGTGAACAAAAATAAATTAATACATAAAATTATTTTATTACATATTTTTTGCAAATGTATTAATTGTAAAAAAAAATTGACCGTATAAGGGCCACGCTTCGGTATGAATGGGCCGGCCCGACCAGAGTGATACCACGGCCTCACGGAAGACTGGCTTGAAGTAGCGCCTGCACTGTGTTTCGTCGAATGAGTACCGGAGGCCTAATCGAAGGGAAAGTTGGTTAAAAGGTTGGGAGCGTACTTATGACTCCACTGCAGGTATTGCGGGTGTCTATGGGCGACGGCAAACGCTCCGTCTAGCTCGTCTGCCAACTACCACATAAAAAAATGAACTCACCTCAAAATGATCCTGTCCTTTATAGTCGGTCCATAGCAAGCAGACATCAGATTCGGATAACTCTCCTCGATCAGAAAAACCCAAAGCAAACCAATTAAATTCTGGTGCCTTTTCTGATATAACAATTTCAAACTGAATTTTTTGAACTAAGTAGTTCACTCGCCATTTCAACAGTAGTTCGCCGTTTGGGTCCAACACTGATTCACTGTGAGCCAATCGCCGTTCTACACAAAGAGCGGGAAAAATAAAATAAAAAAAATGCTACATACTTAACTTTTGATTATTTTTTATTTGAATTTATCCAGAAAAATACAGCTTACCTGACTTTTCCTGGATAATGTAAGAAAAATGCGAGCATATTAGCGAGGAAAACACAACTAGTACCAACTTTGCACGCATTTTGTTACTTTAGTCTAACATCCAGATTCTACACTCATTTTCTAAGACCGTCTAGTAAGCTAGGACAGAGCCAAGCGGATCCGTTGGCAGTCCGGGAGATAATGAATAGCGTGGACGGGATAACTTAATATAGGTAGGAATATAACGAGGCGGCTCTGCCACCGCAGGGTCGCGGCGGAATTCGATGCAATCCGACGGTACAGTCGGGCGCATTAAAGTTTAATACTTATCTACAACTTATCTATAGCATACCGTACCATCCATAAAAAAATCTATGGTGTTACGGATACCCATGGGCGGCGGTAATCTAATATCTTTAGACCATCACTTATCTTCTATACTATTTATAAAGAGGTAAATTCTATAGACAACCACAAGCCTTATAACTAAACCGAAAACGCAAAACGCTTGTGCGATGTAATCGACGCCCAGCGTCATCGATTGGTGGAGTGGTAAACTAACGTCCCGAAACGAAGTGAGGGCGGGCCACTAGTACCTCAAATAAAAAAATACTCATGTTACCCGAAAATACGAAACAGATACGCGATCTAATCAACGCCTAATACCATCTGAAACTAATTAATAGCAAAACCAAGTCCCTAACTAAAAGTATAAACTCACTGTTGTGTGCTGTCACTAAACTAATTAAACTCTGGTATTAGAGACCTTGAGGTCGTGAGTTCGAATTTTGTGTTTAAGAAGGCGCGTTTTAAGCTTTTGGTCCCGTCACTTTAATAGAAATCGTTATCCAACCACATCAGAGGCCCATGCCGGTCCAAAACTTAGGGCATGACAGCCCACACGAGGAGAGTAGGTAGATTTAACACAATTATGAATAACTAGCGGCCGCCCGCGACTTTGTACGCGTGGAGTTAATTATTGACACTTACCGTCATATTTTGGACAATCCACACAATATATTTTTATACATTGTAGCCTATGTGTTATTCTGATGTATAAGCTATTTGTGGTACTTAAAGTTTCATTCAAATCCATTCGGTAGTTTTTACGTGAAAGAGTAACAAACATCCATACATCCATACAAACTTTCGCCTTTATAATAGTAGTAGGATTCTTAATTTATGAAGTTTCTGTTTAATATAATTGGGTGTTTTATATGTATTATAAGTATGTATTTACAAAAGAAAAGTATTATATGTATATATTTGTAATCCCACTGTTGGTTCTGATATCTGTAACACAGGTGCTTGAGCTACCTATCTCAGAGTCAGATCAATGTATGTGATGTAGTGAAATATTATTATTAAAAAAAATAAGAAGAATAAGAATATTTAAATTAAAATTGTAACCTGTTGTATATGCCATAATAAATAAATAAATCAATTCTTATCAAGATTACGAGAATAATGTCACCAACTTTACCATCATAACAATTATAATCCTTTTAACATAAAATTGGAAAAGTGGAATGCGAACGTGTCGGCAGCCGGCAGGGCGGTATGTACAGACAGTGAGACCCAACGCCTTTATTAAATTCCTCGGGGTTATGCCCGGAGGGCCCCGGCCACAGCTCAACAGACGGCAGTGAAGATTTCATTATTTCACATTCACATCTCAAAATGCCAATATGTATGGCAATAATGTATAGAATAGCTGATATTTACTTTGCTTATTTTGATGATAAAATTTAACAGTTTTAAACGGGCTTTAATCGTGTTATATAACTTGGTTCAAATTTAACAGTTACTTCAATTAAACCTACTGATCGTTTTAACGAAATAACTGTCATCAATATATTCATTATTAATGAAAGAAATATGACTCCAAGTTCTAAGAGCTTTTGCGTTACCTATTGTGAGATTTAAAAAAAATACTAATGTATCAATTATTTGTAGAACCTATAGTGGTAATAACCGGTAGCGGTTACCAATAGTAAAACTGGCGATAGTGACAAATGTGTTCCAGTGCAAATCACAGATTACTAATATGTAGGTGTAAATAGTCTGCTGGGATCCTTTTTATACTGTGGCTGAAGGGAGGCCAGCCGTGCTAGTTTATTAATTTTATTATAATATAGATTGGAATTCGTATAAATACGTACACGAAAAAGTGTAGTTCCATAACAATAATTATTTTTAATAAGAAAAGTTGTCATTTTTAAATTGATACAAGATGTCTTGTCAATAGCATACTTTTGGTCTTGTACAGCCTCGAACATCTATTAGTCTATACTATATATAAACAGAAAGATAACTTCTACAGACAACGAAAAGGCCTATATAGGTAAACCGGAAACAGGGCGAAACGACTTGCGCGATGTAATATGGACACAGCGCCATCGATGGTTCACTATTCTGAATTACGGTCCCCGAGGCGAAGTGAGTGAGGGCGTTTTGGTTGGACACAATTTATATAACGTTAGAATGTTATGAGGGCGGTAGTTACGCAATAGAAAGAAAGAAAGAAAAAGAAAATACATTTATTAATTTGTACGCCACAACACATTATTCATACCGCGAGGTTTTCAGTTTTTTAGGTCTGTCTCTCTCGATATACAAGATTGGGGCTATCCGCAATGTTACAATGGAATCCGAAATTGTAAAGAGTAAAAAGTTTATTACTTACAGTAATTACTTGCTTACTTGATAAATTATTATTTTATAATAAATCATCTTAAATTATTCGGTTATAACAGGGATTTCTTCTTGAGCAACTTCGTCACTTTTGACATCTTTTCCGTCTTCGTTACGGTTGTCATCTGTTGCTGTGCTTCCATCTTCTTTCGCAGGTGATGTTACTTTCTGAAAAAAAAACGTATTGATTTATCCAAATAGCCAGAAACCATTTTTTATAGTCCAGTCATGATGACTGGACCGAGTCATCTTAGTCAAAATTTGGTAATAAATTAACTTACTAGGTGTCCCGCTCTAACTTTGATTTGAGATATTAGTTCCAGCCCTGTACCAATAGATGGCGCTAGGCATCGATTAAATCGCGCTAGTGTTTCGCCTTATCGGTATGTTTAGAAGTGTCGATATTTATAAAATTGACCTCTTTATTTATCCTATTTATAAAAAGGTTAATTCTATAGACAACGACGAGGCTTATAGGTGAACCGAAAAGGTGAAACTTTTGGGTGATGTATTCGACAACCAAAGCCATCTATTGTTAGAGTATGGAACTAAATCCTGAAAAAAGTGACGGCGGGAAACAAGCAAATAGTAAAGATATTATAATATTTTATATATTATTATATTAAGACATTACCCGATATATCCTACTAATATTATAAATGCGAAAGTTTGTAAATAAAAAGTTTAGTTTTGCAGAGACCATACGAATCAGCGGTAGATTACAAAATTTGACATTCATAAATGTTCTGTAAATTACTTAAACTTAAAATTCAAAATAAAGCAATGGTTGAATACCTCTCTTCGAAGAGTATAGCCAGCTCGACATGTTTCGTATGCGGGAACATATCAACTGGAACAGCCCTCACTGGGAGGAAGGGCGCGCCGCGCAGCGTCTTGGAGGACGGGCGCGCCAGGTCGACGAAGTTCTTCGCGGCGGCGGTGGGACTGCACGATATGTAGACCAGGCGGTTGACTTTGCGGGTATTCCGGAGCTGTGTTACTGCTCGCATGTCTGGATGAAAAAAAAGATAGGTGTAAAGAACTGTCCATGTGCGTGCCCGTGACTCGCTATGCAAGGTTCCGTAGATACCTTTATGATGTTACTTTTCGAAATGGTAAAAGTTATGTCGCGCCCCGCCGAGGAACCAAAAATGACTATAGTACCAAAGCCCTAGCTTCAGCGGTACCCAGTTTGGGAGTCCCTGATCTATGTCATAGCAGTCTAACTTCAGCTGGAACTATCGGTAGCCAGTTTCCAAGCTGCTACTGCAAGTGGGTGGTGTTCAGCGTGCGTTAACCATGGTAGGAATCACAAATGCGCTGCCAACATTTTAACTCCTTTTCCCCCTTCATAGAGCCTCCGGTACACTCACGCGTTAGCGCCGCTTGATTTTGGTTTTCTGTGATTATAGAATCACTCCGTTTAAGCCGGCTTATTCATACTGAAACGTGCTCTCCCACGGTAAAATACATAATATAATTACGGTATATTTTGGTTGTTCTTCTTACCACCTTTCCTCCAAGATTTTCGGTAGCAGATCAAATTTTCCCCTATTTTTAGGTCAACTTTTTGTAAAAAGCAGTTTTTTCGAAACTCCTTGTACCTAGACCTAGATAAAGAAAGATACAGGATATAAAGAAAATATTCGGTTCGATTATTATATCCCTCACGTGATTTAGTAAATACCTACCCGGGCAATCACTGTCTCATACCCATGGCAATAACTGAATTCTGGTATGGCAATAACTGAATTTGTCATATTTTAGGTACAGTGATTGCCCACCCTCTTAAAATACTTAATGGAATAAAATTACGCCGCGATAACTGCTTCGAATGAAACATTAAAGCTTTAACTAACACGTCGTTGTGCTTTAACGCTCAAAAAAGAAAATTAAAGTGATACAAACTTCAAAACTACAAAATGTATCCTTAACAAATTCTGTAAGGAATTCGCATTTTTTGAAGTGACGGACACCCGCTGTCCAAAAACTGCCATTACAATATTTTTATTGAAAATTTTGCCAAATGTCTTATTTAGAACTCTAGTTAACAGTATCCTAGTGTTATTTAACGGATTTAATGTAAAACTACACCTTTGAAAATAAGTTAAAATGTATGTTAACCTTAATTTGGGCATTCACTGTACACTGGACAATCACTGTCTCGGTTACCCTAGAACCAATAGTAAAACTGGCGATAGTGACAAATGTGTTCCAGTTGGTTCCAGTGCAAACAGATTACTATAGTCTATTTCAATTATGATGTCCCTTTGGAAAGATGTCAAAAGTTCAGTACTAGGGAAGTACTCTTAGAAATCGATATTCAGCGGCATCGATTATCGATTTGTGACCAATTTTAATCGAAGTAACTTTCAACAACTAAGGTTTTTTAGAGATTGTCGAAAGAACACTTTTAGACTTATTGGCATTACAACAAAACAATAAACGACACTCAACAACAAAACAACAAACTAACTTAAGAAAACACGTACGTCTTATTGTATAGTCCGCGGCATCTAAGAGGTAGCGATGACCGTTAGTTTGCGCACTTGTAGAACAGATGAATTCTACTAAAATTGGTTTCTGCGCACTCAAGGTCATCGCTATTGTTTCATGCTGCAGACTTAGTCGTAGGCTTTTCTGCACTCTCCTCGTAGTGATTGAAGTAACACTCAAAATGGCAGATGATGATTATTGAACACGATTTTTTTAAATCGGCAAATATAGAATTTTGTATCTCTGGAAATGCCGAATATTTGAGGTGCGTCACTATGTTCAAACGTCAATCACAAACCATAGTACGTAAATCGCAATCGCGCAAAAATAACTATTGTTTTATTTTGAAGTTTACATTATTTTGAGCATTATATTCAAAAACAATATGTTATTTGCTTGTGATTCAATTGTAGGATGTTTTTGGATTATTGTATAATTTTCAAATGACTATTAACTACCAAATACAAAAAGGGACTTCATAATTGAATGTATTGAAACAGACTATAATTGTAGGGTATTTTTGTATAATGTATTTTTCCTAATGACGATTTCTACCAAGTGAAAAATATAATATTGATTTGATCTATAGATCTCGCGCGTTAGTACACGTAACGTGCAGAGTTACGTTCTTCGAAATGTCCAGGGGGACATCATAATTGAAACAGACTATAATATGTAGGTGTAAATAGTCTGCTGGGATCCTTTTTATACTGTGGCTGAAGGGAGGCCAGCCTTGCTAGTTTATTAATTTTATTATAATACAGATTGGAATTCGTATTAAATACGTACACGAAAAAGTGTAGTTTCATAACAATAATTATTTTTAATAAAAAAGGTTGTCATTTTTAAATTGATACAAGATGTCTTGTCAATAGCATAACTTTTGGTCTTGTAAAGCTCGAACATAATTTTATAAACCTATCAAGGTGGCGATTGGTTGGACACAATTTATAATGTTAGGATGGCGGTATTTACGCAGTACCGCGAGGTTTTCATTTTTTAGGTCTGTCTCTCTCTACATACAAGATTGGGCTCCGCAATGTTACAATAAGAACGAAATTGTAAAGAGTAAAAAGTTTATTACTTACAGTAATTACTTGCTTACTTGATAAATTATTATTTTATAATAAATCATCTTAAATTATTCTGTTACAACAGGGATTTCTTCTTGAGCAACTTCGTCACTTTTGACATCGTTTCCATCTTCGTTACGGTTGTCATCATTGGCTGTGCTTCCATCTTCTTTCGAAGGGGATGTTACTTTCTGCAAACAAAACGTATTGATTTATCCAAATAGCCAGAAACCATTTTTTATAGTGACTGGACCGAGACATCTTAGTCATAAGAATAACTTACCTACTAGGTATCCCGCTCTAACTTTTATTTGAGATATTAGTGCTAGCCCTGTACCAATAGATGGCGCTAGGCGTCGATTGCATTACGCTAGTGTTTCGCCTTTTCGGTTTGTTTATAAGAAGTGTTGATGATAATAAAATTCACACTTGTTTATTTATCCTATTTATAAAAAAAGGTTAACTCTATCTATAGACAACGACGAGGCTTATAGGTGAACCGAAAAGGTGAAACGTTTGCGCGATGTATTCGACGATCAAAGCCATCTATTGTTAGAGTATGGAACTAAATCCCGAAATAAAGTGACGGCGGGAAAGTAGCCAATAGTAAAGATATCTATATCTTCTATACTATTTATAACGAGATTAATCTCATAGTCAGAGCCTATAGGCAAAGCGAATACATGAAGCACTTGCGCGATGTAATTGACTCCCGGCGCCATCTATTGGTAGATAGTGGAACTTCTTTCCCGAAAGGAGTGAGGGCGAGCCACTAGTTATAGATATTTCCACATTTGGATATACCCGATAATATATCCTACTATTATAAATGCGACAGTTTGTGAGCACATACGAGTATGTGTAAGTATATTTGACGTTTGCTCTTTTACATTTAGTAGACTCCTTTATTTATAATGAATGAATGAATGAATGAAATCTTTATTTGACACAGTAAGACAGAACAAACACTAAGGCGCAAGAACAAACAATACAATATAAAAAATTACATAATTAACACAAAGTACAAAAAAAAACAAAAAGCAACTGTGCCAAATAGGCGACCGCTCAGCTTTTGTTGGAGCTAGCCAGATATAGCTAGCGCCGACGCTGGTTTTCAGCGGCTGGCCTAAAAACATTATAACTGGGAACGTGTGTGAACACTTAGTTACCTCTCTCTCGAAGAGTATAGCCAGCCCACATGTTTCGTATGCGGGAACATATCAACTGGAACAGCCCTAACTGGGAGGAAGGGGGCGCCGCGCAGCGTCTTGGAGGACGGGCGCGCCAGGTCGACGAAGTTCTTCGCGGCGGCGGTGGGACTGCACGATATGTAGACCAGGCGGTTGACTTTGCGGGTATTCCGGAGCTGTGTTACTGCTCGCATGTCTGGATGTAAAAAAAAGATAGGTGTAAAAAACTAGCCAAGTGCTAGTCGGACCACGCGCAATGTAAGGTTTCGTAGTTCCCCATGATGGATGTCAGTTTTCGAAATGGTAAAATCATGGCGCGCCGACCACATTCCCTCCACCGAGGAAACAAAAATGACTATTCTACCAAAGCCCTAGCTTTAGCGGTACCCAGTTTGGGAGTCCCTGATCTATGTCATAGCAGTCTAACTTCAGCTGGAACTATCGGTAGCCAGTTTCCAAGCTACTGCTGCAAGTGGGTGGTGTTCAGCATGCGTGTGTGGTAGGAAACTCTAGGCGCGGCCTTGTATTTATATGTGATAGGTGGCAGAGAAGTAGACGGATTACCCGATGGTTAGCGATTGCCGACGCCCATAGACACCTGCAGCAACAGTAGAGTCAGAAATATTTACGTCCAATGCTCACACACTGCATGCAGCTATTTTTATTAAGGAATTTATTTTTGTTGTTGCTATGATTATATTGTGATGTTTGGTGTAGACCGTTCACAAAAGTTATGTTGATAAAATGTAAGTCCGTTTTTGGCTGTAAGAAAAATATGTTTACTGTAATTATTATATTTAAGAGCTGTGGATTTGTAAGAATAAATAAATTATTGATATCAATAACTTATGGACGCTGCGGTTTCCCAGTCTAGCCGTGGTCGAGTCTGCGCCCAGTAATATGCAGAGGTCGATCTCGTAAACACGTACATTATCAGATTAAGGACTTGTGAATGTGTCTTACGCAGTCCAGCTCTGGGAGGATCAACGATGGCGACCAAGTCCTGGTCCTCAGCCCGCGCCAGCACGGAGGGCAGGATGTCCTCGGCGCGGCCCGCGAAGAACGAACAGTTCTCGATGGAGTTCAGCTCCGCGTTGGCCTTCGCGTCCTTCACCGCTTCGGGGATCAGTTCTAGCCCTAACACTTTGCTGCAGTGCTGGGGAGAAAGGTTACAGACGAGCGACTGTCAGCGACGGTCGGCAACCATCGCCAGCTCTGAGGCAGCGACAGTCACTGACGGTTGCTGATGGCTACATATTTGTATTATCTTAAACAATATGTGTTAAGGTTATGTCCAATAATAATCAGTTTCGATTTTTTTGGAGTTTGGGTTACGGCCTCTTTAATGTCAAAAACATTTGGTTATACTTCTTTTTTTTGTGATAGTTTGCAGACGAGCAGGCGGATCACCTGATGGTAAGCAATTGCCGCCGCCCATTAACACATGCAACAAGTGCGCTGCTAACCTTTTATCCCCTTCCCCCCCCGATGGGCCTCCGGTACTCTCACTCACTCGGCGAAACACAGCACAGGAGCTGCTTCACGCCGGTTTTCTGTGAGGCAGTGGTATCACTCCACATAGTTACAAAGTAAGTAAAAAGTATTTCTAGTACCTTAATTAACATGTAGCTAGTGGTCGCATAAAATGTAGAAAACATAGATGAATAAACGAAATTAAAAGAGACTATCGCGTGTGAAAAAGTAAGCTAGATGGCGTAGTGTTAGACTGAGGTCCAACTTCAACCTCATTGGTTGTTTAGTATCATTTTGACATCACATCAAAAACAACCAATCACCGTCCTCAGTTCTACAGTACGCCATCTATCGGATTTTTCACACGCGATCCTTATAGTTTCCTTTTCATACCTTAGCAAAGCACAGTCCGATGGTGCCGGTACCGCAGCAGATGTCCACGACGACCGACTCCTTGGTGACCTGGCTCATCTCTATCGCGCTCTGGTACAGTATACCCGCCCCCGCTGTGTTTATCTGCATATAACGACATCTCTCACTGTTACAAATCCACGCCCCCGCGCAATAAGTCGGTAATGTGCTAATATATTAGCGAAAACTGCTTAAAGCATATGTATGTATTCTATCCTATATTGTGTAATGTAAATGCGGTTTGTTTTCCATTAAATAATAAATATAGACTTTCGCTGTTATATCAAATTCGTCAACCACAGGTTACAATAGATCTTGCCAATTTTTTCCAACAAGATCGGCCCCAGAGTTGAGTGTGTGTCATCCCCCACCTCGCTTTCCTAGTGGACTGGTCGAATTACAATGATTTTAATTTTATTTTTTATTTATTTATTAATCAAGGAATAACAAACAGCCAGCTTAACAATATGATATTCAAAATAATAGAAACTAAAAAATAGATTGGGCCAAAAATAGTTATTCACAGTAAACCCATTTGTAAAAGAAGAAAAAACAACGTCAGCACGGATGATCATATATATAACTTATATAATATAATAATACGTAGTATGTAATACAAAATAGGAAATATTAAATTTTGAATAAATACGATACACATAAAAACATTTACACTAGCATGCTTAGTAATAAATAATACATACATAAGATGAATGTTATGAGAATCTTTAATACATTCATTCATAGGGCTACACTGATTCCTTTCAGAAAAGTTTTTTTATTTCCCATAAAAGGGTCTACTTCGCAGAACTCTGTATTGTATGTGTGCAAGATCCTAGTCAGTACTGCATTGCGGCCATAATTAGTGTGGTGCAAGGGAACGGCAAAGAGGGGCGTGTGGCGCGTACGGCGTGCCGGCACACGCAGAGCCAGCTGCGCCACGAGCTCGGGGCAGTCGAGGCGCCCGCGCACCACGTCCCACAGCAGCCCCATGTCCAACACTTTACGACGCTGTTCCAAAGTTAGGACACGGTAGTTACCGCAACTTTCAATGTAGGATTCAGACTTAGCGTGGGTTTTAAGTTAAGATGGCGAATAAACTTTTTTGTATATTTTCTATACGGTCTTTGTGAATGGCGTAGATCGGATACCAAATGGGACACGCATATTCCAAAGTACTTCGGACGTAAGCATAATAGACAATTTTTAAGCTATTCTCATCAGTAAATGGTTTGCAGGTACGTAATACAAATCCTAGGCTACGGTACGATTTTTTTACTATGTTATCAACATGATTATTAAATGACATTTTAGAGTCCAAACAGACACCCAGGTCGCGAACCTGTTCGACCCTAGTTAGGGGGGTGTTATTAAGTTTATAACAAAATGATAATGGCTTCTTTTTTCGCGTAAAACTAATACATTGACACTTAGGAATGCTTACAGTTATATTATTATCAGAATAGAAGGTTGCTAACTTGTTAAGATCCTCCTGAATCAATAAACAATCAGAGATCGAGGTAACTTTCATATAAACCTTTTTGTCATCTGCGTATAACAGGTGATTTGCATTATTGAATTTTATCAGTACAATGAATAAATCATAGACACTGTCGTAACATGATATCATTTGAACCACACTTTCCAAGCCTAGGTTAGGGAACGTAGCGAACTTTATTATAAGTCTTCTTACTTATTACAAGGCAAATTCTAGATTTCACTGACTGTTGATTGAACAAAATAAAATGGTATATTTGTGAAGAAAAGAGAGAAGTGGTATATATTACCTGAAAGAATGCTTCTGGGGATATCCTAAATTGTAGACCTAATATTGTATCCAATATATGTGTGGACCCCATCAAATGCACCAGTTTGGACTTTTCTTCACCCACTCTCCTAAAAAATTATTGTAGTCATGTTATAATAAGTTATGTCAATGTTTGAAAACCAAAACCATATAATACACGACAATGTCGGTATAAATATTTGAACCTTAACTTTATCTAAATTTCGTCACTTTAAATACAAACTTACTGTTTGGTGATGGCATTGAAATATAATGATTTGATTCCACATGCTACTGCTGTTTCAGAACTGAAGTGCTCAACCAGGTCTGCTTTTACTTTATCTAATTCTTCTTGTGATAATGACTAAAAAAAATAAAAAACTAATGGAATAGGTTCCTAGCAGGTTCTTTATTTTCTTCATAATGGCAGACGACCAGACGGATCACCTGATGGTAAGCGATTGCCGCCGCCCATAGATACCTGCATCACCAGTAGAGTCATAAGTGCGCTGGCAACCTTTGACCCCCTTCCACCCCATTTGGGCCTCCGGTACACTGACTCACTCGACGAAACACAGCGCTGCTTCACGCTGGTCTTAATTCAAGTCAAGTCAAGTCAAATATTCTTTATTTGCATAGGCTTGTACACAGCACTTACAAAACGTCATACATAAAGAAAATATTTAAAACTATTTAAAGATAATGTATATGATTTAAATGAAATTTGGTATACAGATAATCTAGACCCTGAGAAAGGACATAGGCTACTTTTTATTGCGAAAAGGGGGTTGTAAGGGGTTGAAAGGGGGGTTAACAGCTACTTTTCCACGCGGACGAAGTCGCGGGCGGTCGCTAGTATTATATATAATATGGTGATGTTTAAGAACCACAAACATAATAAAGGACAATGTCGGTATAAATAATTGAACCTTAACTTAATCTAATTTACCTACTTAGTTTGTTCTTTTGTGCCTGTCAACCTCATGTTTAAATTTCAAGTCCGCTTACCATCAGGCAGACAGGTCATCTTGATAGTCCTCGATAATGAAAAAAAAATTCGTCATAATAAATACAAACTTACTGTTTGGTGATGGCATTGAAATATAATGATTTGATTCCACATGCTACTGCTGTTTCAGAACTGAAGTGCTCAACTAGGTCTGCTTTTACTTATCTAATTCTTCTTGTGATAATGACTAAAAAAAATAAAAAAACTAATTAAATAGCTTCCTAGCAGGTTCTTTATTTTCTTCATAATGGCAGACGACCAGACGGATCACCTGATGGTAAGCGATTGCCGCCGCCCATAGACACCTGCATCACCAGTAGAGTCATAAGTGCGCTGGCAACCTTTGACCCACTTCCACCCCAATTGGGCCTCCGATACACTGACTCACTCGGCGAAACACAGCGCTGCTTCACGCTGCTCTTAATTAAGGTAACAAATTCAATAATATATTTTTTTATAATAATATATTTCACTACATCACATACATTGATCTGATTCTGAGATAGGTTTAGGTAGCTCAAGCACCTGTGTTACAGATATCAGAACCAACAGTGGGATTACAAATATATACATATAATACTTTTCTTTTGTAAATACATACTTATAATAATACATAGAAAACCCAGACCAATACAAACAGACATGTTCATGCACACAAATGTTTGTACTGTGCGGGGATCGAACCCGCAACCCTTGGCCCAGACGCAGCATTCACTACCACTGAACCTTTAGGTTTTTTTGATGTTCAAAGGCCATACCTGTGGATGCATGGCGACAATGAGCATGATGTCTCCTGAGGAGGTGGACTCCCTCACGGTCAGGTACCTCCAGTAGCCGGAGTAGTCTGCCGGAGAGAACGGCGCCATGTTTGACTTGCGCACGTGTTCTTGAAAAAGCTAAAACAAAATAAAAGAAGAATAGAATTTTATGTCATGTCTAATTTTCTCTATAAGTAACCAATTACAAACACAACATATGAGTAGTTAATGACATTTTGACATCAGCTCACATCAAAAATAAACGTGTACATGAACCTCTGTTCTACAGTACGCCATCTAGCAGATTTTTCACATGCAAAGGGTAAATAAGATAAACTTTATTTATTTATTACATAAGATAAAAAATATCGTCTAAATTAGAAACAACTCCACCTTAAGAAATACCGTACTTAAGAAAATTGCCGGGCGAATACTCTTACGACTGAGCTATCGAAGACCTTAGTACTGCAACTTATTTGTGGTACAACCAAAATATTTACAAACAAATTCAATATTTAAAAAAAATCAATACTCGTAAAAGGCGAAAATTTCGGAAATTTTATTCAAAAAGGTTATTTCAGAATAGTTACTCACCAAAACAGCTTTCTTAGTTTTTTCAGAGATATGAGTCGCTGATTGTACAGGTGCCACTCCCACGACCCCGGCCACATAGCTCCCTAACCTGAACCCCACAGTAGGAAGCTTGCTCTCATCATCAATACCCACTGTGAACTCACATTTGTTCCTATAACCTTCTGTAATAGGTGATTGTTTTATTGGTAGCAGTTGGAAGCTCAACCCATTGTATTGTTTCCGATTTGTTTCTATTTCACTCCTTCTTTCTCTATCTAATTTCCAGATTTCATTGTCAAAGCGCATCAGGACATTTATGATTTCTTTTTCTTTTAGCTTTAACTGAAATAAGAGAAACATTGAGGTAAATAAGCTAGTTATAGGCAGGAAATACACATTAGTTGGAAACATAATGAATTCGTCTGAATTTCTTCAGAATATAAAAAATGATTTTGATTATTTTGACTTGTTTTACAACCCTCTTCCCCTATATAAAGAAAAAAAGGTTCCCAGTCAGCATTAAAAATACAACAAAGTACAGATTGAAAGTCTATCTTCTTAAATAATAAAAAATGACAGATACCTGTTCTTCATAGGGTATATGCCAATATGGAGTAATGGCATCCTTCAGCCTGGTATCTTGATCTCTGTCATCTTCTTTCTTCTTCTTATCTTGTACATCCCCACCTTCTTCTTGCTTTCTCTTTCTAACCAATGGGTCTGGAGCCGGTTTGGCTACTTCAGCTTTCAAAGTTTTTCCTGGAAAAGTAAATAATTTCAAATGAATAATATTCATTTTCAATATTATATAGTTACTTAGAGCAATCACAGTATTATTATGATTTTTAACTTTAATTACAATTAGTATTTCCAGCCCAAACATATAACTATAGTATGAGAAAATACATTTTGTTCTGTAATTTTAATATAATCACATACATTGCATTATTTTTTAGGGTTCCGTAGCCAAAATGGCAAAAACGGAACCCTTATAGTTTCGTCATGTCCGTCTGTCCGTCTGTCCGTCTGTCCGTCTGTCACAGCCGATTTACTCGGAAACTATAAGTACTACAGTGATGAAATTTGATGGGAATATGTGTTGTATGAACCGCTACAAAAATATGACACTAAATAGTAAAAAAAAGAATTGGGGGTGGGGCCCCCCATACATGTAACTGAGGGATGAAATTTTTTTTTTCGATGTACATACCCGGGTGGGGTATCAATGGAAAGGTCTTTTAAAATGATATAAAGTTTTCTAAAAAACATTTTTCTTAAAGTGAACGGTTTTTGAGATATCAGCTCTCAAAGTCGTAAAAAGTATGTCCCCCCCCCTCTATTTTTATAACTACGGGGTATAAAATTCTAAAAAAAATAGAGGTGATGCATGCTAATTAACTCTTTCAACGATTTTTGGTTTGATCAAAGTATCTCTTATAGTTTTTGAGATAGGTTGATTTAACTGTAATTTTGGTTAAGTTATTGTGCTTACACTGAAAACGATGGCATTATATTTGCTGCTACGGAACCCTTTGTGCGCGAGCCCGACTCGCACTTGGCCGGTTTTTCATTTTATCAGTAAAAAATATAATAAGTATTAAATTTGTATTTTTCTGTTTGGATGATTAGATTTAAAAGCAGAAGCATCTTCTATAAAAAGGCAAAAATATATACATACAATCCTTAATTGTACACTGAAACTCTGTAAACCTAGCTTATAAGTTCATGCAATAAAAGTTACTATATCTGAGAGTATTGTGTTGTATGAATGTAATATTACTGAATAAATATTTTTATATTTCTATAATGTTATCTAATTATCTTCATATATCTATCATTAGGTTCTTCTACTTCAGCAGCAGTCTTACCTTTCCATGAATATCCATTTAATGCCTCAATAGCTTTGGCCCTGTCCTCGTCATTTTGGAAGCAAGCGAAGAGCCAGTGGCTGCCATTTTTAGGTCTCTTGATTTTGCTTGTACTCAAACCTAGTTTCTGATTCATTAGCTTTTTTAATTCCTGAAAGAAATAAAAATAATACATATTTAATGTTGAGTATGTAAAGAAAAAAGAACTAAATTAAACTCTAAACTAACAAATATAAATTACACATTTTTATATTATATGGATGTGATTTGCTTCATGCATTTAGGGAAATATTGGGCTCTTCAGGACTAAGGTAAATATAATAATAAAAAATTAAACTATTACTGAAATCCTAAAAATGTAAACAGAGCCGGTTGTGAAGAATAGCATCTAAAAAAACAAGATGTTTCTACCACATATTCAACAACGCCTATGGATGTCCTATTAAATAAATAAATAACACCATTTAAATAAGCATTTTACTAAAAATCCTTACCGCAATTCCATAGAATTTAGGTAGTCCACTAAGTTCAATCTTAAATTTCTCTGATGAGAAACCACCTCGATCCAAGTAGGCATATTCCTCACCAACTTTTGTATCTTCTTTAATGGTAGAGTTAACCTCAGTCAAGGTTTCAGATTCTTCAGACATAATGAAAAGCACAGCACAATATCTTAAATATATATAAATTATCACTCAGTGCCCGTCTGTGAATTAAATACAGGTCCAAATTGAAATTTGTATGGTTTGGTTAGGTTATGTTTATTTAGTTTTTTGACATATGTCAGCTCAACATGGCTACAATACGTTTCGTTCGACGCTTAACGCTTACACTATCCAGCCTAAGCTGGGAACTTTCTATGAGCTCGCAACGCAAAAAGTTTTAAATAAAATATGAGAAATTTTTAGGCTGCCCCCCCACGTAAGACCGATTATTCCTCTATTATTTTCATTATATGCTATTTTGCAATAAAGATAATAATAATTAATAAGCTAATTGCCAACACGCTGTTTTTTCTCCTCTACCTAAAGGTTGTCTGGAAGAAATCGCTACTAGTGATAAGACCGCCTTATTGCACTGTTTATACCTGTTATTGTTTCACTCATGTATTCTATTTCTGTGCAATAAAAAACATAGTTTTATTTGTCTTCTAAAAACTAGGAAACAGATTTTTGTCAAGTCACTGATTAAGTATATAGGACGTGGACGGACGGCCTAAATAACATGTAGTATTAATCATAATATTAATTTCTTTATTAGGGACTTAGGGATCTTTTTATAAGCATTTACAGAAGTAAATAAAGAACAATTAATCAATTTATTATGAAAAAACTAAAACATTTATTTCATATTTTTGGTAAACATAAAAACTACAAGTCAACTTACGATAAATATTTTTGTTCTATGTAAAATATAATAATAAATTTCTTTGTGCATATATCCTAGGACCAAACTCTTTTCAACAACAACAGTGGGAAAATTCACAAAATGATATTTATCATTTTAAAGGCCCTCTTGGAATTGTATCAAAAGAGATAGTGGCCCAAGACATATTAAAATGTATAAATAATTTCAACTACTAACTTGATACTATTGATATGGTTAGAAACACATCTATAACATTTATTAGACATTTATACACCAAAAAATAATTAATTTAATAGGAAAAAAATACAACATTCATACTAGATACAATACATACCTCATTATAATTTTAGTATAACTTTAGGAAAAACATGCCTATTCTTATAAGTTTGAATATTCATACCTTACTAGACTCATATTATTAAATGCTCATAAACTAAAGTAACTAATTGGTAACTATGGTCATTGGTAAAAGCAGTAGGTACATACTAAATGTTTACTATTGTTTTACAGAATTTTCTTTATCAAATATATTTTTGAGAGTCTCTTTATCTGTTTGTACTTTTTTCTTGTTTGATTTCTTCATATTATTTAGTTCTCTGTCTACTACAGCTGCCATGGATGGATTTAAAGCTTTCAATTTATTGAAGTCTTTCTCTGCCAGTTCCGGGTTCCAAGCTCCAATGTGAGCTTTTGCTCTCCTGAATAAAGCTTTTTCGTTAGCTAGAAGTAAGACAAAATTATTACCAAACCATTCTAGGTCCTTACTAGTACTATGTTTAATAATGCAATTTTTAAGACAAGAAAATATAATTAATCCATACCATCATCATGCTCTAACACTGTATTACAATGCTCAATGACTTCATAGTAATCTCCACTTATCAGTTTACACTGAGCAAAATTCAGCAATATAGGTAGCTTCATTTTATTCAGATTTATCCATTCCTCGTCAGCTTTTCTTTCCCTTAAAAATGACATCACATTTTAAGACGAGCATTGCAATTTATAGAATGTGCAAAACCACATAAGTCACATACTATACTTTTCCAACCAAAATGTTCAGAATGACCATTTAATTTCTTTAAAATTTACCTGATCATAAGCTGTTCTAACATGCCAAGTGCTTGGGTGTAAGCAGCTTCTGCCTCTTTATATTTTTTTTCTCCATACAACTTGTTGCCTTTGTCCTTGAGCACAGGAATCATTTCCAATCTTTCATTAGCATCCATCTGCCAAATTTCTCTTTCATATTCATCTGACCCTTCAACTTTTAAAAGTTCTGAAATTCGAAATAAACTTTAATTTAATAAATCTAAAATTTTGATTTTTTCTTGAAATGGAGAAATGTTTCAGACCTAAAAATAGGGCAGTTGACAATCTTGTATAAAAATAGTATTCTATATGATTAATTAATTAGAAAGCTGCTGGGAAAACTTAAGAAACAGAAATCTCACTCACCAATAATAAACTCCAGGTCACACGGTTTACTGATCAGTTCATCAAGATCTGCATACCCAATGCCTTCAGTATGCAAAGTCATTGTACAAGAGTGTTTTATTTTGCTAGCATCCTGCCCCAGCTCACGCAATGTTTTAGACACAAATGGGTAGCTGTACACCAACTCCTTCTTCACACGAAAGCTTGCCACTTCCTTAACAGCCATCATTTTGATTATAGATTCCCACACTTCCAATTTGAATTTGTGCCCTATTACTAGAACCATAGGTTCTTTCTTGCCAATTTTCTTGCTGTCATCTATAAGCACTCTCTCTTTTCCCAACTTCCATGTTTGGAAATGAAAATGAGCCTGAAATAGGAGAAACAGACAATAGGTATATAATTTTATTGAATTTTGTGCAAAATATTTACTCAAGTTGGTTGCTTGTTTACCTTACTTCCGTCAGCTATAGGTATATATTTCTGACCGGCATAAATGACTGTTTTCTCAATTTTAGGATTATGATCCATTTTGCGAAGTTATATCTGTACTAATACATTAAATAAAGCAGAAATAATATATTCAAAACATTCAGAATAACTTTCAGTCAACAACCAAAAAGATTTGACTTTGACAGACAGATTTGGACAGATTATTTTAATTGTACTATTTTAACGAATCACTTTGGAAAAGTTGAAGTCTCGAGTTGAAAATGGCAACATTTTCTTATTACCAACATTGCCACGCATGAGTGAGTGAATGGTGAATGAATGAATGTTGAAATTAACAGTATAAAAAAATATTGCGAATTGACTTTTCTTTCTCAAGCAATTTTTAGTAAAATAACAATTTCCCATTTTGTTTACGTATAAAAAGTGCATTTAGATTTTATTGTGTTACAGTCGTTAATTGTAAGTGAAGGAAAATGGCAGATTTTCTTGAATCCGAGGCTGAAGAGAGCGAGGTAAGTAAGAAAAAGAAATAGGTGATTCGTCAATGGTGATTGCGTCGATTTGGACCTCGTTTATCTTATTTGCGACTCTTTCTTTGTAGGTTGACTCTGAAGACGAGCAGCCAGCAGAGCGTAAAAAGCCTAAGCGCAAAGCTGCAGTACAAAGCGACGATGAAGATGAGGAGGAGGAAGGTTTGGATAAAACTTTTCTAAATTACCACGTTATGATCATTTCTGACTACTTTCTCGTCCTACCGCTTATGCAGTAGGCAAAATTTAATTATACTTGCTAATTTGAGTGCTTCAGAAAGTATTGGAATGACAATAATTCTCAAATATTGATATAACCTTATTTTGGTCATTATTTACTATTGACATACTTTTCATATTGGTTGTATTACTATTAATCACACTTTCCATGCGTTTCTAGATGATGAAGAAAGGCTCCGTGAAGAGCTGAAGGACTTGATTGACGACGCGCCTATAGAGGAATCTGGCAGTGACGGGGAGGATTCAGATGCAAGTGAAGGCCCTAAAAAGAGAAAAAAAAGTGATGATGAACTAGATGATAGGTTAGAGGATGAAGATTATGATCTCATTGAAGAGAATCTTGGAGTTAAAGTGGCTAGGGTAAGTTCAGTGACCTAACAGTTATGTCTTAGTTGCACTGAATGTAACCACAAGTCAGTTTCACCTGTTCAACAAGGGCCTAGGGCTTGCTTTTTAGATAAGCCATACCATACCTGTCTTATTGTTTTAGTACTATTTTAATTGCCTGCTCAATTTATTCTCATTGACCTCTGAAACATTGCATTGTGGTTGCATGCTCAGATTTAATCTTCCGACTTTCAACCCAAAAGCCGGAGTCGGCTGTCAACAGAGTCTGAGTCATTTATGGTGCAATATTATCATTTATGTTGAAATGTACTCATTCATTCATTCATTTCTAGAACAAATTCAAGCGTCTCCGTCGCTTGGAAGATGATGACAGTGACAATGAGGGAGCTGACGACCCTGATCTCGAAAGAGAGGTTATTGCTGAGAAGCTGTTTGTTGGGGGATCAGGAGATGAGGTTATTAAGATTTTAATAGTATTTGTAAAAAAATAAATAAAAGAGTAACTGTAAGTTGCAGAAAAAAATATCTAATCCTTCATTAAATATTGTGCTATCCTTATCTGATTCTGTACTCATGAAATATGACAGGGAAGTATGTTACAAATGGAGGATGATGATGAAGTAACTCTGTTGCAACTCATCTTTCGGCTATGGAAATGTTAAATATCTCATATTAACTTTTCAATCCTTTCTGAGAAAATTTGTAATAAATAAGACCATTAAAATTTCATTGCCATCAATAATAAAATCATCATATAATGTAAATAAGAAATAGGATAGCATATACATGTCGCAGGCGGATTGTATAATCCGCCATATTAAATTAAGGCTTTTATCAAAAACAGGGCCGTTTTAAAATGCGGCGGATCAATGATTGGTCGTATTGTCATTGAGATACATTCTTCAATAATGCTGGTGGTTTAGTGGTTTAAAAAATCCTCAGGCCTTTTTGCAGTGGATTGAAGTTTAAAATATGTACTCTCTTTTATTAAATAGGAAGATGAAAACCGTTCAGAGTCGGCGGCACCGAGGGAGGTGGAGTATGACGATGAGAACGAAGACATGGAGTCGGACGCCGACGACTTCATAGTGGACGACGATGGTCGGCCCATAGCCGAGCGCAAGAAGAAGCGGAAGCCGATCTTTACTGATGCGTGAGTTTTTATGTAGTCTAAAACCGACCATTAAATTACAGGAAATATTTTGTTTAGATTCTTATTTACATGTATTTTGATCGACTGGTCTTTTCATTCGATTCGCTTGCCGCTAATGCGGACAAAAAGTACAATCGCGTATAGGTCTGTACAGCCGTGAGTGAAGTTGTTGAGTCCCTACTTAAGATGCTATTTGAATCTGTTATAGTCTATGGCATGAAACAATAGCGATGACTTTGAGTGCATAGAAACCAATTTTAGTAGAAAGTCTTCTTTTTTACAAGTGCGCAAACTAACGGTCATCGCTATTCTTTCATGCCGCCAGCTATACCATGCAAAGTCCTACTATATTATATTTTGATCAAGTATTAACATTCTACTGTGTCCAGACTAGTCAAATACCCAATTATGATATTGCTGTGTATTCTTCTAGATCTCTCCAAGAGGGTCAGGATATCTTTGGTGTAGACTTTGATTATGATGAATTCGAGAAATATGGTGAAGAAGACTATGAGGATGAGGAAGATGAGGACCTAGACGAGTATATTGAGGATGAGGAAGAAGAAGGTAAGTGAAGAAAAGTAATGTTACTGGTTATGCCCGCCTACAAGCAGGAACAGAGCTCACTAATGGATAAGTCCCAAATTCTGTAGTGTATGTGAATAATTTTATTGTATGAGTATGATACACACATTTGTTCTAGATTGTAATGGAAGGTTCCAGAACAATCTAGGTTGGTGTAAAATCTCTCACCATCATAGTAGCAATATGCGCGCGAATGTTCCAAAAGCTGTTATGCTGGAAAGTTGCCACAATGAAAAATGTTTACCTCCTTTTACTATAGTTACTGTTTACTATTAGTTATTAATATTTTTTATTACTTTTAGGTGAAAGAAGGAGAACCAAAAAAGGGAAACCCAAGAGACCAAGCAAAAAATCTATATTTGAAATTTATGAACCTAGTGAGTTGAAGAGAAGTCATTTCACAGACTTGGATAATGAGGTGTGTAAATTTTTCCCCATTTCACAGCTGTAAATTCGTATTCCACTAAGACCTTATGAGATCAAGTTAAATTGTCCCCCCTTTTACCCTTATAGCGAGAATAGAATTTACTTGTAGTTGTAATGCGCACAGCTTAAGACAGTTCAAGATGGTGACATACTGTGAACTTAAATGTGGGAGAGCCACGCTTCGGCATGAATGGGCCGGCTCGGCCGGAGTGATACCACTGCCTCACAGAAAACCGGCGTGAAGCAGCCCCTGTGCTGTGTTTCGCCGAGTGAGTGAGGGTACCGGAGGCCCACCCGGGGGGAAGGGGATAAAAGGTTGGCAGCGCACTTGTAACTCCACTGGTGTTGCAAGTGTCCATGAGCGGCGGCAATTGCTTACCATCAGGTGATCCGCCTGCTCGTCTGCTACCTATAACATAAAAAAAAACTCCTTTGACCTACAGTAATCCTTACAAACGTATAATTTACGTTTCGCTTTTTTAGATCCGCAAAACAGATGTGCCAGAGCGCATGCAAATCCGCGAGGTCCCCTATACCCCGGTGGAGGAGGGCAGCACGGAGCTGGAGGACGAGGCGGAGTGGATATACAAGCAGGCGTTCCTCAAACCTCCCGTCTCCAAGGCAGACTCGCAGGAGGCACGTGAGAGGTCGCGCAGGTGAGCTGAGAAATCAGGATTTGGAAAAAAATATTTTCGTTGATTGTCAATGAGGGTTTTGAAAATGCAAAGTCCGATAGATGGCGTGACGTTGACGTCAGGTCCAACGAGTGGATTGGTTACATTTTGACGTATCAGTGGTGGGGGCAGCATAAAGTTCCTATAGTCTGATTCATAATCATGTAAAGTAAACTGACAGATGTTAATGACAAGTTTCTATGCAATTTGACATTTTGCATTTGTCAAATTGAGTGATAATGTATGGGGATGACACATTGACATCTGTCAGTTTACTTTACATGATTATGAATCCAGAGTATAGTAGCAGTAGCAAAATGTACGTCACAATAATTTTCCCAAATTAAATATTTAAAAGTAGATGCTTACTGAGATATCAGATACATATTATGTACTCGTATATTAAACAGCTTTGTTATTTTTGATAAATTATGCTGGATTTTGGCGGCGATGATCACTCCCTTTTTCATATAAAAAAATTAGTAGTACATTTACATTTCTTTCCAGGACTGGGAGCACCATCACGAAAATTCGCCAAGCACTAGACTTCATGAGGAACCAGACGTTGGAAGTGCCTTTCATAGCGTTCTACCGCAAGGAGTATGTGCAGCCCGAGCTGAGCATCAATGACTTGTGGAAAGTCTACAAATATGACGCTAAGGTGAGTGATTTAGTTTTTCACCGTTAGTTTTAGTTTATGTGACTGTGACATGATAAAGCTTATTAAAACACGAGCCTTACTGAGTTTTTTGATAGCATTCGCGAGCGGTTTAGTACTATTAAACAATATTATTTTCATCATTAATCTTTTCTTTAATTTTGATTTTGTAATGTAAGAATTTGCATTCCTTTCCTGTCTGAATATACCTAAAAAAAATTTTAAATGTCATGATAAAATCTTTCCGCTTTACGTCTACGTACTATTTCAAGATACGTTCACTTGCACATTCCATTCTCATCTCATAAAAGACTAGTGGCCCGCCCTCACTTCGCTTCGGGACCGTAATTCAGAAACGAACCAATAGATGGCGCTGTGCTCAATTACATCGCGCAAGCGTTTCGTGTTTTCGGTTTACCTATAAGCCTTGTCGTTGTCTATAGAAGTTATCTCTTTATAAATAGTATAGATTTTACTATATAAGTGTTGCCATAATAAAACTGTAAATTTCAGTGGTGCCAACTGAAGCAACGCAAGGAGAACCTCCTGAAGCTATTAGAGAACATGCGCGACTTCCAGCTGGACAAGCTGATGGAAACCCGGACGCGCCGATACCCGACAACATGAGGGTTATCAGGGATGAGGATATCGAGAGGTAAACATTCGTTTATTGTTCTCCTCATTGTGTTAGGCCTAACATGCGCACCGCGACAAAATTTTGTCGACTCTCGTTAGCGATAGCGCATCATTCTATCCCGCTCATCGCTCAGTCAGGTGAGCGAGAAGCAACTTGCGCCGACAAAATACGAGTGTCGACAAATTATCTCGCGGCGCGCATGTTAGCCCGGCTGGAATCAACTTCCCGCAACGGTAATTCCGAACCGGTACGACACCTAAATCTTCAAGAAACGAGCCTATACCTTCCTAAAAGGCCGGCAACGTGCCCCACACGCCACAATAAAATTTTATCCATATCATAATCGAGGGGTGAAAGGGCTATTTGTTTTAAGCGACACTTTGGGCGATATTGAGTTATATACATACTTCGGATATCAGCGAATTTTTCTGCGCCTCCGCATTGAGCTGGGTCTCATAATTAATAGCACGACTTTTTTGGCGCTTCAAACAATGCTGAATATTTGGCCTTATTTTAGAACAGTGATGTATGAAACGCCCAAAAAATCGGTATCATTTTTAGGGACCATGGATTATGAATTTTTTTGGAAGCCTGCAGGCACTCTCCCCCCCTTGCCCTGCAGCCAGCAGGTGTGGGGTCTGTGGAGAGTTCTGCAGGAGCCCATGCCCGCGAGCCGCCGTATCGCAATCCAGCGATGCGGGCGCCGCCCGTTTGGGGCTTTGTCGGAGGGCTAGTGGGAGCTGCTCTGGGGGCTTTAAGCCCCGGGAGTCGGAAAGAGGGCCGTACTGGCGTGCCTTGCTGTCCATGGGTGGGTCTGCGGTGATGAGGTTCGTCCTATTTCCCGCTTTCCCACCCCGAGCCTGGATTTGCCGGGAAAAGTCGCAGAGTGTTTAGTGGGTATGCCCTTGAACATGGGGCTGAGCGACACTAGAATCTGCAGGATGTGTAACGAGGCGGATGAAACCCCCTTTACACATACTCACCGAATGCGGACCACTGATGCGTAAACGTAGCATGCATCTGGGAAAGCACATTCTAAGCCCCAATGAAGCTAAGGATCTCAGTCCCCCAACAATTAATTCACTTTCTTAAAAGTGCAGGATTTGAGACTGAAATGTAGCATAGCGGCGATCACAATAGATCAAACTGGTCGCAGTGATACTGGTCTGAATAAGACCTGCATAGCCGCCCGCTTAAAATAATAATAATAATGCCCTTGAACGGCCTCTGATTAGCAGAGGCCCAATCCAGGGGAGAGCCCCACACTACCTGGTCGTCTTCCAGCGGCCGGGTGTGCATAAGGCGGCATTCACTCTGCGTGAACAAAAAAAAAAAGGTCAAGGCGAGTTGCGTTATCTCGGCTTCACCCTGGACCCGCGACTCCTCAGGGTAGCTCAGGTAGTAGGGTAGTAGTATACACGCTGTCGTGGCTGCTGCTGAACCTGCGCGGACCAGGATCCAGGCACCGACGGCTCTAAGCCGGCATCCTGCGATCAATGGCGCTAAATGGGCGCCAGTCTGATCGGATTCCTAGCAAAATCGGAATACCTTCCTTTCTTGCGGGGGCCTCAGCGGGTGATGGCGCAAGCGGATCGCTCGAGCTTACCGAACGGTAAGTTTCGGTGCAGCCTGTTTGCTCGCTGAGACCTCTCTCTCGTCGTACTCGCCGGCGTATATAAGTAGCGGGCATTAGGGGAGTCTACTGCCCCGTCAAGCGGGAGGCCGTGCGGAAGGAAGCTTGTCAGGTCCTCCTGAGGTGATGGTCTGAGCACCTCGTACGGCCGGAGAACGCTCGACGCGCTCGCCCCGGTCTTGGACCGGTGGCTGGAGCGGAGCCACGGTGTCGTCTCCTTCCGGATGGTGCAGGGTAATAACCGGGTATGGTTGCTTTGGCGTCACACACCCTAACGGTGTGTGCGTCGGAAGCTCCGCAGCGCTATGCATTAGTGGCGAGGGTCGGCCAAGACCTCTCACTGGCTAGTATAGCGAGAGCTATACCAGCGAGTGATGAGGCCTGGAAGGACTTCGCTGCCTTTAGCGATCACGTGATGGCAGCGAAGGAGGCGATGGAGCGTAAGCGAGTGACATCTTCTCGCCCCCGCGCTCAGAAGAGCAAGGAGGGGGAGAAGACGACGCCAATATGTACGTCTCCTCCCTCTCCGTGAAAGGTGTCCGCCGGTGACAACTGATAAGTGATATCAACTGATAAGATTTGTGAAAAATTTTAATAATAACACATAATTTTGTTTTTGATTTAAAGAAAACATCGTCTCCACTAACATCTAAACTTAAAAATAAGAAATAATTTCATGGTATCATTGACCATTCTTTATAAAGTTATAGAAGTAAATGCTATTTAATACAAGTGCAGTTGTTTCAAATTGTTGTTTTAAGCTATTTTAATTTGACCCTGAAATATTTAATTGTGGAGTTTAAACCAAATAGATTTTACCCTATTCAATTAGTAAAATGTTTGTTACATCATTTCGCCGTACTCTGAAATACAGTGCAAGTAACACTTAAATCAATTTGCTTGCAGCTGTCAACAGAATAAAGTGTCGGTTCAATCATTTTGCCTTACTCTACTAAGTGGGCATTTTGTATTAAGTGACATTTTTTTTCGAAGATATTATCATTATAAAGTAAACAATGTAACCAGAATTTGGGCCTTTTAAAACTAAACTGATTTGTAAAACTTGCAGGCAAAAATATCAAATAGTTTAGATTTTATGATTTTTTTTCCGAAATCGAAAACTTTAAAACGCTCTCCTGTAAAGTTGCAAAAATGTCGCTTAAAACAAATAGCCTTTCACCCCTCGATATTGTTTCTTGTATCTATACACTGATGGATGTCAAACATCTTTTTCGTGTTTGCGTTTCATTCCTGGTTTAGTCCAAAAACACCGCTTCGGAGTCCTTCAGAATCATTAAAGTATTCATAGTGATAACAATATGTTTTTGGGCAAAACGATAAATTGACTGTTTCATTGTTTCAGACTGAAGAATGTACAAACGTCGGAAGAGCTTCGCGACGTACATACACACTTCTTGTTGTACTATTCTCACGACTTGCCCGAGATGCAGAAAGTCCAGCGAGCCAAGGAGAAGAAGAGAGAACTAGAAGAGAAGAAGTAAGTAGTAGTACATTGGTCATGTTTGTAAAAATCTGTTTGTAAAGTGTTAAATTTTATATATTCTATTTGACCGCTGACGGCGCAGTATGTCTCTTCGTCCATTCGTCCCTGTCATTCGTCATCGTATCATCCACCCCCATTTCAGCCATGTCATTCTTCACACAATCCATCCATCTCTTTTTCGGCCGTCCTCTGATCCTTCCCATTCTCATTTCATTTCTATCTCTCTCTCTCTTTACCATCTCTCTCTCTCTTTACTCATACCCATCACTTTCATCATTTGCGACTATTATTATTATACTACATTTATAATAACAAAACAAGAGACATTTCGATGAGTGCTGCCCTGTAGGCCTAACATGCGCACCGCGACAAAATTTTGCCGACTCTCGTTCGCGAGAGCGCATCTTTCTATCCCGCTCATCGCTCAGTCAGGTGAGCGAGACGCAACTTGCGCCGACAAAATACGAGTGTCGACAAATTATCTCGTGGTGCGCATGTTAGCCCGGCTGGTGAGTTTGTAAACGAACAGGGTTTGAAAATGTGCTCCTTATCTCCTGTGAACACATGAGTCTATGCTGCGACAGCCCGGCCTACTGGGGCACAGCAAACGCGCGGTTATACAACCTGGTTTCTCTTAGATCTAACCCAACCTAACCTCCACGTTGACCCTTGTGCATAGTGTTAGCTGAATTTATTTCATTATTAAAACTTTTTACCCGACTACGGCAAAGCAAAAGGAGGGTTATGATTTTGACAGGCTATGTATGTATGTATGTATGGATGTTTTTTTTTGTATGTATGTATGTATGTATGTTCATCTGTTTCCACATAACTTCTAAACTACTTATCTGAATTCGACAAATGACATATCATTATAAGCGTATTAATTGTCCGCTGGTTATAGGCTATATGAGGTTTCACAAAATCTTATGTGGCGCCCTCTAGCGGACAAAACATACAGAGTAAAAAAATAAAGTTATGATAAATAGGCCGTGTTTGGTATCATTTGAAAGCGTGCGTGCGTGTTCTTGATATTACACTGTGATATTAATAAAAATGTTCTAATAGAAAACTAGCACGCGAGGAGGCGGAAAAGAACGGCGAAGACCCGGAGGAGGCGGCCGCCGAGGTGGAGGCCCGGGCCTCCGAGGAGGAAGAGATGCAGACCGACGTCAAGTACGCCGTCCGCTCCGGGCCCTACGAGCTGTGCAGGAAAGCGGGAATAGGTGAGTAAAAAATATACAAAGTTAAAAAAAACAACGGATTTCTGCCAATTTCAACTTGATAAAAAAATAAATAAATAAATAAAACTTTATTAATTATAATAGAACTTATTTAACAATAGACATTTTATACATAGGGACAATGATATTTACCTGTACTAAGAATAATCTTATTATTAGATTATTTATATCAGTCCCAATGTATTGGCTCACTTTGTAAATAATTATCTGTTTATTAACCTAAGGGGAGCAAATATATTAATAAACTAAGGGAATAGGTACCTAATTAAAAATATATACAAAGTTGAAAAAAACAAAGGGATATCTGCCAATGTCAAGTAGACTTTTTATTCCAGACACAATGTATTGGACTCACTTTATGTCCATAACTCTCTATTTATTTACTTAAGATGAGCTTAATATTAAATAATGGACAGTGAACAGTAGGTGCAGCACGAACTTTTCACAGAAATCCTAGCGTATGGATATCGTAAACAATTTTTATGAAAATTTAAGAGACCCCTATATTGTATAGAAAGAAGAACTAAAATTGACCATGAGCCTGTTTACATTATAATAATATGTGAACGGGTGCTCAAGAGTTTTTCGAACATAGCTCGGGTTTATAATGAACATAGTTTACATGCCACCTACGCACACATTGAAACCGCCGGAGGCACGATCTATGCAGGTAAACTTAAATGCTGTGTAAATTCCCCAGAGCCCCTGGTGAAGAAGTTCGGTCTGTCCCCGGAGCAGTTCGCGGAGAACGTGCGCGACAACTACCAGCGGCACGAGGTGGAGCAGCAGCCCGTGGCGCCGCTGGAGGCCGCCGCTCCCTACGTGAGTACATAATAACGTCTAGTACTTGATCAATCAATCCTAAATGAACAAAATCGACCGATTAAGAGGTTTAAAGTTTGAAAATAAAAAGTTCAATGCTTTTGGAAAATCATCTTTTAACGTCCTTCGTCGTAAGGTCTAGACAGCAGACACAATAGAAAATCAATTGTTTTTGCCTCGTATGAGGCTTTTGGGTCTTACGACGCGACGTTAAGGTGGTGACATGTTGTATCGAAGTTTACTATTTTAGAGTTAATATTTTGTAATATAGGGGGTGCAATGGAGTATGGGGGTATGCTAAATGTTAAAGTTAGAGACTTATATTGACATTTGGGCTCTTGGTACTAACGAGAAAGTGACTTTAAAATGAACAAAATCGACCGATTAAGAGGTTTGAAGTTTATGAGATAGTGTGCTAAACTAGCGGGGGACGAGGGCTTAAAGTTGAAATGAGTAATATAACCCCGCGGGCGCACTCTATTTTGTTAAGATTGACCCCACACTAGCGTCCTTTGAGCGACGGCGTCTTGCCGGCGACCTAGTGTGGGGGCACTAGCGTTTTTCAGTCGATGACTAATGCTTATTATTTGCAATAATAAGCCATTTCTACCTACAGGTTCAGTATTTGTTACACCATTTTAAATTAAAATAATAAGCCTTTGTCGATGTAACATAAAAAAAGCGTCATAATGCGCGGCGCCCGAAATAGCGTGGGCAGGTCTGGGCAGGTCACCGGCTTGCCGGAGCATTGGCGTCTCGACACCAATGCTCAAAGAAACGCTAGTGTGGGGTCATTCTTAGACCATGATAAAGACTACGTGTGTATGTCGTGTAGACGGTCGCGAGCGTGTTGGCGGCGGAGGACTATGGATAAAGACCAGGAGACCTATTTTTGAATTTTCGCTTCGTCCAAACAAAACTACTCGTTTTGCAAGTCACGTCGTCTCGTGAGTCGCATATAATTTAATAATTTTCCCTATTTTTGAAATCACTCGCTTAGTGTGTCGCCAATCTTGTCAAAGTATAGTGTTAACTCGTTAATATTTGACGTGTGGTTTGACGTAAATGCGTCCACTCGCATCACGGAAACGAGTGGTTTACACCACTCGTTGCAAATCGCTCGTTTTCGAATGATTAAAAAATGCGTATGTCAAAAATCATGCGAGTCACACATTTTTTAGTGAGACGACAATTCAAAAATAGGGCTCCTGTGTAGGTCACCGGCTTGAGGACTATGATAAAGACTAGGTGTCTGATTACGTGTGTGTGTCGTGTAGACGGGCGCCGGCGGCTCGGCGGCGGAGACGGTCCGGCGCGCGGTGTACATGTGCGGCGTGCAGCTGGGCCGCGAGCCCGGCCTGCGCGCCACGCTGCGGGACGCGCTGCGCGAGCGCGCCACGCTCTCCGTGCGCCCCACGCCGCGCGGCCTCAAGGAGATCGACGAGAACCACGCCTGCTTCGGGTGAGCCACTCACTTAGTGTCCGCGGTGTACATGTACGCTGCGGGACGCGCTGCGCGAGCGCGCCACGCTCTCCGTGCGCCCCACGCCGCGCGGCCTCAAGGAGATCGACGAGAACCACGCCTGCTTCGGGTGAATAACTTACGTACATATATTATAACTAGCGCCGCCCGCGACTTCGTCCGCGTGGAAAAGCAACTTTTTACCCCCCTTTTAACCCCTTACAACCCCCTTTTCGCAATAAAAAGTAGTAGTCTAAGATCCGTAGAACATCGACCTTCACCGGGCTGATAATCGAATGAAATATCCTTTATGACAAATTTTATATACTAGAAAATATATTAAAAATAGGTTTGCTAAAAAAATCCTGGACAGACTATTTTTAATTAATTTTTTAAAAATAATATTTAACTAAATTTAATATTTAATAAAATTTTCATTCTTACTCTAAGTATAAAACGTATAGAATGTGCCGCCAATTTTTTTATTATCATTTCAAGTGAAGGTAAACTGCCATCGACATACCTGTTTATACCTGACAACCGAGTTCTCTGTCCAGGTAAATAATAGACAACCCAATGGCGGCACATTCTATACGTTTTATACTTTAAGTAAGAATGAAAATTTTCTTATTATCTTAATGTTGCAAAATTTAGTTAAATATTTTATTTTTAAAAAATTAATTAAAAATAGTCTGTCCAGGATTTTTTTAGCAAACCTATTTTTAATATATTTTCTAGTATATAAAATTTGTCATAAAGGATATTTCATTCGATTATCAGCTCGGTGAAGGTCGATGTTCTACGGATCTTCTACTATAGCCTATGTCCTTTCTCACGGTCTAGATCATCTGTATACCAAATTTCATTTAAATCCGTTCAGTAGTTTTGGCGTGAAAGAGTAACAGACAGACAGACAGAGTTACTTTCGCATTTATAATATTAGTATGGATGGCCCGCCCTCATTTCGTTTCTGCCGGGCTAACATGCGCACCGCGAGATAATTTGTCGACAATCATATTTTGTCGGCGCAAGTTGCGTCTCGCTTACTTGACTGAGCGATGAGCGGGATAGAAGAATGCGCTCTCGCGAAAGAGTGTCGACAAAATTTTGTCGCGGTGCGCATGTTAGGCCTACAGGCGCTGGATGTCGATTACATCGCGCAAGTGTTTCGTCTTTTCGGGTTATATAATAAGCTCTCTATAAATAGTCGTCATCATCATCATCATTTCAGCCGATAGACGTCCACTGCTGGACATAGGCCTCCCCCAAAGTTCTCCCGACTCCCGCGACCTTCACAATATCGTCGGTCCACCTGGTGGGAGGCAACATTTTACAGTGCATTTTAACGTCAACTTTTCCACACAGTTTGAAATACCTGAAGAAGAAGCCGGTGCGCGACCTCACCGGCGACCAGTACCTGAAGCTGTCGATGGCGGTGGAGGACAAGCTGCTGGAGATGACCATCAGCGAACAGATCGAGGGGAACACCGGCCCTAGCTACTTGGAGGAGCTGAAGCAGCTGTACCAAAAGGTAAATCTCCGTGTTATAATAGGTAATCCTACTCAATATTATAAAGGTGATAGTTTGTGAGGATGTAGGTCTGTAAGTGCATAAAGTACTAATTTAATGACGGTTTTTGCAAATGCAAAATGCGATGCTATTGGATTTTTCATTTGCAAAAACCCTAATTGAAAAGATACTGAAAAGATACTAAAACGAAACTAAACATAAAAAAAAGCAATACATGTATACTGAAATAAATTGTCTGCCCCGCTGTTGCAGTCCAACGAATCGAAGTATGTCTTTTGCTCTTTCACGCAAAAATTGAATGGATATTGATGAACCTTCACAATAATATAGCTTACATAGCAGAAAGAAATGTAACCTACTTTGATTTTGTACATTACAGTGATTTTTAGATATTTTAACAGATTTGGATTTGTTTCAATGCGCTGATATCGTAAAAAATATAGTTTTCTTGTGACAGCTCTAGTTGAGTTCTGAGTGGTCGAAGATCAGTAGGATAGCGTCGTTTATATTGCAATTTGTTCTATGTCAAAAGTTTCCAGAATAGTAAAAAATGCCAATCTGAAAAAAAAAAGAATACACCAAATGTTTTTAAAGTACATAATGCGCCCTACTCAGCTTGTTCTAGTTGATTGGATCCGTCTATTTACGGACGCGTTCACAACTAAATTTTAAGCATATTTTGCAAATAAAAATAACTAACATTTTTGAGCCCGAAAATTTGTTTATCGCAGGACGAGTTCGCGGCCACAGTGCAGGCGTGGAACGAGCTGCGCGCGGAGGCGGTGTTCATCGCGCTCACCAAGATCGTCATGCCGGAGCTGCGGCGCGAGCTGCACTCCGTGCTGCTGGCCGAGGCCAAGGACTATGTGCTCAAGTGAGTATGCTCCGGATCAAAAATGCTGTCAAATTTCCTCAGTTGAACCAAACACGTTTGACATAAAAGTGAGGTTCGATTGAAGACATTTGACAGATTGTAGTAACTTGATGTACTGGCCACTGTACTATCAGCAATGTTCCCGGTTGACCACTTGAAAAAAAGTCAAAATATTCTTTATTTGCATAGGCTTGTACACAGCACTTACAAATCGTCATACATAAAGAAAATATTGAAAACTATTTATTTTTAGATAATGTATGTAATTTAAATGAAATTAAATATGTATCTTGATACATAAGATAGACTAAAAAATAAATACACATAATGCAATTCTACCACCGGTATCGAAAAGTTGATTCTGACGAGAAGATCCGGCAAGAAACTCGCCAGTTTCTCTCTTAGTAAAAGTGGTCAACAGTTAATCATAAAGTAACTCGAGCAAAACCAATAAATACATCACGTATTTTGTTCACAGATGTTGCCGCCGACGTTTGTACGACTGGTTGAAGGTCGCTCCCTACGAGTCGAGAGTGTCCGATGACGACGATGAGGAGTGGGATACCTCTAATGGTAATAATAATATTATAAGTACACTTTTTGTGTCTATCTTCCATGAAATAGACATGTTTTTGCATAAATGAGGGCCTGAAGCAGCGCCTGCTTTTTGTTTCGCCGACTGAGTGAGTGGTGTTATCGGAGTTCCAGGCGGAAATAAAGTTGACAGAGCACTTGTAACTCAATTGGTGTTGCGTATCCACCCTTGATTCGTCTACTTTTTTCTTTTAATGGGGCAAACCTACGCCATGTTTAGGCTTATTTGGCCCTCTTCGGATTTGGTCTTATTCGCGTTCGGCCCACTTTGCATTTGGGTCATTTAGCATTTGGATCACTTCGCATTTCGTCGTTGCGATTTTAAGACTTCCATTTTTGCGAGATAATGAAGAAAAACCGTCTACTGAAAAAAATATAAAGAAACTAGCGGCCGCCCGCGACTTCGTCCGCGTGGAAAAGTAGCTTTTCATCCCCCTTTTAACCCCTTACAACCCCCTTTTCGCAATAAAAAGTAGCCTATGTTCTTTCTCAGGGTCTAGATCATCTGTATACCAAATTTCATTTAAATCCGTTCAGTAGTTTTGGAGTGAAAGAGTAACAGACAGACAGACAGACAGAGTTGCTTTCGCATTTATAATATTAGTTAGGATTAAATAAAACAAAAAATACAAAAGATAACTTTAGGATATTATGCTTTTAACTTGGCTATTATACTTTTAATGGATATAGGTTATGTTAGTTTAGGCTAATGTTCAATACCGTCTTTGCCATAAGGGCACGCGGGGCCCGTGCCCAGGGCCCCCGTTACCAAGGGGGCCCCAAAGAACCTACAATTTCTCTCACACATTTTTGCTCATAAAAATACTGTATTTGATACGTACACTAACTACGTAAATAACAAGTAATAAAAGTAAGCAATTAAACTTATTTAAAGAAATTTAGTAAGTACAATTAAACTTATTTAAAGAAATTTAGTAAGTATAATACTTTCCAAAAGGGCCTCCAATTTTTGTGTGCCCAAGGGCCCCGGCCTAGTTTAAGACGGCCCTGCTAATGTTATCGTATGTTCCCGTTAGGTCTCCGAGTGCTATCCATCGCGTACGTGCCGGACCGGCAGCACTCGGCGTTCGCGTGCGTCGTGGCGGCGGCGGGCGAGGTGGCGGACCACCTGCGCCTGCCGCACCTGCTGTACCGCCGCAACGCCTGGGACGCGCTCGAGCGCAAGAACAAGGAGGCCGACATGACTGCGCTGAGGAGGTATACGTTCACACATCTCATACATATATAGACCAGTAGCCTTACCATGAGTTTAAAATACTATCCTCGCTATCGAAAACAATCGCTTTATCTCTTTCATTGTGATGCATTTGAAAGAGACAGAGCAATAGTTTACGTTATGTCAGTTTTAGATGTCAACTCATGGTAGCGCTACAGGAAACCTATTTATGAAGTGTCGTTTCATTCGAAAACGAGCGTTTGCAACGAGCGGTGTAAACCACTCGTTCCCGTGAGGCGAGTGGACGCACTTACGTCAAATTTATTTTTACAGACAGACACACGAAATATTTTAAATTTTAAGTGGCACAGAGTTATTTTTAAATCTATCCTATCATCAAACAATTTCATACAATTTTAAGACCAGTCGTCACGTATATTGTTGTTCCCGTAGGTTCATCCTCCGAAAGAAGCCGCACGTGATAGTGATCGGCGGCGAGTCGCGCGAGGCGCTCAACGTGAAGGCCGACGTGTCGGAGTGCGTGCAGCAGCTGGTGGAGGACGAGCAGTTCCCGAGGATACCCATCGAGATCGCCGACAACCACATCAGCAAGATATACAGCAACAGCATCCGCGGACGGGTATGTGCTCCTGCAGATAACTTCAAACTTATCTCAGCGTTCATCATCATCATCGTTGGCCAACTTTGACATCGGACGCCAACACCCACCTTGCATCGCTGAAACAGCGTAGTAAGTAAGTTTATCATCATCATTTTAGCCAAAAGACGACTGCTGGACATAGGCCCAGCTCCTCCAATGTTCTCCATACAGATCGGTGCTGTGCCGCCACCATGCTAGGAAATTGGGCCATCGCGTCTGAAAACTTCGCTAGATGGCGTACTGTTAGACGCTCAACGTGAAGGCGGACGTGTCGGAGTGCGTGCAGCAGCTGGTGGAGGACGAGCAGTTCCCGAGGATACCCATCGAGATCGCCGACAACCACATCAGCAAGATATACAGCAACAGCATCCGCGGACGGGTATGTTCCTGCAGTTAACATCAAATTATCGTAGCGTTCATCATCATCATCGTTGGCGAACTTTACCTCGGAGGCCAAGACCCACCTTGCATCGCTGAGACAGCGTAGTAAGTAAGTTTATCATCATCATTTTAGCCAAAAGACGTCCACTGCTGGACATAGGCCCAGCTCCTCCAATGTTCTCCATACAGATCGGTGCTGTGCCGCCACCATGCTAGGAAATTGGGCCATCGCGTCTGAAAACTTCGCTAGATGGCGTGCTGTTAGTCTGGGGCCAACTTCAACGTCATTGGCTGTATAGCGATATTTTCACATCTCACATTAAAAATTACTAATCACCGTGTATGATTGGTCGGAATTAGCACAGGACCGAACAAAATGGCGAACGACGTTGCAGGTCAAGACCCACCTTGGATCGCTGAGCCAGCGTAGTAAGTAAGTAATCACTGTAGATGGGATGGATGGGTAGTTCTATTAGTTGAGTACGCCATCTAGAGGATTTATCAGCCAGACTATTCATGCCGAAGCGAGGGACCGTGCGACGTACTGAGAGAGGGCCTCTCTCTGTACGTCCCGCCGATTTAGTGACTACTATAAATACTGAATTACAGAATTTTATGATTCCAGAACGACTTCAGAGAGTACCCCGACATTTTGCGCCAAGCCGGTCTGCCAAGGGCGGCTCCTCCAAGACCCTCTGATGGAGATATCCCAGCTCTGCGGGCCGGACGAGGAGATCATGTGCCTCCGCTACCATCCCCTGCAAGACCAGATCGCCAAAGAGGACTTGCTGGAAGGCATCGAGTTGGAGTTCGTGAAACAGAATCAACGAAGTCGGTGTGGATATGAATGAAGCTATATTGACAGGTATTGTCATTTCCCTCTCTCTCTTTGCGGTCGCTGCCTCATGACTGAGGATCGTGAATCCGATTACTGTGTGATCTACCTCCATCTGACACTGTGTCTGATAATGCCCCTATAAATAAGCCATAGAAATTCCCGCTGTCTATCTCTTCCTTAAAGAGGACTGGAGAGCGGGAATGTTTTAAATATTATGGACATCGGTATTCCTTTACAGATTTAAATGAATGAATTAATATACTTTTTATTGCACACAAAACAGAGATTTGTGGCACACCCCGGTCTTTACCTTAGAATTTACCCTTCAGAGTCCATAATATTTATGTTGAAGCGCTGGTTACGCTGTGCTTTAAAGATTTACATATACTCTATTGTTACAGGCAGAGGAACAGAATTACTTCAATACGTCTGCGGCTTGGGTCCACGAAAAGCAGCGGCACTCATCAAACTCTTCAAACAGACCAATCAGAAGCTAGAAAACAGGACGCAACTCGTCACCGTCTGCCACATGGGGCCCAAGGTGTTCATCAACTGCTCTGGCTTCATCAAAATCGACACGAGCAGTCTCGGAGACAGTACAGAAGCGTACATCGAAGTACTGGACGGGTCTCGTGTCCATCCTGAGACTTACGAGTGGGCGAGGAAAATGGCGGTCGACGCTTTAGAGTACGAAGACGAGGACGCAGAACCCCGCAGGAGCCGTCGAAGAAATCCTCGAAGCACCAGAAAGACTCAAAGATCTCGATCTTGACGCGTTCGCGGAGGAGTTGGAGCGGCAAGGCTTCGGAAACAAATGCATCACGCTGTACGACATCCGAGCAGAATTGAACTCTAGGTACAAAGACCTTAGAGTTCAATACCGCTCGCCGACCCCCGAGGAGTTGTTCGACATACTGACCAAAGAGTCTCCAGAGACGTTTTATTTAGGCAAGATGGTGCTGGCCTCAGTGATCGGCATCACGCATAGGAAGCCGCAGAGGGAGA
The DNA here is from genome assembly GCA_014851415.1 of Cnaphalocrocis medinalis. NCBI lineage: Eukaryota > Metazoa > Arthropoda > Insecta > Lepidoptera > Crambidae > Cnaphalocrocis > Cnaphalocrocis medinalis. The sequence goes on from CM026285.1 coordinate 14,656,147, forward strand.
TGCTGGACCAGGCCAACCCTGTGAGGAACGACGAGACCGGACTCTGGGAATGTCCCTTCTGTCACAAGAACGACTTCCCGGAATTATCAGAGGTAAGTTACTTAAGTTAAAGTACGGACAGCCGCACATCAGGTTACTACAATCTGTCAAATTTCCTCAGTTGATATTGAACCAAACACGTTTGACATAAAGGCGAGGTTCGATTGAAGAAATTTGACAGATTGTAGTAACCTGATGTGCGGCTGTCTGTACATAAGTAAGAGGTTAGTTATTTAAATTACATAGGTACTTTTGTTCATTATGGATGAATATTGTAAAAAAATAACATAGTTTTGAGTCACAAATTTAACTTTACCTTTTATTTACTTTAATTACTTAACTTTCTAGTCATTGGTAAGTATGTTAAACAATCTTTGATGGTTTAGAAGTAGGTTCAATGAGTTTTTTTTATTTAATGTCATGCCTTATTCCCCAGTCGTTATCTCTGGCTACATTCCCACTGGCGATCAACGAGAGAAAAAATCCGGTGACGGATGAGGTATAGCAACTAAATGTCGTTGCCAGTGCACAGTGGGAATGTAGTCAGAGGTGACAACTGGATATAAGCCAATGTCATTGTTTAAAATACCAGACTTATTCTGGTTTATGGTCCTATTTTTACTTTGAGGAAATGCATCCCGCATATCCGTCTACCGGGTGGTTCATAGTCCTAAGCGTACCTCGGCTTCTAACGCGATAACTTTGAACGCAACTAGTAATGAAAACGCTAAGATGTTGTTTGTACTAAATGTCACTAACCACTCCCAGGTATGGAACCACTTCGACGCGGGCGCATGTCCCGGCCAGGCCACCGGTGTCCGCATCCGGCTGGACAACGGCCTCTCCGGCTACATCCACATCAAGAACCTGTCGGACCGCCACGTGGCCGACCCCACGGAGCGCGTGCGCATCGGACAGACGGTGCACTGTAGAATCATCAAGATTGATGTGGAGAGATTCTCGGTTGATTGTTCGTCTAAATCTTCGGATCTGTTGGATAAAAATAAAGAATGGAGGTTAGTTATATGTTGTGCATTTATATTTAACTAGTCGGCCGCCCTCACTTCGCTTGGGGACTTAGTTTTGCCATTAGTTCCAATCTTCGCCAATAGATGGCGGTGGCTATCGATTATATTGCGCAAGTGTTTAGATTATTTGGGTTATATGTAAGCCTTATGGTTGTCTATAGAATTTACCTCTTTATAAATAGTATAAAAGGAAATAGATTTCAAATACATAATGAGCGGAGGAACAGAGGACGGCCGAAAAAGAGATAGATGTAGGCGGGATTGTGTGATGAATGACATGAAAAGAAAAGGGATGGGTGATATGATGACGACTGATTATAGTCGTATGCAAGAATAAAACATACTGCGCAGAGCCAGTTAACCTGGGATATATAGAGCAAAAGGGAATAGAGCAAGAAAATAAAGATGATAAATTAGTTGACGAAGGCGGAATCAATTATATCCATTAATATTCAAGATGTCATATCTTCCATTGAGTTCCTAATGCGCAAACAATAACATCCATTCCAGGCCTCCAAAAGACCCGTACTACGATCAAGAGGCAGAAGAGAAGGACATGCGCAAAGACAAAGAAGCCAAGCAGACGAAGGAGCGGATGCAGTACGTCAAGCGGGTGATCGTACACCCGGCCTTCCACAACATCTCCTTTGCGGAGGCCGAGAAGCTCATGGAGAACATGGCGCAGGGCGAGGTCATCGTCCGCCCGAGCAGTAAGGTGCGTGGGTTGCAAGTACTCATAGTGGGCGCTATTGCGTGTGAAAAATTCGACAGGAGTTTCCACCAGAGATGTGCGAGTAAAATATGTCGTACGTCGTTTTAGGACTTCAGGGTTAATTTGATCAACCGGTCTTAGATGCAGGTTTTAGAATTGGGTATTTGACAAAAAAAAATATTTGTTTAATCAAAAGATGCCTCAATTTAAGAAACATTGTTGAAAGAATCACTTGATTCTCATTTGAATTACCTGAGATATCACAACTTTAAGAGCACATATTTTGGGCAAGCCCAAAAACGCTCTATAAAAATGGCTATTGAATTGTATGCGTGTCTAGTAAATTTTGTTTGGTAGCTATATCAAATGTTTCGTTTAAGTAAATGGTTCTATAATGAAAGTTGGTGGAAAATTTATGGGTACGGGTAGTTCAATGATATATATTTTTTTAAATTTTATACTTTAAAAATTGACTTGCCCATGAAACTTTGAATGCTCACAAAACCAGCTAGACGTTATATTTTTAACTGAAAATGTTGGCCATTGGTTCTTATTTACCAATATTTTGATAGAGTATCAATCTTTTTTACTATATCGAGATTAGTCAAATACCCAATTGTTTCTTTTTAATTCAAGTCAGGTAGTTGTAATTTTAAATGTACTGTCTTTGCAGGGCTCAGATCACCTGACAGTCACGTGGAAGGTGGCTGAAGGTATCTGCCAGCACATCGACGTACGGGAGGAGGGAAAAGAAAACGCCTTCTCCTTAGGTTTGTATCTTGTAATATTCTGTATGGTTATGTGATAGTTTTTGAGAGTCTTTGTCTCATTTTTTTGTTCATTACAGGTCGAAGTCTCTGGATACAGGGCTCCGAGTTCGAGGACTTAGACGAGATAATCGCGCGGCACGTGACGCCGATGGCCGGGCACGCGCGCGACCTCATCGCCTACAAGTACTACAAGCCGCTCGGCGGCATGCGCGACAAGGGCGAGGAGATCCTCAAGGAGGAGAAGGCCAAGAACCCCAACAAGATCCACTACGTCATCTCCGCAGCGAAGAACCACCCCGGCCGGTTCCTGCTCTCGTACCTGCCGCGGTCGCGCTGCACGCACGAGTACATCTCCGTCACGCCCGACGGGTACAAGTTCCGCCAGCGGCTGTTCGACTCGCTCGGCGGGCTGCTCAAGTGGTTCAAGGAGCACTTCCGGGACCCGCCGCCCTCGGGTACTCCCGCGCAGCGCACGCCGGCGCTCCGCACGCCGCACGGGCTCGCCTCCTCCATGTACCACACGCCCGCCGCGCACACGCCCGCCTTCCACACGCCCGCGCACACGCCCGGGCCCGCCTACATCAACACGCCGTACACGCCGTCCGCGCAGACGCCGTACATGACGCCGTTCGCCGCCACGCCGCGCCAGCCCGACTTCCTCACGCCGGCGCCGCGCCACAAGCCGGCTCCGACTCCGATGCCGGCCCCCGTGCCCGTGCTGTACACGGAGCCGGCGGACTGGCAGAAGGCGGCCGAGGACTGGGTGCGGCACCGCTCGCGCGACACGCCGGGCACGCCGGGCACGCCGCGCGCGGGGCACGCGCACGCCGGGCACGCGCACGCCGGGCACGCGCGCACGCCGCGGCACGACGCGCGCAGCACGCCGCGGCACGACGCGCGCGGCACGCCGCACTCGCACTCGGGCCGCTCGTCGCGCGCGCACTCGCTGCGCTCCACGCCGCACACCAACACGTCGCCGCGCTCCATGTCGCTCGGCGACGCCACCCCGCTCTACGACGAGAACTAGGAAGACTGACGGCGACGCCGGACGACCGATTGACCCCCTGGTTGAGGTCGCTTCGAGGTTGTACCGGCCACAAAAATAAAAGAAAAAAAGTAGCTTGGTACGAGACAGATAACTAATTTGTTGATAAAGATTTTGGCCTTATACCGATCCGAAAACCCACTTTGCATATGCGATGTGAGTTAGCACGGTGACATCTGTTGGCAGTTTACGGAACTATTTCGACTTAGATCTATAGATCATCGCTGTCGCTTGCGAGTGTTCTTACACGACTGTTTATACTTTTGTACCGCTCGGCCCCGCTCCCTCGGGGCTCCGCTGTATTCGTAAACTGCGATCGACTGTATGCGTCCAAAATTCCCCCCCTGATTTCCATCGCTCCTTCCGGACCTCCTTATTTATTGATTCTAGGAAAATTTAATTACCCGCGAATGAATTCTAAATAGCGAATGTTCAGTAGCAATAATAATCATGTATAAAGTGAGAGATTTATATATTCCTGTTACCATTGCAGTTTTTCATTATAGTACCAAATTCTATAGCCGATGGGCGGGTGCCGTATGTTTGCTAGATATTGTATTATCTAAGCGGGCTCGTCCCGATATTTTAAGTAAAGTATTTATTATACTTTGACATTGCGTAGCATTTGGAACTTACCGAGCTGTTGGTATTTTGACTACTATAAAATTATTGAGTTAATATGTATGAGCGTGAATGTAGTCTCATTAATAATTTTAGTATAAGTTATGTATAGATTTATAATAGTAATTTAATATTTAGGATATTTTAAGGGATGAATATTTATCCTAATCTTTTCGTACCCTTCGTAAATGCTATTAAGTTTGCAATCGTATGCAAAAGAGTACTCATAAGATCTACATTCAAACTGTAAGCCCTATAAGCTTGAGCCTAAGGATATCTATAATTTATAGTCCTGGTAATATTTGAAAAATATAATCAGTGAACATCACGTAAAATCAAATCAAGTAAGTGATTGTGAATGTGAAATTATAGGAAATTCAGACTCGAGTCACCCTAAGGCTGCGTTTCGACTGAAGCGGAGCGGAGTGAAATTCACCAATAGAATAAGCCTACTCGTTGACAAGCGCAGTTTTTATGTTATTCTATTGGTGGATTTCACTCCGCTCCGCTTCAGAGAAAACGGAGCCTTAAACTGTAAGGTGTTACTATAAGGGGGACTGATTAACTTTCTTTTCGTCCACTACGAGACAGACGCGCGAGATTGGCGATGGCGACACTATCGTTTACATTGTTAGTTTATTTCCATCCCTATTTTCCTTCTTATAACGTTAGGCCTAACATTCACGCCCATGCAGCAATATTTCTACTGATAACCGTATGTTATTGTACTTTGTTATAAAGTTAATCATGAAGCAATTTGCCGCCAAACTCGATGTATTGCGCATGACATGCCTTAGGGATGGTTAGTGAAATAATGGGATTATTCGCAACTACTCACAGCCGTTCTCTTTAACGTAATCTGAATAAAAATTGACAAACAAACTAAAAATGAAGTTTTATTTTTTGCTATAGACAAGTCCTAAAGGTGCTGACATACTGCTGTTTAAAATGACAACAAACATTTTCTAACACTAAGGCTGCGTTTCCAATGAACCAGAGCGGAGTGAAATTCACTCCAGTAGAGAAGCGGAGCTTTTATTCAATTTTATTGGTGGATTTCACTCCGCTCCGCTTCAGTGGAAACGCAGCATGATACATTTACCAGACGCGAATCCACTACATGCTTTGAAATGCGGTAATTATTGAGATAATTAAGAAAAATACGAACTGTAATCAGTCTGGCAAACCAATCAAGGTCAGTCCAATCCCAAAAGCCATCGAACAATAAATAAATAAACCACGTTTGTTATGTATACCTACCTATTTGGTTGGAGTATTGTAGTAAAAAAAAGTATGTAACTTTTTTTTATGATATAGGTGGCAGACGAGCCGACGGATCACCTGATGGTTGGCGATTAGCGGCGCCCATGGACGCCTGCAAGAGCAGTGGTGTCACAAGTGCGCTGCTTACCTTTTAACCCCCCTTCCCATGGATTGGGCCCCGGTACCCTCACTCACGCAGCGAAACAGCGTATGCTGTAAAATATTTCAACTGTAAAATATTTCATCTTACTAACTTACTCTGTCACGCTGTCTTACAGGCGAAGTTTGTAACAAAAACAAGTCGCATAATACTACACATAACTATTACATGGTGGATAATAAATACACACATTTTCAATCCTTTATTCATTGCCATTCGTAGCCTCCACACTATTCAGGCGGTGACCTTGCCATCTCCAATATCTACAAGTGTCATTAGTAGACGTCACTACCGTACTGACCTACCTACGTTTACTGATTGAAATAATTACGGTCTACAATGTAAAACATAAAAAATGTATGGATGATTTTAATGTCTGAAATAAATGATTTGAATTGAATTGAATTGAATAATGATGTAAAAAAAAACAGTTTTGTTTCAACTTATATAATGGTGTTCTTATAACTAAACTACCACTAATGATTGTTTTATATCCAGGTTTATATCCTTCGATCCATCTTGGTATTAATAATATGAAAATGTGGTTGTCCTCATTACACGAAGAAACCGAACATTTTCTTCGTTACGTCCCGTGGTTGAGCATAGTAAAAGTTAGCCTTTTTTAGCCTTAGAAGGTTACAAAAATTTAGGTGCTAGCAGAACAATATTACCAGAGACGCGGTCAATAGCTAGTAAAAGATAAAATCTTAAATAAATGGGACGGGAAACATAAATAGACACACGATTTTGCAAAAAAAGGACGCACTTAAACCATATTAGGTTAAGAACAAGATATCACGGAAACAAAAAAAAAAGATAGATTGCGATTTCCCGCTGTTGACTATGCAAATAATAAGTATTTTGGGTAAAAAATCGTTTGTCAACTAGTTTAAGACAAAACGGCCGATAAGTTAATTTATGTTTCCGCCTCATAGGAATAAATAAAAAACATTCAAGGTTCCTGAAAAAAAAACCTTCAGAATATTTTTTGCATGTTTAGGTTGGTATGTACTACGTAGTACTTTGATGTAATCCAAGAACCGACTTACTAGCTTTTCGGTGAAAGAAGTCTTCGTGATGAAAGCCAAACTACCCAACACTCATAACCTATGTGTATAAATCTAAGTAGGTATGTTCTTGTCTTTTATTTTTCTTCTCTTATTACATAGGTACTTAATATCAGTTAAATATATAATCATTATCTATATTATTAGGTACATTGTTTCTATAACTAAGACGCTGTTTCTCGCCTCTAACTATAAGTTATCTGGAAGGAATCGCTCCTAGAGATCGCCTTATTTATAAGTACTGTGCCTGGCCCGTATTTTATAATTTGTATTCTATAGACGTTTGAAATACTTAATTCTGAATAAACTATGGATCTAAATCGAATAAACTATTTTCATTTCATTGCATTTCATGATATGGTTAGTTTACAATAATTTTACTTAACACTGCGAAACACAAAGCAGTTGGTTTTATCAGTTCTGATAAAAAAAGTTAAAACCACAGTTTTGACTGGCTAGCATGTTTCATTGTCTATAAGTGCCTTAGTAGTTGTAAAGACACGTGTAGTGTACCTATTCATCTATGTGTATTGTCTGTTCATCGTAAGTTGCTAAGTAACTATATCAATTGTCGTGGAGTGACGTGAAATTACAGGATGTTTCGATTCTCACTCCTTTGCTAGGGTTGTCAAGGCGTACTTTACACTTCTGGATTTTTCAATCTATGTGTAAGTACCTATATACCTAATTACTTATTTACCATTCGCTCGTAAACATCGGATATCTGCACGTTTTGGATAGTTTTTCAAATTTGTGGATCCCTCGATAGGACAGATTCTGAATGGATGTAAGTATAACTATGACTCAGTGGCCGGGTGCACATAAGGCTGCGCCGACGTTGGCCCGCTTATTATGCCCTAAATGGCCAAAGCTTTGATGATTTTTTATTACAATAGACGCGATGGTACGGCATCACATCCGTTGGCACTGCCATACTGGCTCGCGAGATGTTTCGCACTGAAAAACCACCTTTCTTTTTTTTGTTGACATTGACCCGAAACAACGTAGTCTTGCGACTCCTTATAGGTACCCTCCTACCGGGGGGCAGGCGGGTTATGTCGGGTTTTCCTCCGGGAGGGATCGGAGGCATACCGACTGTTTAGCGACGTTCCCTCATCGCCAGGGTGGGGAGGAAACATGAGTACGGGTTGAAGAACCTTACTTCACGTCCCTCCCCAACTGCAAGACCACCTAACTTGTGGATGTGTTCAGAGAATTGGTGGTAGGTAGTGGTAGATAACTTGGTGTTTGTCAGTGTCAGCGAAATCGATCATGCTTAAAGATCAACATCATGATGACAGAAACGACAACCCTGCAGATTCACTGAGTAAAAAAGAGGAGATAATCCTTAATGGTTAAGAACAGAGTTGTATGCGCGAACGTTGTCGTTCAGTCGACTGAATGTGCTCTAGGCCCGCGCTTGCGCACCTCTGCGACGCGATAAGAGCGCACGCGCAGAATTACGTACCGCGACGAGAAATTAATTGATTTATTTATTTTTATTAATAAGCAAATTGCAAGCTATTTAATTTCATTTATGAATATCCGTCTTAAAGATTTTGAAGAAAGAAATTCGTAAGTTAAACAGTTTGTTCCAAAAGTTAATTACTTATCGGCCGCTTCCGGCTGCGTAAAAAAAATTATCATGATTTGAAAATAATGTGAAGCCAAAATAAATTGACGATTTTTAAAGCTGTTGAGGTATTTATGAATGTTTGATCAGCTGGTAACAAAATTGATATTGTTTGCGTTGATTAATTCAAATTACCTAGGTGGTCCAACACTACGCTTATCGAGTCGCGGTCTCCACTCAAGGACTCTACGGCTCCAGCGGTTGTCAGTTCTGTGTTGTGTTGGACGCCCTTGCGACAAGATGGGATGATGACATTCGAAGGCTTGCTGGTGTGGGCTGGATGCGAGTAGCCGAAAATCGGGAGCAGTGGCGTGCATTAGGGGAGACTTATAATATGTCCAGCAGTGGACGAGTGCGGGTTGCTGATCATGATGATGATGACGACCTAGGTGGTTTATAAATTGGTAGAGCACGCTACCGAGTGGCTTTTGAAACTAAGTAATAAAGACCTTTATTATTTTACAAACTTATAAGTACATATCTACTTACGTAGTTATTTTAAAAAAGGGAGTATTCCTTTTTATAAGGCTGGCGGCACACTTGTTAGGTACTTCTCTGGTGTTGCAGGTGTCCATGGACGATAATTGCTTACCATCAAGACATCCGTCTTTTAGTCTGACCATCTGCTAGTAGGTACTAGGTACTATATAAAAAATAAGACAAAAAAATAATATCTATGTTAATTCAAAGAAGTAAATGATTAATACAGTCAAGTTGAATAGCTATTGCGTTCAACCATGACGACTGTTTTACGATAAATTATCGTTAAAAGTTTTTCGTGATATAAGAAACAATTGATATTTAAATGACAAAAGATCCAACCTTAAAACAGCCAGACGACACTCAGTAATGTCCATGCATGACTTTGAAAACAGACGTATATATGACCGGATGAATGCTTAAAATACCATACTTGCTAGTATTTTTTATTTATGTTCCGAACATCGAACTTCATGTTTTGCTTTCAAAATATTTTAATTAAGTTATAGTTTGGTACATGACATGTTTTTAGATACATACAGCCACATATCAAAGTTTACAAAATTGACAAATTTCTTCAATCGACTCTCATCTTTACTGTCAAACACTTTAGGTTGAATATAAATTGAGGAAATTTGACAAATTGTGGTTACTTGATGTGTGGTTGACTGTACTTACAGTATTTTTGATTGGTATTAGTTATTATGGTCTTCGAAATAAATACACTAAATTCGTATCTCCTAAATTAGCATCAGGTAACCTTATGTGAAAATAAATATTTTATGTAGGTACAGTCAACGCCAAAAATATGTATACACTGTAGGACCTTGTCACAATACATACTAGAAAGAAGAGGTCGTCGTACTTTCTTAAATTATGTATTGTGACAAGGTCCTAAAGTGTATCTATACATATTTTTGGACTCGACTGTACACCTATTTGTAATTTATATTGTTACCGATAAAGCAGTTTTAGCCTGTCTACTCAAGAATGTTTTAAGTGGTAACAAGAGAGTCAGTAAAAAGGATTCTCTAATAAAAACACACAAATCTTCAAAACATGACGTTCACACGCTATTAGATATTATTTTTATACGACAAGGTCCATTAATTTTAAATTAAAAAAATGTCTACCATCAACTAGGTACCTACCTACCCATGTTTCAAACCGATTTAGATAGCAATGACGCGATTAGGCTCGATCAAATACAAAATATTGTTAGTTGAATAACTCAAATCTTAATTAAAATTATTAAAAGTATTAAAGTTTTAATCCTACTAAACGCGAAGGTTTGTGAGGGGACATCCCCTCACAAACATTATTATGTACCTACTTAAGTGTATGTATAGGTATTTGTCGCTCTTTCACTCAAAAAAAACTGAATTGATTTTGATGAAACTTCACAACAATGTAAATATTATTATAATATTGTTTTAAGAGTAAATATATCACCAGCCGGGAGAAACCACGTGGCGTAGCTAGCAAATTAATAAAAATTTAATTAGGTGAACTAACAAATTAACAAAATCTCCCGTGACATTCATTGTCAATGTAGTACATAATATCTACCTTCTAGAAGTACCTAGCTAGGTATCGATAACGCCAAAAATCAATCAATCATGAATGCTCCGTGATAGACGTGAGTCGACTTCCTACTTCATCTCTCAAATATGATTTCATGACATTTTTATTAGATAACGGGAAGCCCTGAAACAAGATATTATCACAAAAATATAAACTGAAGTAAGTAGTTAGGTATCCTTCTTTTGAAGATGCGAGGCATAGATTATGGTAGATAAATACTTGTCCCGATAATGCGATCGAAATTGTGAAAACGATAATAAACATAGGTAGGTAACTCTTTGTTTGGTCTTTAAAAATAACGCATTGAACTGGCTGAATTGCCACAAAAATACTTCAAGCTTAATTGTAAGAAAAAAGAAATTATGTATATTTTTTTATTTATAAAAGTTAGCCTCCGTTTTTTTTGTCAAAACTGCCAGGAATTATGCGTTTTGAAGTTTTTATTTTAAAACTCTATGGGGTTACTAAATTTATATTCGTCATCTGAAACGTTCATGTTTCCTCACGCACGATGTTTCCCTTCACCACCGAACTAATGAAACGTAGACTTGAAAAATCCAGTCTAATCCAATTTTAGCAGTGAAGTCTTTACACGGTATACGGTATAATATGTTTAAACCCTTAACTATTATTTCGCAAATTCTTACACCTTGTATAAGGCGCATTTCTACCCCCTGTGAGATAAAAAAGGATGTTGATGATCGACCGATTCGCCATCGTTTTTTGCATCTAAACGCTTAATTGCCTGCGCCCGCGACTACTCAACGCTTCAACTTTAACCCAAGGCCCCCCTTCTTCCGTCTTCCGAGCGCTGTGATGAGAAATGTTTTTTATTCAAATGCATTAACGACTAATGCAATTTTTTGTAACTTCTGATAAATCCGGTTCATTTATTTAATGGGAACGTCGGTAGTGATAATTTTTATAAATTAGATCTGTAATTTATTATCTAGTTAATAGATTTAAATTTTATTTTTGAACTCATATATCTTTTTTCTGTAATAAATAACAGTACGTTTCTATTACCCTAAAATTGCAGTGTTATTTTCGGCATTTACAAAATGAATCTTAACGCTTGAAATGACGCAATTGGTTGTGACCTCATGCTCCGTGGGTTTAGTAGATCCTTTTTTCACCCTTGACAATTATTCTTGTGAAAACCCTTGTAATTCTAATACCCACTACATAGCTACATAAGCTACCTACTTTCCTTTGGGTTCAGTTTTTTTATTATTTGCAGGTATTGTGAGCGTTCTTGCGGAGTTACTGCAATAATATCTAATTAAACTATTGTGACCTCTGCTCTAATTTAGAGTTCCTTTCCCAGGCCTTTTAGAGTTCCTCAGACCCGAGACTGTCATGAATCTTCATGAAGTCTAAAGTGTAAAGCCGATTCACATATTTTAGCGATTATTCCTGGATTGATTCGGGGATGTTGTTCACGCAGTGATTCGCGGACTAAGTGTGGAGCAGGCTCATCAAATATCGACTTAGGTTATTAACTATTTATTTTCAATCTGAGCTATTTTCCCACTTAGGCATTTAAATGCTAGGTGCTTGTTATTATCTTAGATTGTGTTTCTGGGTTAGTTCAGTAGGTACTTCAATTTGCCATACCGTAGAGTCGAGTAGTTAAGAAAGTTCATACCTACCTACTAAAGTGTTGTGATATTTTAATGTAAAGGACGCGTGTGTTTATAGAAGATTTCTTTATTCTTATTTATTTACATAAAGACAACTCATACATTCGCGACTGGTAACATTAGCAATATATTTATGTTCGTTATATTCGTTGACGTGACGAATAATGATGATGAAATAACCCTCCTTTTGCTTTGCCGTAGTCGGGTAAATACCTACCCATTCACATAATATCGGTTAAGCCCTATCTCAGTATCAATATATCAATAGTAAGTAGGTATACCTATTTTATTACGTAGATACTAGTGGTTCATGCCTGAAAGTAGGTGAAGTACCTCTAGCTCGTTATTTTAGAACCAGCGTAATTTATGGTGTGGCTGTAAAATTATATTTGTATGTTAAGCATTTTAATTATAATCGGACACGGTTGTACAGGTAAACTGATGGCAATGACCAGGGAACTTTAAGTTCGCTGGCAATGACACATTAAAGAAACAAAATGAGACAAGACAAAATATATAACCCGGACTGGCCGGATTTGGTAATGACCCTTCCTCATTCGCCAAAAGTCATAGGTTCGTTCTCCACCCTGTCTTTACAAACATTTTAGTGATGAACACTTGTGTTGGTGCAGTGTCTGGGTGTTATACCTACCTATATGTATTTTTTTATTCCTCTGCTGTAACACAAGGGCTTAAACTGCTACTTACCTACTCTTAGTAGGTACAGTCAACAGCAAAAGTAGATGATCAAAATCAAAAACGTATATTTGCTCACTATGGAGCGGAGTTCCCGTCAGAACTGTATGGTGTCTAATTCATACAGTTCTGACGCAAACTGCGCTCAATAGTGAGAATAGAGTTTTTGATTTAGTTCATCCACTTTTGCTGCTGACTGTACAGAGTCAGGTCAATGTATGAGAAGTTTTAAGAATTATTTCTACCGAGAAGAACCAGCTCAGTAGTTAAGTAGGTAGGTACTCTTTTAAAATATGTTCATTATAATTTTCGTTCATTTTCATTCAGTACCTATGACAAACAATCCTTTATTAATCTGTTTACTTATATACCTAGGTGTACAAGTTTAGTACATAAATATTTTTCACAGGAAAATGTTTTTCCTGCGATATTTTTTAATCAGTAAAACACACTCCGCTTTTTATTGCACCATAAACGAGATTATTGTTATCTTTAATGCTGGCAACGTTTAAGTTTAAGGCTAAACCTTGCGGGATAAACTACACAAATAAGTAAGTAGGTATTTAATCTACGGGCCGTGGACACTGGATTTTAGTTGTATGGTTAGGGGTGCCCTCGCATGGGCTGGTAAAGTGATTAATTAATTTTCACAATTAAAATTATTATTAATAATATTTTTTTACTTAGTAAAAATTATTAAAATTGATAACTTTTAATTTTTACCATGAAAATAAAGTAATTATTCAATTTTAATGCGCTCGATGATCCTCACCGAATTGCAAGTAAGAATAAACAAGTAAGAATAAGTAAAGTAAAAATAACTAGGGAAACTTGTATAGCAACAGCACTCCAGTTGTTCAAAGATTTATCATTTTAACTTCCAAAAAGTTGTTGTCTGTCATGATATCTTATACTTATGAGCGTTCATTATTATCAGTGCGATTAAATAAGGGTGTAAGTGTTGAAAAACACTCAGATGTTAAGATATACGAGTATGCGACAAATTGCAAGCCAACGTGAAAACTGCCAACATAGACGTCTACATTTTCGTGACCATCGAAGTGTAGATATCCTATGTTTTCTTGGACAACTTGCCCGCTCATTCCGCTCAAGAATATTTACTGCTGACTGTACTATGAGTATCTATATACTAGCTAACTATGGTCAGGGGTGGCACAGGTATTTACCTACTTACAAATTCGGTTTAGCAGCTGATTTAAGTATAGCTATTTAGTATTTGCCAGTGATTTTTATAGGGCACGAAAACATAAAGAAAAATCGTTTGAGAAGCCTCCACCTAATCTATTGACTTAATCTCTGAAGTGCCTTAGTGATATAAGTATGTAAAGATCGAGAAGATAAGGCTTAGGCCGACAAGAATAGCACACGCTTCGGCGTCCTTTATCACGGAGTTTCACGTGCGGCGCACGCGTACGTGATAAAATGCCTATAATTTCCCTAAAGGTTTCTTTATCAGTATGTAGCTGTATAACACAAAGAAACGAATACCTCCTCTAAGTTTTTTATAGACATAGGTAAATATTATTTTCGACATCCCTAAGTAGTTAAGTTCCAATAAAATCGAGTACCTACCTATGTACCTATGTAGGGGGTGACAACGCGCCCGATAAAAACTCGCTCGAGAATTCCAAAATATTTTTTCGTCACTGCTCTATTCTAACTGCACCAATATTTTTTCATTTAGTAGAGTTTAGTCAGTAAATTATTATCATCAAAAATATTATTTAGGTTGGGTTAGAGCAGTGACGAATGGGAAGGGCTGCATTGCGCCAAACAATTTGGCTCAAAGTGGCGAGCGCGATTTGCGGTACGGTCCAGTCCCGGCTGTGGGGTATCGGACCGCGATTGCGCTGAGATGGACACCCCAGGGGTTTTGGTTAGGGTTAGAGTCCCACACACCACCTTGTCCCCCACATGTGGCAAGGTGAAGGCCATGATGGTTTCCCCTGGGAAAAAAAAAGAGCATTGACGAACGAAAGTATCTTGGAATTATCTGGCGAGTTGTCCCATAATCCCTATCTAGTAGGTATGGTTTTTCCTTGTTTTTCAATCATTATTTCTACAAAGTAGGTATCTGTCCTAGAATCTGATACATCAAAAACCACCGCCTTCTAGCTCTAGTTACGCTTGGATCGCGATCCCGAATTCCGAAAGTCTGGTGAATATAGCTGGGGGCAAGAAAGTATAGCGATGACCGTTATTTTGGGCACTTGTAAAAAAGAAGACTTTCTATCAAAATTGGTTTCTGCGCACTCAAGGTCATAACTACATTTTCTTGCCTCGGACTAGGTATACCTATAAACGTAAAAAAACATTATGTAAGCTTAAGAACATTTTTTGGTCAATCCACAGTTTGAGAAACTGTCTGTAACACGTTTCTTTCTTCATTAATGCCAATAATGTTCACCCATGAACATTCATGTAAGTAGGTATATAGAACGTACAGTGGCGGACACATCAAGCTTTACAAACTGTCAAATTTCCTCAATCGATTTCGAACTCAATGTGTAACAATATAAAGTTTATAATCGAATGAAGAAATTTGACAGTTTTGTATAGCTTGATGTGTCCGCCACTGTACTACGAGTATAATCAGTACCTACCTATGTATGGAGACTGTTAGGTAGATAATCACACTAAAGTCGCTAGGACCTATCTAGCTAACTAATCTTCATTAACCCCGCATAGAAGTCGGTTGTTTGTAAAGCTTAGTCGTTTCAAATTTACAAAATGTAAACAAAAGGTAATTGTATTTGCCTACAGATACTTAATTACACTGCACTTAAGGTACTTAAATATATGTATAGGTAGTCTAGATATATAAAAGGAGAAACTGACTGACTGACATATCTACGCACAGCCTAAACGGCTAAACGTAGGCACATGAAATTTGGAAGGAACTTAAACTTAGGTACCGTAGCGGTGCACTAAGAAAGGGATTCCCGGGAAAATCATTTTGTATGATAAATGTTTTAACTTCACGCGCACAAAGTCGCGGGCGGCCGCTAGTTAGGCTATAAAACAACGTTATAACTAAATAAGTATAATATCTACTTATATATGTATAGTAGGCCTTTGCATTATGACGTAGCATCTAAAATAGGAACACTACAACTTCACTTGTGGCTGTGCAGACCGATTCGCGATTATACCTACTTTTCGTCCGCATTTGCGGCAAGCGAAACGAGCGTCGACGGATGGGGGGTTTCCAGCATGACGTCTTGCTCGCTTAGGTGCAAAGGTCAAACCAGGCTTGATCGTTGAGGCATAGCCCAACACGATTATAACTATTTTATTTGACGGCCTTGATGGCGCAGTGGCGAAGGTGTTTGTCCTAAGCGCGAAAGGTCCCGGGTTCGATTCCCGGTCCTTGGTTGACTTGACACCCCCAGTTAATTATCGTCATCTGGTCCTCATAGTACAGGGGTTGGCTGCCCTATTTTGGCACCAGGAAACTTAGAAAAAATAAATGATAGGTATACTATTATTATTTAAGCACAGTACATTTATATAAGTATGTTTCAGCTAACTAAGTACCTACTTATGTACTCCGGATGTCAGTATTTTTGTTGTTTATTGCGTCCATTTATCTGAATGTGTCCAAGCAACAACAATGTCACGGGCAACAAGCAGCTAGTCCGGCACCACACACGATTTTACCTACCATTACTGTAGTTGTACAGTTGTTAGTGCATTTTCCTCACGACCATAGTATACTTACTTCTTATCATGAAAAATAGTTATTGTAAAACAGATAAATAAATAATTATAATAAATTCATACAGCGTCTCCTTAGAGCATCCAATGCTCTAAGAACGTCTCATACATTGACATGATGCGTAGGTTAAGCACTTGTGTTCATAACACGAATATTTGTCCAGGATCAAACCCATCACTTTTGGCGTATGAGGGTGACTACCAAATGCGCACTCGAGCCAACAAATTCGGAACTAAATAAATCGATTTGTTTTTTAGTTAGATATTAGATTCGAGTCTCTAATGCTAAAGTCTACCTGAAAGGCCAGCCAATCTTCCTAAACTTAGGTTCTTTTAAACGTTAGCTTTGAAGAGACGCCTTTCGCCCCTTACGTGTTTATTAAAAAAAAAACAATAAGGCAGACACATTTTTTATGTAATTAGAAATTAATAAAATAAATAGCTTTTGCCACTGAATTCGGTCCGATTAAAACTTACCCATACTTATAGAACGTGAGTGCACTGAACGACATTGCTCAATGTTAAGGCCGCAAGACCGTGACGCTTAGCACTGGACTAGGTCATCTCAGTTCCTTAGTGCTAAGTGCTAGCTAGTACGGACCGAGCTTAGGGCTGACTTTATTAGTTTCTTAAGAAAACCTCTGATCAATGGTACTTTATAAATATTAAAAAAAATACACGTTTACTTGAAATCCTGTATGTTTTTAAAATCAATATCACCATTCACAGGGCCGGAATAGAAAATCCACAGGCTGTGTGGGCATTGTTTTTTTTTTATGTGATAGGTAGCAGGCGATCTTTACTTTTACTTAAATCTTTACTTTTACTTAAATATATATCATTACACCCAGACACTGAAGAAGCACAAGTTGGAATATTTTACATCATCATCATCAGCAACCTACGTTCGTCCACTGCTGGACATAGGTCTCCCCTAATGCACGCCACCGCTCCCGATTTTCGGCCACTCTCATCCAGCCCACTCCAGCCAGCCTTCGAATGTCGTCATCCCATCTTGTAGCAGGGCGTCCAACACTACGTTTGCCGAGTCGCGGTCTCCACTCAAGGACCTTATGGCTCCAACGGTTGTCAGTTCTGCGACTAATGTGACCAGCCCACTGCCACTTCAGTTTGCTAATTCGGGGTGTAAATATTTTACATGCATTGTCCAAAGTAGATTATTGTTTTATGTGATAGTTGGCAGATGTCAGTAATAAACATTATTATTAAAAACAAATTCATCATAATAGTACTGTCAAATACTTACTGCCGGTAAAATTATGTAATTTTTGAAGCCAAGGTTAGTTTACGTTTTTGTCAGTTTAATGTATAAATAATAAAAATAATGACTTGTCATGTTTTGCGACTCGCATGGGACTAACAGCACGCAAGCTCAAGTATGGCCTAAAACAAACGGAGTTAAACACGTCTTTATCTCTTTATAAATAGTAGGTATAGAAGATATTGACAAATAATAGGGATAAAATTGAATACCTTGTATTTTTTTAAAAAAAGTTTCTTTCTTTCTTTCTTTCAAATAAGTAGATTATATCTGTAACTTTTTTGCTGTCTGATATATTTTGTAAAGTAACTAAGTGCTTGATGTAGGTACAATACCTGTTTAGTATGCGATTAAGTTAATGATGAGATGTTGCATTTTTTTATTCGGGACCATGGATAAAAAAAAATAACTGGAGATGACGTCAGGTCCAGTTCTTTATGTATGCAAAAAGTATATCTCTTTTACCTTATTCTGCAACTATTTCCTTTTTACTGATAAAGGTAAATCTTCTGAATAATTAAAGCATTTATTTGTTTTGCTTTTTCCTCTATGTTCAGACGAACAATAACATTGCGACAATTTTCACAATAAAAAAAGGCAAGTAAGTATCTATTTCTGTAAATACGAGTACATAAATTACAATATAACAAGATACTATAAAGTTTTTTCCGGTTGCAACATTAGCGTTAGATTGTGGGTTCGCATTTTTTCATCTTTTGGCGACTGGCTGAATGGCGCATTTGGTAGAGACCCTGCCTCATACGGCCGTGGGTTCGATCCCCACCCTGCTCAAACATTCGTGTGGTGAACATTTGTGTTGGTCCATGACTTCAGTGTCTGGGTGTTATTATATAGGTAGTATATTTGTGTTTCCTCTGCTGTCTGATATCTGTAACACAAGTGATTAAGCTACGTAGGACGGAGTCAGGTCAATATATTGAGGTGTTGTGTGAATTTATTTACCTATTTAAGTATTTAGATTGCGAAGAGTAGGAGCGGTTAGTTACGTAGCGTTTTATACGCTCTTTATTTGGTAGGTAAGCGCTTCTAAGGTCTAAAGTGTAAAACTTTAACAGAAAAACGTTGCTATGGAAACATCACGGCAATTATTATTTCTCGGTCCAAGTGAACACGGTAAAAAACGCGAATACGCGCGCTAGGTTTTTTGAAGCGCGGCATGTATGCTCGAAACATCCGTATAGTAAAGTATCAGCCTATGTACTGTCCCACTGCAGGGCAAAGGCCTCCATCATAGACATCAAGTCATCGATACTATGATGGGATTAGGCTAAATCACCACGCTTGCCCTATGCGGATTGGTGGTATGTGAGTATCCCGCCTCTACACCTGCGAAACAAACAAACAAGTAAACATTTATTTGCTAGAATACTTGACGTGATACAGATAGTCTTAAATATAAGTATCTAGTACCTATTTTTATAGCAAATATAAAAAAGGACTTACGGTTTATACTAAAGGTAAATTGTTTACAACAGCTTACAAAACATAAATACCTAGTTACCTACAGATTTTTCTAGACTGAATTGGTTCAAAATATATAGCAAAAACTTCACTTTTACTTTGTGTTGTTAAAACCTTAATTAAAGATGATCTTGCAATATAATCTATGAGGAACTCTGTTTCAAGGGTAGCCATATTTTATTTCCCACCTTCGAATGGCAAATTCAAAGGTCATTTGAGATGAACTGATCACAATGAGATATAAAAGGTTGGTTTTCCTAATAATGTGCAGCAAAAACGATGAGTTCTTTTTTTCGGTTACGTACTTTAACTCTTTGGCAAAAACCTTACTGCTCAATACCCATTGCTCTAGTGAACTGGCTTTTGATTGGTGAAGGATAGATGTTATCAACTGTCTGGATTGGCTATTGCAAAACTTTTTTTTTATTTTAGGGTTCTTTACAAAATGCCTGCCTGTCTCAATGTATTTATCTGTAAGAAATAAAATTTTGTTACTGGTTGATTTTGGAAGTTACCCCCCCGACGCCCCTGTGACCAAAGAATGTTATACACAACATAGGACCTAATTTCAGATTTGACTTTTATATGAAATACTAGCGGCCGCCCGCGACTTCGTCCGCGTGGAAAAGAATCTTTTTACCCCCCTTTCAACCCCTTACAACCCCCCTTTCGCAATAAAAAGTAGCCTATGTCCTTTCTCAGGGTCTAGATTATCTGTATACCAAATTTCATTTAAATCCGTTGGGTAGTTTTGGCGTGAAAGAGTAGCAGACAGACAGACAGACAGACAGACAGACAGACAGACAGAGTTACTTTCGCATTTATAATATTAGTATGGATGCAGCAGACGAGCAGACGAATCACCTGATGATAGACGATTGCCGTTGCCCATAGTCACAAGTGCGCTGTTGGCAGCGCACCCCTTTTCCCCCCAATTGAGCTCCGTTACCCTCATCCTCTTGACGAAACACAGCGCAAGCGCTGCTTTTCGCAGGTTTTTTGTGAGGCTGTGGTATGAATCCGGTCGAGCCGGCCCATTCATGCCGACGAGTGGTTCTCCTATGCTAAAAATATAGACTATGTATATTCAAGTCTTTATACCTAAAAGAAGAAAAGAGGAGAAGACAACAAGAGAGACGGCAAAATTAAAGAAAATCTTACGCCGATACCCATGCACTGCTCTGCGCCGTTTCTTACTAAAACCTACTAAGTAAAATTCTACGCAAACGAAAATTTTATAATAACTTCTGAATAAAAAAACCTAACAACTCATATTAATTACGTAGTTTTGTCCTGAAAATGTTAATCCACACGGAACTATATTATGTTTCTTTGAAGTTAATATCAGTCAGAGGGCCGGCTCATCCGGCATTTTCAGACAGACAATTGTTATTAAGATAGTGATCTCTAATCTCATTGTACATGGCTAAACGATGACTTTTAGGATTTCCAATCATTGTAGGATGTGAACAAAGTTTTGTTTCGAGCGGGATTTTCTTTTTTTCCGTATTTATGAATCATAGAATTGTATGTACAAACATACCTCTATGGGATTAATTAAATGTAGCTCCACACTTTTTATCATTATAATAATTGTTAGCAAAAAGTTTGCATCTTTTTCTATATGATGATCAGTGGCGCTTGGTTATAAATATCAGCGGACATAACCGATTTGATTCAGTACTTATATGCCATTCGCAGAGAGCAAATGTTTGCTCATTAATAAATAATGGAAATTTAATTAGTAATTATATACACATAGATTTAGGTTTATTGAAATACGTTTATAAATTGTGAGGCCACGGTTTGCTTACAATAAAAATAGGATGCGGTAACAGATGAAAAATTTGTTAGTTTATTATATTTTTTGTATGTTTTACACGTGCATTTTTTGAGTTACGTACTTTTTACCTTTAGGACCTAGGTATGTTACCTATGCTGGATCATCGAAAGAACTTTTAGCAAACTATCTGGATTCTGTGATGATAAAACCTGTTATTCAAATTACGTGATATTCTAGTGATTTGGTTTAAGCAAATATTATAAAACATCGAGCTCAATGACTCTATAGTGATTACATAGACATCGAGCTCAGTGACTATATGAATATATAGAAAACAGTGCAGTGATAAACGAAGTGGTTCATAATGAAAGAGGGGAAACAGATGGAGACTTGGGGGCCGCGAGAGACTTGGAGAATCGTGAAGAATGTGGTCGTCATCAGCGTCGCTTTCATGGTCCAGTTCACTGCGTATTCTGTAAGTTACATTATACCTAAATTGAGACAACATCACCATACAATTGTCCAGTAGGTCCTACCATGCGCACCGCGGACAAAATTTTGTCGACTCTTGTTCGCGAGAGCGCGTCCTATTTCTCTATCCCGATCATCGCTCAGTCAGGTGAGCGAGGACGCAACTTGCGCCGACAAAATACGAGTGTCGACAATTATTCTTCGTGGTGCGCATGTTACGCCCGGGCTGTCCGAATTAAAGGATTTCCCTTTATATGAAAAAGGAACAACGAAGGTACAGTCAAGTCAAAGTGTATACATATTTTTGGAGTTGACTGTACTACACAACACTCACAACTATTTTGTTTCATTCCACCAAAATGGGTTGGTGGTCATCGAACCCGCGATCTCTCTCAACCGGCGCTCAAACCACTGCGCTAAACGGGTCGTCAACATTATTTGCAATGTCTATCTTATCACGTCCAAAGTTATCGCTTCGGAGCCAGGGGTTTAGATCATGGTTTAGGATTTGGGGGTCTCGTTGTTACAATGAAGCGACTGCCGTTTGACCACAAAATAATTACACACAGAAAGTAGGCTCCCCACTAAGAGCTAAAAAACGTGTCATGTACTCACGCATGCGCACTAACGGGGAAATACGCCTTTTCGACCACATTAATCCTAGCCTATGACATAAGATTGTCAAACTGTCGAGGTCTGTGGTAGAGGCCGCGCGCTTATGTACTCATGCCGGGCAACAACCCTAGCATATGTCAACGAACTTCTGTGTGTAATTATTTTGTGCTACTAGTCTGTAATAGATGTAAGTAAAGGTATGTGTTTGTTAACAGGGTGCTGCTAATCTTCAAAGTTCCATAAACGCTGAAAAAGGCCTGGGCACTGCGTCTCTGGCCGCCGTGTATGCCGGCCTCATCCTGTCGAACATATTCCTGCCTGTGCTGGTGATAAAGTAAGTGCTTGCGAAGGTAACAATAGTTTTTTTTTACATTATAGCGAGCAAACGAGCAGAGGGCTCACCTGATGTTTATACTCTGGTTTTTAATCATGTGGAGTAAACTGACAGCTGCAAATGTCAAGTTTCTTTACTTCTGACATTTTGCATCTGTCAAATTGAGTGATAATTTATGGGGATGACACATGGACATGTGTCAGTTTACTCCACATGATTAGTGATCACAACCGCTCATGGACATCCGCAACACCTAAGGGATGTTGATGGTCTGGCGCATGTATTTATTGAGTTTTAAACAAATAAATGCCCCAGACAATCACACCAATCAATCTGGTCCCAAACTAGGGCAACCCCAGTGCTATGAGTACCATGACAATAATTAACTGGGGCGTCAACCCAGAACACCCAGAACCAAGAAAACTTAGAAAATGTAATTTCCTAAATTGACTTGACCGGGAATCGGACTCGGGACCTTTCGCGCTTCGGGCGAACAACTTAGCCACTGCGGCATCGAGGCCGTCACTTTTGGCGTGACAGAGTAACAGACAGACAGAGTTACTTTCGCATTTATAATATTAGTTAGGATGTGAGTGTGTGAATTTTACTAAGATTGATATTTTATCGATCAAAGAAGGCAATCCAGCCGGGCTAACATGCGCACCACGAGATAATTTGTCGACACTCGTATTTTTTCGGCGCAAGTTGCGTCTCGCTCACTTGACTGAGCGATGAGCGGGATAGAAGGATGCGCTCTCGCGAACGAGAGTCGACAAAATTTTGTCGCGGTGCGCATGTTAGGCCTACTGGCGTGTCCCTACGTTCACTTGGATGTTACAGATGGTTCGGCACAAAATGGGCGATATCGATATCGTTCGTGACGTACATGCCGTACATCGCGGCGCAGCTGTACCCGCGGTTCTGGACGCTCATCCCCGCCGGCCTGATGGTGGGCTTCGGCG
Organism: Cnaphalocrocis medinalis; assembly: GCA_014851415.1. Lineage (NCBI taxonomy): Eukaryota > Metazoa > Arthropoda > Insecta > Lepidoptera > Crambidae > Cnaphalocrocis > Cnaphalocrocis medinalis. The sequence continues at coordinate 14,679,555 of CM026285.1, forward strand.
GCGGCCCGCTCTGGTGCGCCAAGTGTACTTACTTGTCTGTGGTAAGTAGGATTGGTACGGTGGCCTGCACATCAAGTTACTACAATCTGTCAAATTTCTTCAATCGAACCTCACTTTTATGTCAAACGTGTTTGGTTTAATATCAACTGAGGAAATTTGACAGATTGTAGTAACTTGATGTGCTGGCCACTGTACACAAAGTTGAAAGAAACAAAAGTTTTTTCACACGAATGTTAATTCGAGGTAGGATCAAACCATTGGCTCGAAGTCGGGGCCTACCTATAACTAAGGGTGCGTTTCCACAGAAGCGGTGCTGCGTGGAGTTGTACGGAGACTTGTAAAAATTGACCAATCACATTGCTCAAAATACACATCTCATATCTGAAAGGCAATGTGATTGGTCAATATTTATAAGTCTCCGCTCAACTTACTGAATAGTTTAGTCAAGTTTGGGACGACCGTCCTGAGGGTAGACCACCTGCCCGTTGGTTTGACGATATTGTAATGGTAGTGGGGAAACAATGGATAAGACTGGCTGGGGACCGTAGACAGTGGCGTGATATAGAAGAGGCCTATACTCAGCAGTGGATGTGGGATGATATGATGATGATGATGATATTGTATTAATTATATAAATATGATTAAATTATATTTTTGTGTATTGCAGGTATCTGAAGCGCACAGCCTAATTTCTAAAATACCTGCAGAAGCTTTGCTGGTGCGCTTCCTTGGTCTCTTTTTCATGATCTTCCAATTGAGCCAAATATGGGGGAATCTCATTTCTTCTTTGGGTAAGAATCTTTGATAATTATACTTACTGACTTACTGCTGACTCGGCGACCCAAAGTGACTAAGACACAAGACTTTGCCTTTCTTTAATAAACATGATACAGTTACTGGGTGTTAAATTTGAATACTTTACCATTTTACTTAAAGTAACCTACCTACAACTCCATGTAATATAATTATATGCATTTTTTAATTTAAAATTTTACATAAAAGAAGCTCAAGCTTCTGTATACGAATAATCGGTAAATTCTGATGTCAATTTCGGTACAGTAATGACATCAAGATGAGAAAAAACTCCCAACGCGGGGGGGTTCTCGTCGAAAATTTCCGACTAATAATAAATATCCTCATGTGTGGTTCCAGTGATCTCGTCAGGAGACAATGCGGCAGCCGTAACCGCAGTCAACGCCAGCCACATCCCCGAGCTGTGCGGGGCCAGCTTCCTGCCCAGCGCTGACGCCAGGCGAGGCCCTGCAGCAGCAGCCGCCGGAGAAGATACAGATGATCGCCGGTCAGTATTCAGTAGACCAGTGACACTTGTAGTGACAGCAGTCAACGCCAGCCACATCCCCGGGCTGTGCGGGGCCAACTTCCTGCTCAGCGCTGACGCGGCGAGGCCCTAGCAGACAGCAGCCGCCGGAGAAGATACAGATGATCGCCGGTCAGTATTCAGTAGACCAGTGACACTTGTATAGTGACAGCAGTCAACGCCAGCCACATCCCCGAGCTGTGCGGGGCCAGCTTCCTGCCCAGCGCTGACGCTGGCGAGGCCCTGCAGCAGCAGCCGCCGGAGAAGATACAGATGATCGCCGGTCAGTATTCAGTAGACCAGTGAACTAAGTGACACGCATCAACCAAGCCAGCCAGCGAAAAACGAAGGACGGGTACGAGCACCACTCAAGAGCGAGCAACGTTCAACACCGCACACCCGCCACTGACATAGTCTCCCAATGCAACCATTGCAACGATCGGCACCCCATCCAGCCCACAGGCCAGTTCATGTATCATCCCACGCGCGGGCGCAAACGCTTACGGGCGCACTGACTCCGGCTTTATCGCTCCAAGGTATCGTATGCGGCTAATTGAACCACCCACGTCACTTCAGTTTGCTAATTCGGTGACTTATATAACCTATGGATATTTCTAATCTATGTACTCGTATGTGTATATTTCGAGGGTTTCTTTGTGTGAGGGAAAACATGGTGAAACCTGCTGTTTCTGAAACGTGTAATTTTGATTCAGTTAGTCTGGTTTTCCTGTTAAAGGCTTGTGAAGGTCAGACGGCAGTCGCTTCATTAATAATAATAATAATAAATTGAGACAACATCACATACATTGTCCTACCCGAGTGGGGAAATCTTGAATAATTGTCTAGCGTACCCCTGGGCGAGGGTATTGAACGCAACTGAGAATTTCACGCTAAGATTAGAAAGATGCATGTCAACTACGAGTACAGCTATCTGATCAATCAAAACGCGTTATGTTTTCTTAATTGTTAAGGTAATCAGATTTAGTTATTACCTACCCATGTGCGAGTGGGTATACAATGTACCTAGTATTATGCACGATTAATTTTAACTGCTACATGCCATTTCTATGCTTGGGCAATATAAATAGACGGCCATGGGATGTCACATTGTAAGGCGCTGTATGATTGCTTTTGACATATTTATGTCGTGGAACTGGTGCTGAAGGCTTTGCTTAAACGATTCGCATAGCAGCTGAGGAGTAATTTACCTTTTCTGGTTCTTCCGCGGGAAATCCTTTGAAAGGCGGAATATATTAATTAAAATGCGTATGAGCATGTAGGTTATTTATGACTGATATTGGCCGTTGTACTGAGAAAGTCTTTTTGTAGAAGAAATTGTTACATTATGTGGCTATGTAAACAATTACGTAACTCAAAACATTAAGTTCCCGAGTACAAGTCAGACATGACTATAATATTGGTAGATTAATTATTGTAATTCTGATGCTGGAAGAATGAGGTCGGAAAAGACTTGCGCGGACTCTCGGCAGATGGCTGGCAGGAGGTGGCACAGGATCGACCAAGATGGAGGCTCTTATTATCGGAGGCCAAGACTCACTATGGGTCGGTGCGCCAACCTAGTTAGTTAGCTGATACCCTAAGTGACTTTGAACATAAATTAAGTATGATTTGTATTTTTAACCGACTTTTATTACTGGTAATACTAGTGACTCGCCCTCACTTCTTTCGGGACTAAACTTAGACCTGTGCCAATAGATGTACAAGTCTAAGTTCAGGGCAGATTAGTAAGTACATATTTTAATCAAAACGTTTCATGATTTCAGGTATTTATCTGGCTTGCATGGCTGGTGCTGCCATCATCGTCGCAGTTGGTGTCGACTCTATGAAAAGGTATCTTACTCTATAAAAGTAATAGTACCTTATTCTGATTAAATAAACTCATAACCTTTTCAAAGGGTACCATCGGTAATGGTAGCCTTTGACCAGGTGGATTAGACCAGCACTATTTTGCCGCCTCAGCAACAATTAACTGTGATATGCAATTTCCACGGGAGAGCCCCTCTTCTCAGCTTTGCTGAATAGGCCAGTTCCAAACTTCCAAAGCGGAAATGCTTATTACAATGAATAAAAATTTGTTACTTATCAATAAACATGATTCATTTCATCGAGAAGTGATTTCGAAAAAGTGTTTGTTGACCGTAATTAAATCTGCCTTTGTATTTTACTATATCTAGTTACCCCCTAATTACAAAATGGAGACTATAGTTTATCATGGTTTAAAATGATGATGTTACTTTTATCAAAGGCACAAATGAAAGTGACAGCATCAGTTTTAAAGCAAAACTAACTTTAGATCACGTTTAGTAATCAGTAGAGTTAAATGAATTAACATAAATGTTTGTTTTAGATATGAATCAGCACGATCCGAGAGCAAAAACAGCGCATCAGGGTTCGCGCTGCTGGCCGTGACGCTGCGGCTGCTGGTGGAGCCCAACCAGCTCATGCTGGTGCTCATCAACATCTTCATCGGCTTCGAGCAGGCGTTCTTCGGAGCTGACTTTACTTCGGTCAGTGAAACAGTTACTCTATACCATTGGGAACTATTGCAGCGCTTTGAGGTTTGCGTTGCTGGCCTGAACCCTTATTTGATTACTTGTGTGTCCGACTGTCTTTTTTCATGGAATATCTAAACTCTTTCTTTTTTAACTGGTAACTCAGCAAAGCCCTCTTAAAAATATGTCGCCCACACTTAGCTACGCCACTAACTATAATTATGTTTGTATTAATAAGCTATGGGTAACGCTTCAACTGAATCATAATATTTACTAAATTGCTGGCCATCCCAATAAAGCAAAAAAAATCATCTCGAAGGCCGGTATTTAGAGACTTATTTTGATAATAAAGTTTTGATTGCGAATGCGCCTTCATTATTAACCAAGGCAGTGTCGCAGCCGTTAAACCGACAAGTAAAAATGTTGTGTGTTATGTTCTAGGCGTTCGTGTCATGCGCCGTCGGAACTGGAACCGTCGGCTTCGTGATGATGACCTTCGGGTTGGCGGACGCCATCAGCTGCGTCCTCACTGGATACTTGGCTAAGGTGAGTATGTTCCATAAGCTAAACTTCTGGACCAGAAACCTTGTACTACTTATCTGTGAACATTTACATCCCTTTAACCACGTGTCCTACCAACCGTTTTAACGTCGTAACGCCCAGACAGCAGACACAATGGAAAATCAATTGTTTTATGCCTTTTAAAAGGCTTATGGGTCTTACGACGTTAAACAAAATTTGTACTATGACTTTTAGAAATTCGTATAAAAGAAAATCGACTTTTCATACAAAGTTGATCACGTGCCTTAATCAGTTTATATGGGTATTCGAAAAAAGTTTATAGGGATATAAATGTTCATATACACATCCTGTATATTATGTTTTAAGACTTCTAGCATTGCAGGTCTATTGACCCTCCGCATTAAGATGGGCCTATGCCCTAGTCTAGTAGTGTAGATCAGTATGTAGTGTAAGCCATATTTATGGGGATGATAATTTATTATAAGTAATTCACACTAGGCTGGTGCAACGACCCAAAGTGAGCTTGGCCTCCGATAATAAGAGCCCCCATCTAGGCCAGTCCTGCACCACCTCCTGCCAGTTAGCCTGCGCCGCGCAAATGCTTTACGACCGCATCTTTTCAGCGGCACCTTGGACAGCCAACAAACCTTTTATAATTACAAGTTTTATTAAGTATTTCTGATCTTACCAACCGAAAACTAAATCACAATTCGAACGCCCATTTCAGATAAGTGGCAGAATCCCTTTGATCTGCTTCGCGGCTGTCCTCCATACTGTCCTGTTCATCACACTGCTAGTGTGGAGACCATCAGGCAGGGCCAGAGTTATGTCATGTACATCATCGCCGTGCTGTGGGGACTCTGTGACTCCATCTGGATGGTGCAGATCAATGGTAAGTCTGACTGCATCTGACCGGCTACCTACCTGTGCTTCACGTTGGCTTCTTAATGTTGGCACGCTCTTGGTACCTAATGCCTGATCCATCACTGTCTTTCATCGCTTCATCTGTTTCAAATTAATGGTAGGTTTGAACTGCTATTGCGCCGCGTCCCTAAGTTCAAACGAATAGAAATGGCTCTCAGCTTTTCACCAGAGATTATGATCATGGCACGCTAGCCATTGTATAGTGCGACTTACCGTATTTATTTGTATAGGTCCTTAGCAGCTGTTAGAGTTGAACAAAAAATCAGAACCCATTGACTGACAGTACACACGTCAAACATTATCAGTCCCCTCTGTCACAAAATAAAGACTCTGACACAGAAGGCTGACTCAGCCTTGATTTTGAATTCAGAAGAGTTCGTTGACATATGCTAGGGTTGTTGCCCAGCATGAGTACATAAGCGCGCGGCCTCTACCATAGTCCTCGACAGTTTGACAATCTTATGTCATAAGTTAGGATTAATGTGGTCGAAAAGGCGTTTTTGCCCGTTAGTGCGCATGCGTGAGTACATGACATATTTTAGCTCTTAGTGGGCAGTCAGCTTTCTGTGTCAGAGTCTTTATTTTGTGCCTCTGTTTTGTTTTTGTATTGGAGGTCAAAAATAGAGATTCTCAAACACACTTCTCCATTTCACAGCATACTACGGCCTCCTCTTCCCCGGCAGAGAAGAGGCCGCCTTCTCCAACTTCAGGCTGTGGGAGTCCACAGGCTACATCATCGCCTACGTCGTGTCTCCGTACATGAGGCTCAGCGAGAAGACATACCTCATGTTCGTTATGATGATTGTAGGCGTCTCCCTCTACTTCACAGTGGAGTATCGAGAGCGGAGGGCCAAGAGGAGACTGGAGGAGAAGAAGAAAGACTTAGGATGTGAAAAGGGCTTTGATAATATTGGGTTTCAGGGTATAGAGTGATTTGTTTTGTGATAGTAAAATAAGTGCAATATTATCTATAAGTACAGCACGACAAGACTGTTTTGGCTGACGGCCAAAATCGGAACTAATGTTTTCTAAGCAATTTAGCGAATTTTGACGTTGGAGGCCAGGACCCAATTTGCATTGCCGAGTCAGTTTAGTAAGTTTCTCATTTCAGACATTTCTCTAAGTAAGTAGTACCTATAGAACATTTTGTACAATGCCCCCAACAGGTCTAATAAGTCCATGCATTGTACTCGTATTACAACTTGCGTTGTTATTGTAAACTAAATAATTACGAATCTTCGAATATGTACATTTGGAAAAAAATATATATCTACCTGGACGATCTCCTAACTACTTTGATTAATCACTATAGGAATTATTAATATAAATAATTTGTGACTATAGTACAAATACACGAGTATTTATATCAGCGCCATCTATTGGTAGGTATTGGAGTTAGTTAAGTCCCGAAATGAAATGAGGGCGGGCCACTAGTTTTACATACGTTAATTAATTAAATACATACTTAAATAGATTTATTTTATGTGAGTTTACTTAGTTCTTAAATAAATCATAATAAATTATAGGCAAGCCCGATCTGACAGTATAAAAATACGTATGTAACGTACATAGTTTTAAGACAAATACCTACTATTGTTTCATATAAAACTCAAACATTTAAGTATTGTTTTTTTTTTGACAAAAAGTACCTACATTGTTGAACTTTGTTAAAAACCATGTAAATTATCATGTATCTAGTACATAAGTGCCATTTATTCTATGGTTTTTTAACTTGCTGTGTGAAATTATATCACACAGCAAATTAAAAAACCATACATTACATCAATGTTCAGATACACCCTGTATATAAGATAATCCTATAAATCTTGTACCAACCTATGTAGGTTTAAATAAGATTTTGAAACAACTTGTAAATCATTTGTTCAAATATAATGTTTTACGACAAGATAAAAAATATTTTATTTACTTTTAAATTATGTAATTAACCAAAGCTTCTGCATACTATAATCCATTAATTTTGATTACGTAATGAGATGACTAAGTATAAATAACATTTAATACCACAACATGTGAAGATTAATCTGATGATGATAGTGACTTACTACTTGAAGTTAGATCTTTTCAAGTATTTGAAAGACTCAAGAAAATTTAGCAAATGTAGTTTCCCAATTTGACTTAACCGGTAATCGAACTCGGGACCTTTCGCGCTTCGGGCGAACACTTTAGCCACTGCGCCATTGAGGCCGCATGTGCGACTAGAATGGTAGGATTGTCTTTTATTTATTTTTTTGGTGACCCAGGAGAAATGCGTTACGCATACCCATCCGTCTGTAAACAGATGGGTTATGTCGGTCTCCCCCCCGCAGGAAGCAGGGGTATACCGACTAAAACTCCTGGGACTCTCCCTCATCGTCCTTAAGTGGGAGAGGATCGTGGGGCAGTGGTACGGAACCTTACTCCACGATCCAGGTAGGATTGTCTAACTTTACGTTTTTAAGTTCTCGCAACCGTAGGCATAGGTTAAGGTAATATAATTCCATGTTGAATAATCTACTACAAATTTATGACTATAATGATCAATAAAGAAAATTGGTTATAACTTCATAATCACAACGTAGGTGATCATTGCTGTATAATAGGTATTGTACCGATTCCAGTTTGACCAGTACACGTCATGGCTCTGATACAGTTAACCACTAGCACCTTAAGGTCATTATTATAAGGGCTACTTCAAATTACAGCTGACTTGATTACAATTCATCTGATTGGTTGTCCGTTTGTTATTCAATTTCGTATTTATCTACATACAAACGTTTCCATTACATGATTTCTCAATGTATTATTTCTGTATACGATCTATGTTCAAATATATTTCTTTAACTATACTTTAACTGATTAGCATAATAGCGCATTTGGTAGTTACCCTACCTCACGCTCCAAAAGGTTCGATTCCCACTTTGGACACAGTCATTCCTGTAGGAACCGTCCGTATGTCACATCGATATTTTTTCGTCAAACTATAAGAGCTATACTGTTGAGAGCTGTGAATTTTGAGTAAGCAATAAAATAATTTATCCTTAAATAAACTTGTGTACATACGTAGATGTATTTTGTGAACCGCATTAAGATTTTCATATAAAGATAGACATCTTAAAAAAAGCTGATAAAGGTGTGTTATTGTTATCTTCAAAATAATTAATGCAATCGTAAGTATGTAGGTAAGTATTACATACAATAGCGTTTAATCTTTCTCCAAATGGGTAATTTAGACTTATTCATCATTTCATTTTTCCTTTGGTGATTTAATACTAAAAGTTTGGTATTTGTAGAACCGGATTTAGTCAGGCTGTAGGTGTTTTGGACACGTGCGCCGGCGCAACCACCGCTCGCGAGGCCTTCGCGAGTCATAGTTCGGCCACGCTGCCCGGTCGGGTTACCGTGTGCTTAGAAAAAAGTTTCAACTTTTAAAAATCGACCGCAAAAACTGTTTCGCAAATCCTCTTAAAAAAAATTTAATAACACCGGCTGAATAGAAAAAAAATATTTTGTATTTTTTTTAAAGGTCTACTTTTTAAGTTTAATCGAACTCTTTTGAAAAAGGTCACTGATCGGCAATTGTTTTTGCGCGCCAAAATTATTTGATGAGATATCATTCATGTTTTGTGAGACAAAACAATAGTTTGGTGAACTTTTTGTGTGGTAAACTATAATGGGTATTATTGTTCTGTGATATTTTTACGTGCGGAAGCTGACGAAGATACTTATTTGGAGATTCGTTTTACATAAATAAAGGTAGGTAGAGCCTATTCAATATTCAATATATACATATTAGTATTCAATAAGAATATTATAAACTAACACAATTGATATGTTATTCCAAATAGCATTTCATATTTTTGTCAAGAAAAACGATTCGATTAAGCACATAATCTTAATTAATTTATTGTAATTACTTACTTAGGTAAAAATACCTAACATTCCACTATTTCGAACTTTAAGGCATTTATGTTAATTGCAAGAAGTATGTACCTACGTATCTTTTTGATATTAAAAAAAAGTATGAATACAAAATCCTAAAAAAATACATATTCTTACATCCCTTTTTGACTATTCATTCATAACATAAGTAGGTAGGTACATGAACTGGTAATCTTGCTCTTTAAATGTTTGTGCTGAATTTTTAAAGTCCATTATGTGTATTAATTTAAGCAACTAATAGGAAATCCAAATAAACCGGTCTGCCTTAACAAATCTTTGACTTTTAGCCAACTTCAACTCAAGTCATTCTTCAACATAAAATAATGTATTCCTAACTGAGCTGTAGCATATATTATATAAATCGTAGTATCTATCCTGTGGTTATTTGTAAAGTTCACAACACTAACCACAATAATAATAATATAGGTAGCATACGAATATAAGACCACGAGACTTATGAAGATATAACTTAATGACTGTAATTTCCCACAAAATGTTAGAATTGTGGAATTATATGCAATCACATTGAAGTTCATTAGTATCGGCCTAACTGGGTATTTCCTTTAGCTATTGGGGTATATACTATCCAACACGCCACAGTGGAATGGTTGCCACCTTAGGGATACCTAAACAGTACGTACGACACGACTCAACTGGAGTGGAGTTGTCGCCACGTGGGGAAGCGTAGTTTTTTTATTACATTATAGCGGACAAACGAGCAGACGGCTCACCTGATGGCAAGCGATCACCGCCGCCCATGGACATCCGCAACACCTGAGGCATCACAAATGCGTTGCCGGCGTAGTGAGTGTACCTAAGGCAAGATGGACGAATTTAAGAAAGAAAGGCTGACGATGTTGATGGATGATCAGGAGCTGATGACGATATTATACCCCGAGGCGATTGATTCATAGAGTATAAATCAGAGCGATTCCATACTATACTAGAACTCTAGTCTACTCTACGCCTCCCTAAATCTACTTATTTACAATATAAATTAGAATGACTCCCATACTATAATCCAATGGAATACGTAAATTACATACTATATTGTCATATCTAATATATCTTAATTACATAGGCATTGTGCACTTCCTAGTAAAGTGTATGACTTCTGTGAGACACTATATTTTTTGCAAGGTCAATAAGTGACTTATACCTACTTACTTCTTATAAACTGGTTTTGTATGATGGTAAATTAAAATTTTATATTCAAAGCAGTTTTATTAAAACATTTCCATATTGAGCTGGATGTCCTTAATATATCTATGTTGTGGCTATTGTGTTAAATTATATATTTTAATTGGTTGGTTTTATTCAAATTGTCACGGCAAATTCAAGTTTAACAATGAGATCGTAAAGATAAATTAGATGCCTAGGTCATCTTTTATACATATAAAGCTACATAGTGACAGGTAATGTATAGTCATAATAACGTCTAAAACTTTTTATGAAACTATAAATATGTATCAGTGAGGTATTTAAGTCTATCGTCCTAAAACCACAACAATCCACTAGACATTCCATTGAATAAATTTGACAGTTTTGTATACTTTGATGTGTGGCTGTACGTACTTACATTGTATGAATGATGGTTTGATTTCCGAATGTCACGTGATTACACTAATTTAGAAGGTCTTCCCTTGTACAATGGTAACCGGAAACAATGATGATACCATGACGCCCAGACACAACATAATGTGATTCATTAACTGACTGGGCGCGTTTGGTAGAGTCCTTGCCATAAACACACACAGTCTTCAAGGGTCATAGGCTCGACTTCCACTCTGGAATAACATTCACTGAACGACAACAACTATTTCAGTGTTTGAGTGGTACATATTTATTTAATTAAGTAGGTATTTGTGTTAACTCCGTTGATTCTGATACATTACAATACCTATAAGTTATAGGTAATGTAATGTTATGTGTAGGCCATATCTTCATACTTTGGGATCAGAACTATATATCTAAGATGTTGTTTGAGATTTATTTTGCTGTGTGCCCAATCAGTGGCAGTCCACTAATTGGGTTGCTGACGGAAAGTTACACTAAGGTTATTTTACGTAGCTCGCAAACCAGACGAAATTTTCATACTGAATGTTATTTGTACCAAGCAACAAAACCGGGCTAACCTACTTTAAATCTGAAGCCAAAATACGTAACATGTAAGGAATTCAGATATCAAGGAATTCAACTCAAGTTAGTAGTCGTAAGACCTATATGGACATAAGTTGACTTGACGTCTAGGTCATTGTTACTTCCTAATTTTAAAGTAAAAGAACTAACTGGCAGTAGCTACTCGTCAATAACGGCCCACACAAACTAATTATAGATATGTAGTGGTGGTCAGCAATTTACTGGTTGGAACTGGTTCATATTGTCATAGTCACTTCACTTCAACAATATCCTTGAATCGCAACTAGGAGAAGGGTGCATTTGGTTTCCGCTTCTAAAATTACCATTTTGTGACAGTTTTTGTCAGTGATTTTGTGGAACTCGTTAAGGAAGTTAATATGATACTCTTAATTAGTTGCACTAGTCTAGTGTAATTGATTAATTAATTAAGTATGCTTTTTTGTCTTGCTCCTTTTATTTCTTATTTCACAATAATATAGAGTGGCAGGCCTTTAAGGTGAGAGTGACAGACTCAATGGACACTTTGTCTGTTCTTTTGTGCCTGTCAATCTCATATTTGGATCTCACGGCCGCTTACCATCAGGTGGAGTGAATCCTCAAAATAATAAAAAAGCCTACCACCTATTTAGGTACAACATTTTTCGAACTATATTTCCTTTTTTAAGTTCATGATTTTGTCAACTTTAAAAAAATTGCACCAAACTATGTACTATATAGATAAACAGATACTTAGTTTATCTATCTACTATGAAGTATAGAATCAAGATTCAACAGGTAAGAACGGTAACAGGGTTTAGTCGTATTAGTGCACAATTTTAGTAATTTTATTCCACGGTGTTACAGAACCAAAAATGGCGGAGTCCGTGACCTATGGGTCTGGGGAGAAGTTCCGCATCAACAGGAACATCCTGGTGCTGGGGTTTGCATTCATGGTGCAGTTCACGGCGTTCCACGGCACTGCCAACCTTCAGAGCTCGGTGAACAGCGACGCGGGCGCCGGCGCCTTCACGCTAGCAGCTATCTACTTCTCGCTCATACTGTCCAATATATTGCTGCCAGCTGTTATAATAAAGTAAGTATTATAATGATATTTTTTTATTGAAAGTGTGCTTGCTCTTGGCTTCATACTGAATCCTAGAGTTGAGAAGAAGCCTATGGAACGAGCTTATCCTAATCACTCTAGTTTTTAACATTTTGAGGTTGTACTCTTTGGGAAAAAACAGACGTATGAAAAGCTATTCCACTCCTTGGCAGTGGGTATCAGGAAGGAAGATGATATGCGGACGTTATCTAGGTGACAGACGAGGATATGGATCACTTGATGGTGAACAATTGCTTTAAACACCCGCAACACCAGTGGAGTCACAAGTGTACCTTTACCTACAACCTTTGAACTCTTCTTCTCCCGAATCAGGTGGCTTATAACGAAGACGTCCCGTAACGAATGAGAATTTACCTGTCACTTTCAAACAAAAGCGCGCAGAGCGCGTGTGAAAGAGAGGAGAGCTCCTATTCGGTCGTAACGTCCACTTCAAATTAGGCCCTCAGGATTCCTGTACCTTCATACCTCAGAGATACCCCGGAGAACTCACTCAGTTTGATACCGAAACCGACACTAATTATTATTATTAGTCATTTAAAGTATTTAACCGAATCAGAGGGCCTACAACAAACGGAATTCACGAACAAATCTTTATCCCCGTCCTTTTCACATGCTCTTTGTGTCTCTTTAGTTTGGTTGGGATAGGTATATTTTTTGTTCATCACCGGACAGTTTCGTTTAGGCCCTCTGAACTCAGAACCTGAACTAGTATCAAGGTTTATCTACAAGTCTCAGTGCTTCATTAATATTATCTTGATTAAACATTAAAATGCATAGAACTAAGAAATATTATTCTATTAAACAAAGTGCACCACGATGCATTGTGCATTGAAAATGTGGAGGCAGCAGATTGTATGACCTTAAGTTTATGAAGGTGGGTCACGACAATCTTAGTGGGGACTTATCGATTGATCAAAGGTCAAAATAAAATAAAACTTAATCGATTTTTAAGTAATAGAGTGGCAATGAGTTTTATATTGAGTTAGTTATTCGTTGCGGTACTTAATAGTTATGTTTAATTTAATGAGAGTTAGGAAAATCTTATTTTATTTGTTTGGGTGTCAATTTGGGTGATCATTCCCGTGCGTTTTTAATATTAAACTTTTTTTAAGTGATAGGTGGTAAGCAATTGCCACCGCCCATGGACACCGCACCAGTGGAGGTCACGAGCGCATTCCCCTTCCCCCCGGACTGGGCCTCCAGTACTCTCACTCACTCGGAGATACACAGCACGGGTGGTGCACAGTAACCGAACTGTCCGAGTTATTACATAGTTTTACAACAACAACATGCTCCCACACACTATAACTCACGTCATAATTGGTTTAGAATATGTAATCGGTCATAATCGTACATAACGATTATTGTGTACCTACCTACTAGTTAAATTAATTATTATCAGCACGTTATAAGGGCCAAACTTTTGAATCAATCAATTAATACTGACATTTTAATTATGTTTTGTACATGCCATAGTTGTACTAGTTGTACGAACAATTTTAAGCCTTTGACTAATTAATTACCTTATGTAAATAAAATTATTGATCAGACCACGGAAATCTTGCAAGTTTGTATGAAAAGTTGATTTTATTTTTATGCAAATTTCCAAAGGTAATAGAACAAATGTTGTTTAGAATGCTTGTTAGAAGACACGGTTAAAGGGATGTGAAATAAGTTCACAGATACAACCTGTATCGGTGACCTTGGTTCTCCTGTAAATGTCATCATTCCCAATACGATCATGCGTCTCTAATTTTACTAAAGTCTACAAGGAGGGTTCGAAAACCGCTTACCGTAGGAGAGCCATGATTCGGCATGAATGGACCGGCTCGACCGGACTGAAAAACTGTAAAAGGTTGGCAGCGCATTTGACTCTACTGATGTTGCAGGTGTCCATGGGCGGCGGCAATTGCTTACCATCAGGTGATCTGCTCGTTTGCTACCTATCACATAAAAAAAGATACATCGGTGATCTTGGCTCTCCTGTAAATCTCATCATTCCTAATACGATCACGCGTCTCTAATTGTACTAAAATACAAGGAGGGTTCGAAAACTTTGATCCTAATGAAGTTACATCAATTTCCAGATGGCTCGGCTGCAAGTGGACTGTGGCGCTCTCGTTCATCGCGTACATGCCGTTCATAGCGTCGCAGTTCTACCCCAAGCTGTACACCCTGATCCCGGCCGGCATGATGGTGGGGTTCGGAGGGGGGCCGCTCTGGTGCGCCAAGTGCACATATCTCTCGGTGGTGAGACTGACATTTTACCTTAACAATATCTATCTATACTATTTATGAAGAGGTAAATGGCATAGATATCACCAAGGTAAACTGAAAACCGTAATACTTGTAAGATACAATTTAATCCCAGCGCCATCTATTGGTGTAGGCGCTCTACTGGGCCAGACGTAGAGAAATAAAAACGAAAAAAGAGCTTATTCTTTCTTTCTTCTCCCTTTTGTATAAGATGTATTTTTGCTCCAAATAAATATTTTTCTATTCTATTCTATTCTTTAAGACTCGGTAACGTAGATACGTTTGCGTGATGCCTTGTGTTGAAGATGTCTATAGAGAGCGGTGATCACTTACCATCATCTGTGCAGTCTACTTTTTTGCTCGCTTTAATTTAAAAATAAAATATTATACTCTAACTAAACTTTTACATTTATAAACGTTACTCCGATATCTCCTTATGCTAAGCTCCTTGGACTCACTTTGTATAATAGACAAACATTTCTCATTTCTTCACGGTCAAAAAATCTGTTATTTACAATATAATTTTGCATAGGTAATTAGAGATCATGCTGTTGCCATCTAGCCCTTTAGCGCTACTCATCAGAGTCATCACTTATGTACCTATATAAAACACTGGAAGCTATTCCCTGCCAAGAGAGCTTAATTGAAGTTTCTATTATCTGATTTGGTTTCACTGCCCAAAATTAGGTCACTTTGATGTTAATAAATTACAAAAAACAGTATTGTAATGATATAAGGTGCTGATAGATCTTCAACAACTTATGTTACAGGTGGCGGAGCCGTACTCTAGACTGTCGGGAGTACCGGTGGATGTCCTGGTGATGAGGTTCTTCGGACTCTTCTTCATGTTCTACCAAATGGCGCAGATTTGGGGGAACCTCATCTCTTCTGCTAGTAAGAGGTTTTCATTTTAGTTAACCCAATAACAGCGACAGCGTTGGTGTTAGATATTGCTAATATTCGTAAAATCTAATTTATTGCCTCTAGAGTCTAAATAATTAAAACATATTTATCAAGAAATCTAATATTGACATAATTAATTAACGTATGAGTATCTTAACATGTTTATCTTTGCACTTCCTACTTATATTTTTTTTTTACTTTAATTACAAGTAGCTTATTTCGTAATAGTTTATTAAAGCGACTGATCTGGTATATTAATACTAATTGGAAACCTTCGAATGACAACAAAAAAGATCGTTACATAGACGTCATACAAGGTCCATTAAGAGGCCCTTATTTTTAAACAGAGGGTATCAGCTTGAATAATTACATTAAAAATCGTTTATGATTATTTCGAAATCAAAAATGCCAATCTAATAAATATAAAAAGGAACACTACACTACACTACTTACTCTTCGACAACTAACCCTTTTAAAATAATTGTATTGTTAAAGGGTTAGTTCAATCAAGTAGCACAGCTGTTTGAGTTTATTAAACTGTAACTTAAGGCATTTAAAGGATTTTTCGCTTTTATTGTTGACCTTACGACTTAGCTCAGGATACCGTCATGAGTGTGTCGGCATTAAAATGACTTAACTTCGATAGTTATACACTATTTGTATCACATTTTTTCAGTTCTATCGTCATCGCTAGGAGAAGCTCCTATGAATGTGACGCTGGTAGAAGACTCAATGTTCACAAACGGCACTACAGCAGCTCCGCTGGTAGACTTCGGGTCTACTTGTGGTGTCAACTTCTGCAGCGGCAGTGCTGGGCACGTATGTTAATATTTTGTATCGAATTTAGTATAATAATACACGACTGCCACATATATATATCTTTTTCATTTATGACGAGGTAACATCTAAAGAAAACGATGAGACTTATAGGTAAAACGAAAACGCGAAACGCTTATGCGACAAAGTCGACACCCAGCGCCATCTATTGTATGTTTTGTAACTAATACAGACAGGTATCAGTGGCCTTACCATGAGTTTGAATTACTATCCTCCCTATCGAAAACTATCGCTTTGTCTCTTTCATTGTGATGCATTTGAAAGAGTGCAATAGTTTACGTTATGTCAGTTTTCGATGTCAACTCATGGTAGCGCTACAGGTCCCGAAACAAAGTGAGGGCGTGCTACTAGTTGTGTATCAATTTGTCAAATCTCTACAATCAAATCTCACTCAATGTGAAACACCTTTAGTATAATATCGGTTAATGAAATTGTCACCTGATCAGGGTGCATGTTCTTATCAACTGAGTTACCATTTCTCTCAAGCTCACATTGCATTGAACGATATTTGCAGGGCAATACTAACTTGGCGCCGCCTTCTCCTCTGAAGATCCAAGTCATCGCTGGAATATATCTGATCTGCATGGCCTGTGCTGTCTTACTGGTCGCTGTAGGAGTGGATTCACTTACCAGGTTAGCCTGATGTACTATGTAAACATTTCGACTCTTATACCAGGACTTATTATTTATTTTGATGCTTATATAAGCACCTGACTGTACTTAACACTTTGTGCTGGCTGAAACTTGATGCCACAATGAGGAGTGTTGCAGAAAATGACGAGTAAACCGTAATGGTGGTGGGTGGACTGCACCCCATCCAGATGGTAAGGATAGCATCCTAGAAGGTATATGGCGGTGAAATTCGGCAGTATTATTACAGTATATTCGGTATTATCGCAAACAACTCCTCGGAATGCTCACCTTGGTAATAGATTTCCATCGCCCATAGACACCCGGCTATGACGACATAAGTGCGCGAGCGCACTCGACATGTCGCTTTTGTGTAAAGTTTTCACTCACCCCTGTCGAGCCATCCATTCATACCGAAACGTGGTTCTACCACGGACTAAATATGAAGAAAGAGATTAAAGTAAATTATGTAAACATTCGTACCTATAAAACATTGTTATAATTATTGTATTTAACAGGTACACAGCAGGCCGCAAGACGACCTGCAGCGGCAAGTCAGGGTTCCGCCTCTTAGCAGTTACTCTTCGACAACTACGTCACAGGTATAGTAACACAAACTAAAGTAAGAGCCCAAGTGCAAAATTTAGGTCTAATTCCCGGTAAGGTAAATTCAGATAATTTAGTTGTAGTGTTTTCTGATACTTGTGTATTTTTATAGCCATCAAGAGGAGTAGAAAATACGAAATGAAACAATGTTCAAGTATTTTTTGTGATGACACAAGTGCGTTGATGTCTTTTGTTCCCGGTTTTGTCAGCAACAAGATATTATCTTTATTTCCCAAGTATGACAGTTTATTTTATTTAATTTCTTCATTGTCTTGCACCATATGTCCAGTATAAAGATAGCACCATAACTAACATGTCATGGTACCCTATAAGGGCATGGCAAAGAATTTATGTAGATTACGTATATTATTACCGATTGCCACGACATGTCTTTTATTAAGGTTAATTAATTATTGAATGAAAGACTCTATTGCCTGTCACGAGTGTTTGCGTTTAGTTTGTAATGAATTCACGTGACCATATTTCCGATACAGGTACCAGTTGCTGCTGCTACCAGTCATAGGCTACATCGGTGCTGAACAGGCCTTCATGGCGGCTGACTTCACCCAGGTGAGTGTCAAATACAAGCTTCAATCATATCAAGTCTAGTAAACAGTTATATACTGAAAGGGTTTAAAAAAGTGATCCCAACAGCGCTGTCATTAGTATTTCAGAACGATAGCTCCCTTTTACAAAACGGAGACTAAAGTTAAGCATGGTTTAAAACCGAATACTGCCACTATCATTTGTGACTTTTATGAAAGAGACTACCTTTAGACCACGACCACGTTTGTAATAAGGGGGTAGATATTTTGAATTTCGGAAGTGCCGTCGAAGTCGGAAACAAATTTTAGTATCGATACTAATCCATAGCAATTGGTTTTAAATTCTGAATATACCATACAGCTCTCTTTGGGGAATGTACGAAGACTCCATTAACTAACTAACTTATAACGCGTTTACGCTGTAATTAGAGTTTATAAGATAGAAGTAATGTTAACGCCTACACTGTTCAACTGGCAAAGAGTTGAAGTTCTGCTCTATTGAGGGCTAAACTGTACCTTGTACTGACAACCATACGTTGGGTAACGTTCTGGCGAATTTCTTCATTTCATTCTTAATGTGTTTATTATTGGTTATGACAACTAAGTAATATAGTCTATCATAGGTTAATACATACGTACAGTCAGTCTTAAAATGATGTAAGCCGTAAAACTTCCCAAGAATATCAGAGTATTTGACAAAAACTTAATTTTTTCTATAAAATACCTTAAGATTTAATTTCATTTGTTGTCATTTCATCATCATCAGCCTGTCTCAGTCCACTGCTGGACATAGGCCTCCCCCAATGTTCGCCATTTCACCATGTCCTCGGCGAGACGCATCCAGTCTATACCAACGGCTTTTCGCAAATCGTCACTCCATCTAGCTGGGGGTCGTCCCACACTACGCTTCCCGAGTCGCGGTCTCCACTCAAGAACTTTTTTACCCCAACGGTTGTCAGTTCTTCGACAGATATGGCCAGCCCATTGCCACTTTAGCGTGCTGATTCGATACACTATGTCATTTGGTATCGAACAAAAAATAAAAACGATTGACGTTTCTCGTACTACCGTCTTTTGTCAAATATTTATATTTGGTAGGTTTGATTGCTAAGATTATTTTGATGTTGACTTTAAGTTTTCAATATTAAGTGGAAAAAACGAGATAAGTACCCCGCTGTATATTCTATCTACTTCTGATTACTAAATATAGTTCTTTAAAAAAATTAAAACAGTTCAAATACTTTTGTGATGTATTAGAAAAGCCCTAAATACACACATTTTTTTTTCTACTATGAATCAAAAACGGCGTACCGTTTCCTAATGTCAACCTGACCATAGGCGTTCGTGGGCTGCGCGTACGGCATCAGCAACATCGGCTACGTGATGATCTGCTTCGGCGTGTTCAACGCGCTGGCGGCGCCCGTGGCCGGCGCGCTGGTCAAGGTCACCGGCCGGCTGCCAGTCATGATCACTGCGCTGGTGAGTGGTTGCTAGTCATCAGGCTGCGCGTACGGCGTCAGCAACATCGGCTACGTGATGATCTGCTTCGGCGTGTTCAACGCGCTGGCGGCGCCCGTGGCCGGCGCGCTGGTCAAGGTCACCGGCCGGCTGCCAGTCATGATCACTGCGCTGGTGAGTGGTTGCTAGTCATCAGGCTGCGCGTACGGCGTCAGCAACATCGGCTACGTGATGATCTGCTTCGGCGTGTTCAACGCGCTGGCGGCGCCCGTGGCCGGCGCGCTGGTCAAGGTCACCGGCCGGCTGCCAGTCATGATCACTGCGCTGGTGAGTGGTTGCTAGTCATCAGGCTGCGCGTACGGCGTCAGCAACATCGGCTACGTGATGATCTGCTTCGGCGTGTTCAACGCGCTGGCGGCGCCCGTGGCCGGCGCGCTGGTCAAGGTCACCGGCCGGCTGCCAGTCATGATCACTGCGCTGGTGAGTGGTTGCTAGTCATCAGGCTGTACGTACGGCGTCAGCAACATCGGCTACGTGATGATCTGCTTCGGCGTGTTCAACGCGCTGGCGGCGCCCGTGGCCGGCGCGCTGGTCAAGGTCACCGGCCGGCTGCCAGTCATGATCACTGCGCTGGTGAGTCACATTTTGACTCAAGCCAGATCATAATAATAATATTAGGTCCTTACATACAGGATGTATCTGTAAACATTTACATCCCTTTAACCACGTGTTCTACCAACCATTCTGAACAACTTTTGTTCTATGACTTTTAAAAATTCGCTTAAAAAAATTCATCTTTCCATACAAAGTCGGTCACGTGATTTGGTCATTTTGTATAGGGAGTCGAAAATTTTTTCGAAGAATTTGGAAAAGTTGTTGAACAAAATATTGTTCAGAATGGTTGAAAGAACACGTGGTTACAAGGATGAAAATGTTCACAGATACACCCTGTATAAAATTGGCGTTTTTCGTACTGGCCACTTTAAGCACGATTTTTTCGTCTTTGTTACGGAATTGCAAATTCAAATTTGTACAGCTAATTACTCATGTAATTTGTGATTTACCCATTTAATTCGATGGAACACCAGTGTGAGACGGCCAAAGAGAGATGCAGGACCAATGGCTTAACGTGCTTTCAGAGGCACGGGGGTACAAGACTACCAACTTCCAGACTTCGGGCTGACATTGAGAATATCTGAACAGAAAAACTAAGGTTCAAATTTTTGCCACGAACTGGGGATCGAACTCGGGACTCCAAGTTCACCCATCGCATTAAAGATCGTTTTAAAGAGCGAACCACTACCCACTGCGCCACCAAGGCAATCTATGATCTACTTACAATTAATATCTATTATCTATTTCCCTGATAGTTGTTGAATCTGTGCCTCATAACGGCCCTGCTGCTGTGGAGGCCGGACCCCGACCGGTGGCTGATATTCTACGTGCTGGCCGCCGTGTGGGGCGCGGCTGATGCGGTCTGGCTGGTACAGGTCAATGGTGAGGACATAAGTGTTGTTGCTTTATACTTTTTATCTTGCTTATAGGTCCTATGAACTTCCCTAATACCGGAAGCCATATAAAATATATACCTATTGATTTTACTAAATCACTGATTTAGATCAAAAAGGCCACAATCAAAAATTAGTCTAAATCACCCATTTCATAATTCAAGAAAATGCGCGTTTTTACTCATTGATTCTCACTAAATATCATTATTGAATATAGCTCTCCTGAAAAACGTATTTTTGGATTATGGCACTTTAGTTCTAAAGTGTAGTCGAATCGCTCAATATAATTTCGTGTACCATAGACAAAATCATAACGAGCTTTGGAGGCTACAAACTATGTACCTAATACATACAGAGCAGCAAAATAGAGCGACGAATTGACGAGACTTATTAAGTGGAGATAGTTAAAGAGATGGAGAGTAACATAAGCTACTCTTTGCTCCATTCTAACCCCCCATTTTAGGGAAGTGGGGGGCGCGAGCGAAGCCGTGGGCAAAAGCTACTTTGTGATAAATCTTTTGTGGAATAGCAAACATAATTAGGTAAACGTAAAAGCACTGATGAACTGTCTCTAATATCGCTTGATATGATATGCTCGACCGTATTATAAATCAATATGACAGTCAAACGCTGCGCATGTAGGTACAACGCCTAGGTAAAATTACTGCGGATCAATTAGTTGTGTGTGATGAGTTGCCCGAAACTGATGCTATCATACGTCACTCGAAGTAGTACGTATCGTAAATCACTCAGATTGCTTTTGGAAGTGATAGTTGAACAGATATGGGTCGAGCATTTGCCACGCAAAAGTTACTCTTTAGAAATATTTTTAGGAGTTCTTTTCTTAAAATCGCTACCATGATGGGATTAGGTTTAATCACTACGCTTGCCTAAGGTTTCCTTACCATATTTTCCTTAGAAGCACGCACATGGATTTAAAAAATCCAGCGGTATATGCTTCGAACCTTGACCTCTATCTATCTCTCTATTTTCATCATCGCTAAACTTTTTTTCATCATCGCTAAAGGTCACGGTTTCAATTCACCTTTGACACACATACGTGTGCAGAAAAAGAACCTACTTTGAGCCCATTGTCATAAGGATTATTTTCCAGCTCTATCCGGGATCTTATTCCCCGGGGACGAAGAGGCGGCGTACTCCAACTTCAGGCTATGGGAGGCAACTGGGAGTGTGCTGTCCTACGCTACAGCTCCCTACCTCTGCGTTAAAACAAGGTAACGTTGTCGATACGCATTCATATGTTATACGTGGCATGCACATTTGACCATAGGAGAGCTAAACTTCGGCACGTCATCTCGACCGAAGCGATAACAAGGTCTCATACCTATAAAACGACAGAGCAGAGAGATTTGATTGTCATCCATTAAGCACCCCAGAACAGTGGAGTCGCTAGTGCACTGTCGACATTTAAGCTCCCCTTCCCACGCATTGGGCGTCACTCACTCGGCGTAACACAGCGCATACATTTGTATGTTTGTATGTGTGCCACTGTAAAATAATCCGACCCGTATGTTGATCTCTTCCTAGGTAGTTCAAATTTTGAAAAATAATAAATTTTTCAGTTAAAATTTATTATTAAAACGGTGGTAGGCATTTTTTTCAAAAACAGTGTAGGTTAGCACCTGCATAGCTGAGCCAGTTTTCACCAAATCTAACCTATATTCGGAAATAAAATCTAGCACCGTTTCTTAATTTCCGGAAGTTAAACTAACGGTTGGGACTATTTTACGGTAGTCAGAAACATGTGTCTAATATATTCGTGTAGGTACCTATATGCATGTCTTGTATTGACCTGCGTACGTCTTGGCAAACTTCAGCTTTTTTTCAAAGTGGATCTAACAATGTTATCCAATGTTAATAAGATAATAGTTGTGCAACTTTTAAGCATTGTTAGTTTTAGCATTTAGGAAAAAAAGAGCGCCACCTATTGGCTAGAACATTTACTTTATGTAACTCTTCTATTTGCACGTCTGATAAGAACAGACTAGATACAATAACTGGGGTACCTTATTTATAAGACCTTCACATTGTACCAAAATGTATTTATGCAAATAAAATATTTGTTTGTTTGTTTAAATTTAGACTACAAATCCTCCTCGGCCTCCTGTTGGTCGGCTTCGCGGGCTACCTCACCATCGAGCTGATGGAGTACCGCGCCAAACGCAAGCACCACCTCGAGAGGAACTTCGAGCTCGTGGCCGAGAAGAATGATCAGGAGTGAACAATGTGGTCAAGATGACATGACGTACCCCATAACCAACACGCTGCTTTTCTTTCCTCTACGGGGTTGTGTGGAAGAAATCCCTACAAACGGTAAGACCGTCCTTATTGTACTGTTTATTGCTGTTGTTTTATGTATTCTATTTCTGTGCAATAAAGAATATCTATCTATTATATATCGTGCAGACAAATAGAAAAATATTTGCAGTGTTTAAACAAAACAACAAAGTAGGTATGTGGATTGAAATAAACAACACTGAAAAGGTACATACTCAGCCTGTGTCTGGGGGTCCAAAACCTGTCGTTGGTTTCGTCTCGTATGTCTTCTAGATAAGAGAAACTTACTTGATAATGATATCAAGTAAGTTTCTCTTCACTATGCTATATAGGTACTTTGCACGAGTAGTCACAAAATAGATACAGAAGAATGGCTCTAGTTGACATATCGAATAGTTCGTTGACCTACGGACTAGGAGTATATTGTATTGTGTCTCTTCCCGCACACAATCCGTATAATCTATCTCTGTATCATGCAAAACAAACATAGCTCGTTTGTGATCACCAATCCGCATTAGGTGATTAAGCCTAATCCCATCATGGTAGCGATTATTTGATTTATATAATGAAGGCCTTTGCCCTGCAGTGGGACAGCATATAGACTGAAACTTTACTTCACCTAATACATCATTGCTAAGGAAGAAACCAATTGAGTAAAGTCATTTTTAGTGCAGCCATCAACACATTTATTGGTTTGTAAATCGTGTAGGTACCTTCGACTCCCGCGCAAATAAACCTCGGTTATTACGGTGACTTATTAATTACACCGGTAATACACGCCACGCTGTAATTCATTCATATATTAAACTGGTGTGTATAATCGCATTACTGGCCGTAATTATTGACAATGTTGTTGGATAATTTTATCACGCACGTTGTTTGGGCCGATGACTTATTGAATAGCTAGCCAGCGTTTTTTTATCAATATTCTTATACAATGTAATGCGAATATCTGTAATGCGTGGTAATGGCTAATGCCTTGTAGTTAAGTTCTGTATTTTTGCTATCGCCTGTGTAAAATCTGCTAGATGGAATACTGTTACAGTAAGGTCCAATGTAGGTAATTTTGTGATATGTGAACTTTTTTAAATTATATTACATGAAAATAGTTACCTTCCAATTTAAGTATGTACCTCTAGATAATAAGTGTTTAAACTTCTCTAGTACGTACCTGCCAATAGAGTATTAAGTGCTAAGTACGCTTTTAAATCAAATATATTATTATGCTTATACGGGTAAGATTTTTCTTAATTTTCTTACTGCATTGCAATGATTATGACTTTGAAAGTCAATCCAAATATTAATTACCTACTAGCATGATGTATGTATGTATGGTTAAAAATTATCTTGTCAGTTCTTTACAAGATACTAAACTTTTTAAGTAGGTATATGTATAATAAATTATGTAAACCATACAACATTAATATGTGTTTTAATATTAACTTTTTCAAGTAAGTTTTTATATTATTTGTTTTTTTTACATCATAGTGCTATTAATTACCTGTCCATATATTATGTAAGTGTAATACGATTTAGTTACCACAAAAAGTGTAAATAAAACATCAGAAATAGTTTCAATAAATCATTGTTTTATTCTCTCCACATAAATACTTAAAGTTGGATTCGTTTGATCCGCATTAACAGCTAAACAAGCTGGAACCATTAACTAAGTACATGTTCGCAAGGATATTAACAAAGTGACTAAACTCCGTTACACACATTATACACTAACATATAAAACACACAAGTCTTGTTTGTATGTATGAGCCGCAGGCGTCTTTAAAACACTTCTCTATTTAAGTCCGATTCGACAAATCTTCATCCGAAAATAAATATCTATGGTTAACGCTCTGATTCATATGGAATGATAGCCTTATACCACAGATTTACCATTGGATAAACATTGGTCGAATAGCAACTAAGTAATGTTAAATGGATGGATTTCAAACTTATACAATAAAAAAGATTGAAAAAGATTTTAAACTAAAGGTAAAGTGCAATAACTTAACACAAATGTTTCTGATGAATAATTCAATTTCTCTTTTAAATTATACGAATTGAATTTTTTAATGCACGGTTTAAGCCTTAAATAATTATACATTCAATATCATTACATAGTATAAGCACGGTATGACAAAGTGGTTTATGAGGCGATAACAATTGTGCTATTACAAATATATTGAGATCTTGAATCATACCGTGATTATACTGCAATCGACGTATTTTTATCTCTTTTATCGTATAAAATATGAACTGCGTTTCTTTAGTCCTTTTAGTATTAAATTACAATCATGTGTTATTCATATTACCTGTCTAGCTATCTATATCTTTGAAATACCTGGGCTTTATTTGATCCCTCATACATACACAATAACATTATTGTCAATTCACATACACTTGACATTACAAATACTATTTATACATACAAATGTACAAGCTCGTAAGTCACTGGTCCATAATTATATTAGTTACACATAAAAGCAGGGATCTGGACTCTATACTTAAAATATTTAAATCACCTACAAAATTCGTCTCGTAATTAAAATCTATGTAAGTATCATATGTATTATTAACTTCAGATTTAAAGCGTAGAACCGTAATACTTTTTGAAAACGTTATTTATTATAAAAATATTTCTAATTTATTAAAGGAAGACCAGGATGAAGGCACTGAGACTAACTCTTACTATGTACACACCAACTTTAGCACCTTATATTCTTCACGTGTTGCGATCTATATACCATTAACTACTAATTATGCATGTATGTCTCGTTTTAAACTATTTTGGCAATTAAGGAGATTACCACAGGTAAAACTTCTCTTTACACAAACTTGTTTCTGGATCTTTAAAATCTATAAATGATTATTAAGAGGAATGATTTGGGATTTATTTTAGCTCTTATTTACAAGTACTATGCAAATTATAGAGAAATCAACTGTTATTATACAAACCAACTAAATTATACACTTTATAGGCTATAACGATTACTGTAGTCGGTATACTGAGCTTTCTTCAGGTGTGGTATAAATAAATGCTAAGTATTAGCGACGTATTACTATATATTTATATATGTATATCTATACAGTTTATAACTTTGTGACCCTGTATAAGATGTAGACATAAGTAGCCTCAAACATAGTACGTAAACATAGGCTTTATATACAAATAAAATCTAAATTTCTTAACAACATTTGTTTGTTGCCTGAGGGTCGTTTAGCACCGATTACATAATTCCGTTCGATAGGATTATTTTTGTATGTTAACCTAGTCAATCAAATTGTAACAAATTATAATCCCTGAATTAAGTTTCATGAGCAGTATTAACGGTTTAGTTTTATACTGAAGATCTATTAATAGACATTACTTCCAAACTACATTAAATAGTCGGGAACATTACAAAACTTACTTAATCTATTTATTATTCATTTATTATTACTCTTCAGACTATATCTGTCTGAATTTACACATAATATAACAACATACAAAAACATTCCTTATTAACACATTTGGACGGCAATACATAAAATATTGTATTTATAATATACAAAAACTTTTGAAAATTTAAACATTTAAAACTAAAGCGCCTTACAACGTAACTAAATGCAAAAATCTATAAACAGGAAGACTTTACGCTCGTGAAATCTGACTAAATTAGTTAAAATTTAACTAGAAATATTAAAACTAACATGGGAAGCTGCTTAATTTGATAAGGCAAACAACCAGTCTTGGTTACAACGACGGATTCCTGTATATCAACAAGATAAACGGCCATATCTCCGTCTAATCACAAACTACGCACCGCCTAAGTTTCCCATAAACATTATGGTGGTAATAAAATTCGAAAATACTTTTCGTTATTTGTTGAAAAAACGCGTGGTTTGTAATTGGTTGCGTGCCCACTTTTGGTACATTTACCTTAGTCGGTTCAATTGTGATTTGTTTTGTGATGCAATATTAACTATCGTGAAACGTTTTGGTTTTGCAGGGAATGTGTGAAAGAAGTTTTTAGAAGATAAAACACGCAATACAAGTCCTAAGTGATGAGTTTCAAATTTCAATGTTGTGATTAGCGATTAAGTAGATTCAAACTACATTTCCTACACTACCAAAACGCCTCAGTGAAGCAGAGACAAACAAATTGAAAAACTATTCATCGATAAGGCAATGTCCTAACTCGGACTAGTAGTGTTGCTCCTGGGTTCTGCCTTAAGGGCGGCTCCATTTATCCGGGGCCCGGTGGCCGGGGTGGTGGGGGCCGGGTTCAGGGCTTGGCAGGGCGCACAGGGCTCCAAACGCCGGGCCAGTACGGCCCTGAGCTTAAGCGCGGGGCCCAGTTTCATCTGCAGCATCCCTGTTAGGTGGTCTTCTGTCAGCAGTGGGAGGCCGGCGCCGTCGATTCTTTGCTCTCGGAAATTCTGGAAAGAAGAAAGAGGATGTAAGTATCCAAGTATGCTCGACTATATTTTGGGATTGATATGTTTGCAGTTGGACAGACCGTTATTTTATTTGTAACTAAATATTGTTGACCAATGATATAATTTTTTACTCTGTTTCCTTCATCAACTTAAAAATCGCTGTCCACTTTACTGGTAAGTCATTGAAAGGTTGAAAATAGATGCTAAAATAACAGAATCAGACTTGAATGGAAATGTCTAAGAAAGCGGGAAAATAGTCTCCACGTACAACCAAGTAATGGAAAAATTATTCCATGGCATGACTATACGACTATACATATATACGTACATGTTTATATCAATATGCAGGTGGAATACGGGAAGTATTCTAACACAGCTGCCTCTGTATCTAACAATCTTAGTTACGTGTGTTTCAATACCAGGAAGAGCTTGAAAAAGCACACTATTGAAAACATAGTAATGACCTTCCAATGATTGTTGGCTTGAAGGGTTTAATAAACAGCTTACGCGATGTCCGGCGCAAGCGCACCTGTCGCGATGTCATGCCTGCGGGTACTGCGACCCACACATTTTGATACTTTTATCTTTTTAATTGAAAATTTTGTTATCAATTAACTAAGTTAATTACAAGTAACTAAGCATTATTGAGGATTGTAGGCATACACAGACAGTGAGTGGTGTCTATAAAACCATTAATTTTAATAGCAAAAATGTATGTTGATAAATCTATAATTATGCTCAGTAGATTATAGCTTTGGTTAAAATAAAAATCTGCACAGTAGCATTGTATATTTTATATTTTATAAAGTAAGGCATGATGACTCAACAGAAGTGGAAAAAGAGAAACAAAAAACATCGCCGCAAGTTGGGATTAAAATAGAAAGCATCAAGACGATTCGCGCTGGGTCGCGGGCGCAGCGTCCAGCGACCTGTCATCTCCGCGGGAACGTTGACAAAAAGCGCGCCGCCTACGTGACGTCCTGCCCCCGCCCCGCGGCCCCCGCAGCCGCCGCTGCCCGCAACCCCGCTCCTCCACGTCCGACCACTTTTTACACCGCGACATTTGCCCGGAGTTCGATCCGTGTCATGCGACGTATTCCTTTTTTAAATTGCGCCGGCTCTCGATTATTTTATTTTTTAATTTTATAAGGCTTCGAGAAGTAAGCGCGCAGCCGCCGGTAAAAAGCGATAGCGCATAAAAAACTCTATGAATAATTAAAGTGAGATAGCTACTGGCTAGATCATGGGAACGGAATTGCCGCGCGGCGACAGGTCGGCGGCGCCCGCGCTCGGCTTGAAGGACAGGTCAATTTGCGGGACTCTTTTTTTTAAGATTACTGTTCTCCGGAGGTTCTATGCAAATGTATAAATAACAAAATTAGCGTTTCAAGTTGTGAGACAGGGCTGAATTAGTTCGGAAGGGTCGGAGTGACCCGGGCGACCTTCGGATGTTCGTGGTTGGAGGGCACGTTTAGTATAATGGAGGTTACGGGCCTAATGCGCGTGCCCCCGGGTCACAGTCCCGGCCCAAATGAAACGGAGTGATATTCGAGAAAATTGTTTAATTGGGGGTCGAATTACGGGTTCAGAGAAGGATCCGACCAGTTCGGGCTCGCTCTTTTTTGTGGTTGACTCAAGTCGACCAAAAAGGCCAAACTGTGGTTTAGTAAATAATATGTTGCTTTAACGTGTTAAGATTCTACAGTCAGTAACATAATGTAAAAGTACAATAAGATATATATTAGAACTTGAAATAAGGTGACTATGTATGGATTAACGCAGCATTTGCTACATGATTGGTCTGTTTTGGTTCTCTCTTACATTAGACATCAACGCTCCCTGAGTATTCAAGCTACAGCGTTGAATTCTTTTGTATCGCTACACAAATTCTGCATGTAAACTGTATATAATAACTAACTTGACAAATACATCGTAATTTTTATTCATTCTTTGTAATTCGGTAACGAATAAGTTTGTGACTCGTGTATGAAACAGAACAAATCACAGACGTAGTGACGTAAGACACATAGGTAGTGTGAAGTATACTTTATCCAGATTTTCATATTCTTTACTTAGGTACACATCGAATCCTGTTTTGTATTAATCAGAGAATGCAATGCAATGTAATGCATGTTGACCATCATGTGCTTTTCATTTGTCCCATTCCTTATATAAGTAATAGTTACGTTTTCCAGTAATGATCATCCGTGTGACAGAAATATTTGAGAAGCTTGCATCTAATTTCCTCACACGTATGCCAAAAGACCGCGCATAAAATATTTATAGGTCCCTGCGCACTCATAAATTGTGTCTGAGTAGACACTGGCGGGCGCCCTTGGCCATGCACTCCCTTTAAATTGATATTGGTTAATTGTATCTAATTTCTTGCGCATCCGTCAGCGAATGAATTGCGCATAGAATATTTATAAGCGCGCGCCCCCATCAATTGTGGTAAGGAAATACTATAGAATCCTAATAGCCATGAACCGCTCTAAAATAGGCGTCGATTAATTGGAATTAAAGGAGGGTGTGGTGAGTATTTTTATTCCGTAAATTCGTATACCTGGAACAACGTGCATCTAATTTAGATAGAATAGCGTTTATTGGCCATAAAAACATAGTACATACGGCAGCTAAAAAAAGTATGTAGACGAACAAACAAGACAACAAAAAATAATAACAATAACATTTCACACCCGTCTGTATTAGCGAATACTTATATATAAGCGCTTCCGTAAATCGTGACAATTCAATAATGCGTGCGCCCACGGCTATATAACACTTTAAGTGTGTGTTTGTGATGATGATGATGATGATTATAAATTGTGGCGAATCGCTGTTTTGTTAATTGTTAAAAATATAGCGCGCGTTTGAGACGAAACCCCAATACATCGTCGTGCAACTATTTCCATATCCGTCTTTTAGCGAAAGCACCGCGCATAGAAGATTTATGCTAGCGCCCCCGCAAATCGACGCACGCAGATACTGCGCGTGTTCCATGGCCATGCGTCTTAAATTGGTCTTTGTTAGTTAGTAAAAACCAGGGTTGCATTAATTGAAGATACTCTAATATCTAGTAATAATGTAGTTAAATTTTCTGCATATAATTACTCTTACTCGTCTGTCAGGAAAAGTACTGCGCATAGAATACTTATTTATAAGCACGCGTCTTCATAAATTGTGGTGGGCTGATATTGCGACCATAACCATGGATCTTAAATTGTTATTTGGTTATTAATAGGTAAATGGTTTTTTGCAACAAAATAAATATAAGTACTTATTTTTGCACTCAAAATGCCTTTATACAAATAGAAATATTTTATTATTTAATTTAAGTCCTTACAGTCCTTTATGAATGTCGAATATTATGTACGCTACCGCTGATTCGGACCGCTTTGGTACACCAAAGCATAGAATTGGGTGTACCCTTAGTAATTTAGGTATGCCAATAGCAATTTTGTTGGCCTAGTTAGTTAGTGATGCGCTAATGATGTAATTACTAAACACATCAGGGCTGCATTTCACAAAAACCTCCAATATCTGCCCTAATCTAATTCCTTCCCGTCCGTCAGCGAAAGTACCGCGCATAGAATATTTATAAGCGCGCGCCCCCATAAATTGTGGCGAGCAGATACTGCGTGCGCCTATGGCCATGAACCGATCTTAAATTGCGCGGGGCGGCCACAGCAGCCGTGTCCCGAACAGGTTGTAGAGCAAAAAAGGTTAAAGTATGCTCCCGGTAGGGTTGCCGGCTGAGACTGTTTATCTGGTTTAAACTGGTGTAAATGTAGTGTGCGAGTGCAAATGTAGCTCGTTTATTTGGATGTGTGAGAGTATATTGATTGGTTATTTTAATGTTTTTTATGTGATAGGTGGCAGACTAGCAGACGGATTATCTGATGGAAAGCGATTGCCGCCGCAAATTCTTAAATTTTAAGTTCTTAAATGTATCTAAATTTTAGTTTCTCATACGGTTACTTATGTATTAAATTTAGGTCAAAAATTGTGAATATAAAATAGGTACAATCGGCTGGAAAAATATCATTAGTACTTTGACATAATTACCTTCTAGAACAGCTTTCTTACTACTACTTTCTAACACAGAAGCTATAGTATTGTAAAAAGTTATTAAAGTGTATTCTTTTGCGGCATTAGTAGGTACATTGGTTATATATCGCTTCCACGAAAGTAGCAGTCAAGCTTCCGGTCCAACTACTCATCATTTCATTTCATTCATTCAGTTCATTTGTATGAACAACATGTGATTATAAGATAAGGCTAGATTTTGAATTGTGTGTTGTATGTTGAATTACAATTATACAGATAGGAGTAATAAATATATGTGCAAGCATACCTATCATTTGATCTAGCTAATTTGTACCTTGACGCGGTACGCTTTTACTAGCATCATAAATTCCACCAAAAAGTGGTACATATAGGTATACCTAACGTTGATCATCCATCCCATTGTGCCATTAAAAAAATACATTAAATGAAACACATTCTGTTGATTTTTTTACACTTACTACGCTGGCTCAGCGATCCTAAGAGGATCTTGGCATCCGACACGATACCTCACCATTTCGTCCTATTTTCGGCCACCTCTCGCCAGTCCGGCCATTGTAGGTGGGAAAGATTTATTACACACTAGCCCGCGGCTTCGCTCGCACCCCCAGTTCCTGAAATGGGGGGTTAGAAAGAGGCAAAGAGTAGCCCATATTACTCCATCACTTAAACAATCTCCACTTAAAAATCACGTTAATTCGTCGCTCCGTTTTGCCGTAGAAGAAAGACTAACAACTACACTTTCCCATATATAGTAATAATAATATAATAATATATTTCACTACATCACATACATTGATCTGACTCTGAGATAGGTAGCTCAAGCACCTGTGTAACAGATGTTCAGAACCAGCAGTGGGATTACAAATATATACACATAATACTTTCTTTTGTAAATACATACTTATAATAGAAAACACCCAGACCAATACAAACAGACATGTTCATGCTTGTCGTTGTCTATTGAAGTAATCTCTTTATAAATAGTATAGATTATGGATAGGCTGTATTATGAAAATTAATGTGGCTCTCTTTAGCTGGATGACCACTGGCAGCCCTGCAGGTCCAGCCGCGCGGGGCGGGAGGGAGCTAATGACAGGGGCGGCGCGGCGCCCGCGGCGGCTACCGCGCGCAAATTGATGCCTGCGCCCTGGCAGAACCTTTGCTCCTGGCTAGAGACACGCCATCTGCCCATACTGGTATCTAATTTAAGTATCGATACCAAATTTTAACGTCGTAAGACCTTAAAGCCTTTAACGTTGTAAGACCCAAAAGCCTAAAACATTAGCGCTACCATGAGTTGACATCTAAAACTGACATAACGTAAACTATTGCTCTGTCTCTTTGAAATGCATCACAGTGAAAGTGACAAAGCGATAGTTTTCGATAGCGAGGATAGTATTTCAAACTCATGGTAAGGCTACAGGTGTCTGCTGTCGGGGCCTTACGACGTTAAAAGGCAAAAACTATTGATTTTCTATTGTTTCTGCTGTCTGGGCCTTACGACGTTAAACTAAACTAATGTCCCGCCTTTTCATTTCCTTTCGGGACTTAGTTTTGCAATTAGTTCCAATCTATGCCAATAGATGGCGGTGGGTGTCAATTACATCGCGCAAGTGTTTTGAGTTATCGGATCTTAGCGTTTCGTTGTACGCACGATCCAGGATTGTCAAATCGGTATTGCGAATTTCAAAATATCTGTCTTCTTATATTTTCTTTAATGATTTACCATCATCAGGAAAACCAGTTATATCAAATTGTACTTTTTCATGTGATAGCGGGCAGACGATCTAACGGATTACCTTATGGTAAGCGATTTTGACCACTCAAAACACATTACTATTATTATTATTATTAATACACTAGCAGCAAAAATACTGATGCGTGTATATCACTGCACTTGTGTAGTCTGTTTGTAAGTTAAACTGTCCAGTCTATTTTTAAAAGAGTTTACTGTACTAAGTTTGGTAGATTAATAAAATACACAGATATTTGAAAATAATGCAATACTAGCTATAAATTCCTTATTGGTACCCGCGTCGAATGGGAATTGGATACCAGTCTCTTAGTAGTCATTTCCTTCCTACTCTTGCAGGCTTTGCTCCTGGCCAGTGATGCGCGCGCCGATACCGAGCATAGAGTTATGGCGCTTATCGAGAAGGTGCGATCCGCGGCAAAGGGTAGTGGCGGGCTAGCTGAATTTGACAGCTACGAAAATGAACTATTAAAAAAAATACTTTCACTAGATTTTTAAAGAAGGCGTGAAGTAGCGCCTGCTTTGTGTTTCGTCGGGTACCGGAGGCCCAATTGTGGAGGAAAGGGGTCGGCAGCGCACTTATAACTCTACTAGTGTTGCAGGTGTCTATAGGCGGCAGCAATCCCTTACCATTAGACTGCTCGTCTGCCACTTATCACATAAAAAAGACAATAATTCACAATTTATGAAATAAGAGTGCCTTGCCATCCCTTGTTTCGAGACTTTAGTTCCATTCTGTACCAATAGATTGCGCTGGGCGTCAATTGTATCGTCGATCGTCAATGTCTTGGACTTCTATTTTTAATGTAAATTATAATGTAATTAAAAAATTGGTAGCGCATAAACAACATTCTGAAATGTAACTATTGAAAATATGAAAAAGATAGAAAGTGTGATTAGGATAAGAGAATAAGTACACACTAGAAGAATCCATTAGTAAAAATATATAATTATATACCTCTCTGAAGACCAAGTGTAGCAGATACGTTTAGTTTTTTGAGTCTTATCTAAAGTGCGCAAATTCAATCAACGCAGATCTATATTGATACGCATACCGATCACAACACTACAATCTAAAATTATTTATGCTACCAATTCTGTTAAACCAATAACAGAACCAATAACTCCAGCCATTATGTAATTAGCCAATAACTAAGCAGGCACTTACGTCGGGCTACTTACACCGTTAGCAGCAAAACAAAAGAACGTACTGCGTGCCTTCACAATAGGAGGCCCACGCAAGCGATAGCCTACCGACTAATAGCCGCGTATCGACGTCGATAACCGCGCTCAGATAACATCACTACTCGCCCGCATTACTCTATAAAGATTGCTATTAAGTTTAAAGCATGGAGCGCCCTGGCTTATATTTAGCTGACGGTATGCAGCAATGTAATTATATTCGGGACCCATCGCCATTTCTCTCCGGCCTTTTTTATCTTTTTCTAGAGGTAAGGGGTCATGGGACGGACGGCAGCCTCTGTTTAAGTTTTTTTACCAATTGTCGTTTTGGGATTGCGCGGGCACTTTCTAACTTTTACTTTGTAATGGAATCCATTAAGAGGTTGGGCGGTTAAGTTGTTATTAGTTCGGTAGATGGCGATACTGTTAGAGTGGGTTTTTGGAACATCACTAAATTACTGTCGGAGTACCTCTACCTACTGTTTACCTATTTCATGGACCATTATTATTACTGTACCTGACACGTTCAAAAGTTTGATTATTAAAAAAAATTAAAGACTCTAATAATTAGCTTTTAAATCGAATCTTTCACGTATTAAAAGGGGTAAAGTAAAAGTGCGACGCTTATTTCAATCTCTACCATGAATCTAACTATCAAGAATAACAGGAAAGTTCGAGACAATCCGATAGCCGCGACCGTTGTAAGACGTACAACAATAACAATATAGATTACCTCACTCATTTTGTTAGAAAACTTATCATCTCCGGCATCGACGCCGGCGCAAAAAGCTCCTACATAATAATTGGAAAATAGCCTAGCGCTGGTCAGTGGGTGTGGCGTCTGATCAGCATCGCGGCATGAGACAGACTGAGACTTCGACGTGCGCAGGAGCGAGACACGGCTCGCTAGGGCGGGGTCACAGCACACGAGTGTCACCGATCGCAGCCGAAGGACTCCGAATAGAAAACGCCCAGCTGTTAAATGCTAGCGAGCGCACCGGCTAATCAAGCTGACCCGCGAGTTTTCTACAGCGCTTTCCACGGAAAGCATGTTGGTGGTTCAACTTAGAGTGGCTTGGCTTCTAGACAATGTTAACAATGTTTGAGCAACGCAGGTCCATTACAGCGGGTCCCGGCATAATATGTGGCCGTAATGGACCGCGGTATGCCTGGATTACGATATCCCTTATGGAAGGTAATTAGTTGGGTGGATATTTGTGCAATTGCGATCTTTAGATTTGTTCGGGTGTTTCGCTTAATGATGGCCGGAGATTGTGCGATTGGCCGCAGTTCTTTGTTTTACATGCTGTTTTGTCATGTGTCTTTATGGGTGAGTGGGGGCATGTTTAAAGGAGTAATTAAGATTATCTGACAATGTGTATTGTAGAGATTTTAGATTTGTGTAACTTTGATAAAAGTGAATTATATACTCAGAATGACTGCGAATATAATGCTATAGTACGGCCAATAAAGTTTGAAGAGTTTCCAGTCTTTCGTTTTTTGGAATTTATAAAAAAAATCCTTTTTAAGTGCTTATTTATATTATAAGCGATTATATTCGAATACGTTCTTATATCGTGTGCCTTCTTAAAAGTTTCAAATCTCTTAAGTTTCAATCCGAGCATATTTTAGTTTATAGGAAGCTATGATGCAGTCGGCAGGGCCGATTATGGTCCAAAATCTGCTGCCTTATATGGTAATTCCTGTCACTTGAGGAACCAGCGCAAAAAATTAAACCCTGGTCTCTCCAAGGCGACAGGTTTTTATCACACTGAGTAGCCGATGACTTGCAGTATGCAACACCTTATCTGAGCAAAGATCTATTGTGACTGCACAACTTCCTCGGTACCTATCACCTTTAACCTTGTTGAACATTACGTTGAGTTTCAATTTTACGACACAGGATGTTATAATAAGTTACTTATTAAAGGTTGGTCATAATTTCATTGTATGTAGGAACCTTTCAAAACAATGTGAAGGTCTATGGTTTCGTCATCGTGACATATAATTTATTTTTAAATATCTAATTTATTAGTTTCCTTTTATTATACGGAACTTATATTACGAGTATCATATTTATGGAAATTAACATCACTTTGAGTTTAGAGTTCTTTAAAACCTATGTTTTTGTAACAAAGAATATATCCAATGCGATAAATTATTGATACAATATATTTATAAACAGTACCTAAGCTAGACTAAGATAAATAAAATGGTCAGGCATGTCATACTAATGTTTTTTTATCGCTTCGTCAATTTCGTTCAATACTTGATGGTCCTAAGTTTTCTTCCAGAATCTTATGACTCATGACTCTTGTGACTCTACTGGTGTTGCAGGTGTCTATCGGCACCGTCTAAGTGGCGACAATCGCTTACCATCAGGCGATCAGTCCACTCGTCTGCCACCTATCATATAAGAAAAACCTTGAAAAGTACTGCAATACTTTGTATATAACAAGATCTGTGTGTGTAAGTTGAAAATTGAACTTGTTACTACAGATATCGTTGTGATATATTTTTTAAATGCGCTAAATATACTTTTAGAAACTTGAATCCCCCTGTATTGCTTTGGTAATTGATTCAGCTATGGTACCTAAAATTGAACACAGAGGTTAAGATAAGGTCGTTTAATAGCAGTAGTTAATTATTGCCTGCGCGCAGTTGCGCCCGCGCCGGTGGAATTCAGATAAATACACTAGGTGGGTAGGTAATGAGGTACGCTCCAATCTATGATTGATTGGAATTTTTCTATCGCTCAATTTTATCTAGAGTTTTAAATAGATATTGTTTTTCAACATAACCTACTCTTGTTTAACATCGTAAGGCCCAGACAGCAGATACAATAGAAAATCAATTGTTTTTGCCTCGTATGAGGCTTTTGGGTCTTACGACGTTAAGGCTAAACTGAGCTGTATGAGTCTTATATTTTATTATGTTTATGCGGCACTAAATGATTTCCCGGCGCATTCAGACTTCAGAGCCGTTCATTAACTTTAATTATTTAGCACTTAAGACAAAAATATTGACACTTATTTCTAATTCATTGGCGTCTCTGAGTGCGGCAGTTTAGCCGTTTATGAAACGCTTAAGTAAGACGAAAAGGAATTAGTACCTAAATCCGAACCATAGATTCCATTTTTCCACATTGTTTATGATGCTATTTAGCCCGGAAAGTTGTTAAAGTTTTAAAATTAGACTATGTATAGTTAATAGGATTCTTGGCAAACAAACTGGGTATGTGGACTAGTAAAATTAGATGCAGAAGATTCTTTAGCCCTAATCTTGTCAGCCAACAAGTACACAACCGCCTACCTACAAGTATTACTTCCACGTTCAATTCCAATACACATAAAAACCTCTCGTAGTTATAATATTAGGCGAGCGGCCGCGCACTCCCGTTAAACAAACGCTGCGCGCGCGCCGTTAGCTCGGCCAGTTGTTAACATAATAATGTCTTGGCTCGTGCCGGCTGTGTACTTTGTCTCAAACGACTCAGAGGTCATTATTTGAGACTAATCGAAGTTGAGGTTACAGCTTTATTGTTTTGTATTATTTTCGAGAAAAGAGTTTGTTGAAACGTGCAGATATGTGGCATGGTCTACTATTGTCAATGTGGTCAAATAGAGGCCTAACCCATTTGACCACATTGACAAAATAGTTGTTGACTTATGTAGAGTGACTATTGACTGGCCGGATGCGCATTTGGTAGTGAGCCTGCCTCATACGCTAAAAGTCGTGGTTTGATGCCCATCCTGGACCAACATTCGTGTGATGAAACACTTGTGTATATTCAGTGTCTGGGTGCAATATTATCATGTATTTAAGTATTATATTTGTGTTTCTGTTGTCTCATATCTGCAACACAAGTGCTAAAGCTACTTAGTACGGAGTCAGGTCAAAGTATGAGATGTTGTGTTAAAAAAATGCCCAAGCGATAGGCTAAATATTACAATTTAATAGAAATATTAAGTGAACAAATTATATATTTTGTTAATGTTGAGGATACGTGCCTTGGAAAATACACTAGTTTTGCTAATATCTTAGTTTTATGGGTATCACCAACCCAGCGAACTACAGTCCAACGTCAATAGTACACTAAACTAATCCAGCGTGTCCCCAAAAAGTACATGTTTATGTACATTTTGGGGACACGCTTCTCCATACAGGGGACATAATACATAATACAGGGGTTGCCCTAGTTTGAAGACCAGGTTGATTGGTGTGATTGTCTAGCGCATGTTTTTATACCCTCAGCATCCATTCGTCTTGTTTACGAGTCTTGTCATCATAACGCGAGTACCTTCGGTCTGAAATGGCGCAGAACCAACAATAGCGCGTTTGAATTAAACTGCGCAGATAGCCATCGCGGTGTAAATGCGCCGTGCTCTGCGCGCCACGCGACCGCTACTCGCGCGA
The DNA here is from genome assembly GCA_014851415.1 of Cnaphalocrocis medinalis. NCBI lineage: Eukaryota > Metazoa > Arthropoda > Insecta > Lepidoptera > Crambidae > Cnaphalocrocis > Cnaphalocrocis medinalis. The sequence continues at coordinate 14,718,888 of CM026285.1, forward strand.
GGGGCGCGATATCGATACACTTGCGCGATATCGATATACTTGCGTGATATCGATACATGCGCGATATCGATACACTTGCGAGATTTCGATACACTAGTATGCATGATTATACTTGCGCGTTATCGATACACTTGCGCGATATCGATACACTTGCGCGATTTCGATAAACTAGTATGCATGATATTAATACGTACACAGCGTGATATCAATACACTTGTATGATATCGATACACTTGCACTCTTGTGAATGATTATGTACCTAAATATTCAACAGAACTCTTTTCCTATTAAAATTGCCATTTATTTGTCGATAGCGCCCCGTTAGTCTAATTTTTCTCCGAATGTGTTTTTTAAACTTATAGTACTAACTGCATTATAACGTGTGGACGGCAGAACAAGTCGTGAAGTTGTAACATCGATAGATACTAGTCATGAAGCTAGTTTTGTCTTCATCTTGCGTCCCAAGCATCATCCTGTCTGTCTGTGTGTCAGAAAGACAGGATGATGTTTTCTCTACTCAACTTTGTACAACATATTGGCGTCTAGTTGTGAGCTTATTGGCAAGCATGCCATAAAACTGTTCCGACATTAGTTCTACAAAACTTGCTATGTCTACTCTCAACGTATGCTAAGCGGCACGTTGTATGTGTGACGTGAGCACAGGCTACTCGCGATATTGCTTGCTAGAACCAACAATAGTGCGTTTGAATTAAACGGTGATAGCAATCGCGCTGTAATGCGCTGCGCTCTCTGCGCGCCACGCGACCGCAACCCGCGAGTGAGGTGGCCACGCTAGGTTTATCGATAAGATCCGTATCGATTTATTAGGCAGCAGTAGACATGCTACTTTAAGCGTCAGCGATGGACTATTTTGGGGATATCTAAATCTATTCGATCACAGTTAAAACTTGCGCGTAATCGTAAGTCCTCCGTAAAACATGAAAAACGATAAAATCAACATTATGTAGGTTCTGCGACTTTTGGAAATTCGTCGTAAATTTTATCGAACAAAATTATCAAGTTACTTCATCGACTTTATATGAAAAGTTGAAATATTTTATGCGATTTTTCAAAAGACAGAACAGATATTTTTCTAAATTATTAGTTGAAGACGTGATTAGTGTTATGTAATGTTAACGGATAGGTACTCGGTTCGGTTCTGTAATTTACTCTTAAGAGCTGTAGATTTTGAATAAATTAAGAATAAATAAATAATTAAATACTCTATTGCTAAAGCACAATCCTAAAACAAACAAGTATCTATGACAATTTTTAGCATTTTTTAACAACGCCGCTTTATAAATACAACATATATAGCAACTATAGTAAAAATTGGTCAGAAGCCTATCATAAAACATCGACAAATCTATCCCCGAGTGCCCCCCACTAGTAGTTTACAAGTGGCACGAGCGAGATACCGTCTCGCCGATGATACAAGCAGATTGTTTCGCCGGAATGACGCTCTTCACCCGATGGTTATTATTACCCGTAATCGAATGCCTTCTGACAGTTTTTAATCGATTTCAGGTACACTCGATTCAAAGTGACCGTAATCGAATGCCCCCTGACAGTTTTTAACCGGTTTCAGGGAAACTTGATGATGACTTTGACTGACTGATGGCGCATTTAGTAGTGATCCTGCCTCATACGCCAAAGGTTGTGGGTTTGATCCGCACTCTGGACAGCGATTTATGTGATGGACATTTGTGTTTTTTTTTTGTTTTAAGCTACTTAGTACAGAATCAAGTCGATGTATGAGGTGTTACAAGAATATATTCCGCACACTGTTGAACCTTATTTGATGACATAAGAACGGAGCTATATTCTACGGCTACTAAAATACAAAATACACTTTACGTCTTTGTTGTAATGGCTTGGACTCAAAACTTCACGATGCTCTTCATATTGCCAAAAACAAATGCCAATGGAAGAATGTGGTTAAAGAAAAGATAAGTTTAAAACGGGATCACGACCCTCATTCATGAGGCTTATGACGCAAAGAGGAGGAGGATGCCTTCATCGATATACCAATATTTACTACACTGTTTACTGGCAACCCTGAAAAGTATAATTAAGCTCCTCTTTTCACGTGCTCCCGTACCGAGTAGTTCACTCGCTCACCGCAAGATTAGCAAAGTGCCCTTATCTCCCGTATAACTCACCGCTACTTAGGGCTAATGCATATTTGTAAACAAGCGCGCGCGCAGCTCACCGCATCAAACCTTACACCATCGAAAAAAATGTAAATTCAATCTATGCTAAAAAGAAATAAAAAATAGTTTTTATTTCGTTTTTTTTTTTTTATGTGATAGGTAACAGGCGAGCAGGCGGATCACCTGATGGTAAGCAATTGCCGCCGCCCATGGACACTTGCAACACCAGTGTAGTGCGCTGCCTTTTAACCCCTTCCCCCCCGAGTGGGCAGGGGCTGCTTCACGCCGGTTTTCTGTGAGGCAGTGGTATCACCTCCCGGTCGAGCCGGCCCATTCATGCCGAAGCGTGGCTCTTCCACAGTTATAGTATTGGTGCAACAACAAATACATTTGTGCAGTTTAGTAATTTTGGTGTGTGGTTGTGGGTAATTTAGTGAACAGTTAAATAGCCTATTTCAATGATAATTCGGCTGATTATTTTTTTATGTGATAGGTGGAACACGAGCTGGATCATTAGATCCTAAAGGATCGCAGACGAGCAGACGGATACTAGATCTTATACGATCGCCGTCGGCAATGGACTATTTTGGGGATATCTAAATCGGTTCGATCACAGTTAAAACTTGCGCGTAATCGTAAGTCCTCCGTAAAACGAAAACGATAAAATCAACATTATGTTGGTTCTGCGACTTTTGGAAATTCGTCGTAATTTTTTTTCGAACAAAATTATCAAGTTACTTCATCGACTTTATATGAAAAGTTGAAATATTTTATGCGATTTTTCAAAAGACAGAACAGATATTTTTCTAAATTATTAGTTGAAGACGTGATTAGTGTGATGTAATATTCACGAATAGGTACTCAGTTCGGTTTTGTAATTTACTCTTAAGAGCTGTAGATTTTTAATAAATTAAGAATAATAAATAATTAATACTCTATTGCTAAAGCACAAGCACAATCCAAAAAACAAAAATAGTATCTATGACATTTGTGCATTTTTTAACAACGCCGCTTTATAAATACAACATATAGCAACTATAGTCCAGAACTGGTCAGAAGCCTATCATTAAACCATCGACAAACCTATCCCCGAGTGCCCCCCACTATATTTACAAGGGCACGAGCGAGATACCGTCTCGCCGATGATACAAGCAGATTGTTTCGCCGGATGACGCTCTTCACCCGATGGTTATTATTACCCGTAATCGAATGCCTTCTGACAGTTTTTAACGATTTCAGGTACACTCGATTCAAAGTGACCGTAATCGAATGCCCCCTGACAGTTTTTAACCGGTTTCAGGGAAACTTGATGATGACTTTGACTGATGGCGCCTTTAGTAGTGATTCTGCCTCAGACGCCCAAAGCCAGGGGTTTGATCCTTACCCTGGACAAACATTCGTGTGATGAATATTTGTGTTTTATTTGTTTAGTGTAATGTATTATAATTTATTATTTTTGTAATCATATTGTCCGCATTTCAAAAGTGAATCACGACCCTCATTCATAAGGCTTACGACGCAAAGAGGAGGAGGATACCTTCATCGTTACACCAATATTTACTACACTGTTTACTGGCAACCCTGAAAGTATAATTAAGCTCCTCTTTTCACGTGCTCCCGTACCGAGTAGTTCACTCGCTCACCGCAAGATTAGCAAAGTGCCCTTATCTCCCGTATAACTCACCGCTACTTAGGGCTAATGCATATGTGTAAACAAGAGCGCGCGCAGCTTACCGCATCAAACCTTACACCATCGAAAAAAATGTAAATTCAATCTATGCTAAAATGAAATAAAAAATAGTTTTTATTTTCGTTTTTTTTTATGTGATAGGTAACAGGCGAGCAGGCGGATCACCTGATGGTAAGCAATTGCCGCCGCCCATGGACACTTGCAACACCAGTGTAGTGCGCTGCCAACCTTTTAACCCCTTCCCCCCCGAGTGGGCCTCCGGTACCCTCACTAACTCGGCGAAACACAGCACAGGGGCTGCTTCACGCCGGTTTTCTGTGAGGCAGTGGTATCATCCGGTCGAGCCGGCCCATTCATGCCGAAGCGTGGCTCTTCCACAGTTATAGTATTGGTGCAACAACAAATACATTCGTGCAGTGTAGTAATTTTGGTGTGTGGTTGTGGGTAATTTGGTAACCAGTTAAATTGCCTATTTCAATGATAATTCGGCTGATTATTTTTTTATGTGATAGGTGGAACACGAGCTGGATCATTAGATCCTAAAGGATCGCAGACGCGCAGACGGATACTAGATCTTATACGATCGTCGTCGCCCATAGACACTCGCACCACCATTGGAGTCACAAATGCGCTGCCAACCGTAATCCCCTTTCCCCTCCAATTGGGCCTCCCTTCAAGTGTTGAGAACACTTGTAATATGCTAAGAGTCCCTCCATTTACATTCTCAAAAGTTATTAAAAAAGAGACAAGCAGGAACTCATTCATTACCTTCATTGACATATTTTGATAAAAATAAAAATCTAGATAAAAATTACATTGTTTTGTTTTTGACGTTTGACGTGTTTTGACGTCTTAGGAACAATTTTTTTTTAAATCGGACCTGGGTACTTACTATAATGAGGTTGGTTGGTGTCAATCCTGAACTGAACATATTTTTTTTTAGTCAATATGAGCAAAGGCTTTAAAAATCTGACTAGCCGAGTGATGACGTCAAACGGGGTTTTTTACATTCTATTTATTTTCTCCGTAAATACCTTTTTAAAAATTCTGAAACTATTTTTCTCAAACACCTATTAGGCTAATCTAGAAATGGTATTTTTTGTTTCGAGTAATATTTTTTTGTCGTATTGTCCATTGGGCCTCCCTTACTCAACAAAATACAGCACAGGCGCTGCTTCACCTGTGAGGCCGTGATACCACTTTGGTCCCGGTCCATTCATGTCGAATCGTGGCTCTCCCACGGCTTTAGGAGAGTGCTCTTATCTCGCGTGTAGCTCGCGCGCACGTGCAGGGCTAATGCATATTTGTTAACATGCGCGCGCGCCGCGTGTAGACCTGCTATTCGCATTAGGGCGGGTAATGAGCTGCCTTAAGTAGGGGCAATAGATACCACTGCCACTACTTGACTACACATAATGTGCTTCAGGTTTTGTTGGCGAAGATTAAGTAGCGGTGAATGCGAAGTTTTAAGATTTATCACGATTTTTTTGTATATTGATTAATTTGCTTCAATGTCTAGAGGTTTAAGTACCGGGCTGTGATCTGGGGTTAATTCCCGAGTCGAGTAAAAGGTATGTTTCGAATTTTTCGAACATAGCTCGGTTCTGTGATCACCAATCCGCATGAGGATTGTCTAACTAATTGGTTATTAACCCTTAATTCCATCATAGTGGCGATGACTCGATTTCTATGATGGAGGCTTCTGCCCAGCTATGCATTTGATTTTTGTACTAGGTAATGTTTTATTACCTAAAATCAAAATTCAGCATAAATAATTCATCAATTAATAAGAAATTGCAGCAGTGGACTGCAACAGGCTGATGATGATGATGAATAAGAAATTGGAGGAAAATTATTCTTTATTAGATTAGTGCAGTCATTTCTACGTTGAGTATATAGTAGTTAAGAAATACACACACCTTGAGTCGAAAAGTATTTTCATTTCCTCAACTCGTCCACTACTTCAAATTATCTACCTACAATTTTGAAGTCATTAATAAAAGAGAACAATAGTATGGCCCTCATAACCTAACACCTAACTTACGTCCTACGTGGGCGATAGCATCGACCCTGCAGATTAGGCCGCCAGGTGGGCGACAGTTAAGGACGTGATACCATCGGCCACTCGGCCCCACTAGCCACAGATTAGCTGAAGTTACTACTCTAATACCGAGGGTTCTCAAACTTTGTGATTGTTAGCCCCAATTAGGCAAGGCTATGGTAAGACTTGCTTTGCCATTGGCTGCACACAACATCTCGTACATTGACCTGTCTCCGTAGTAAGTAGCTATAAGCACTTGTGTTACAGAGGTATCATAGATGTAGATAATAGGTAATTATTATTGTTGTCGATTTGAATGAGTAATCTACCCAGAACTCACAAAACAAATGAGCATGCGGATCACCTCATGGTAAGTATCAAAACGCTATTTTGTCTTATCTATATCTTCTTTACTATTTATAAAGAGATAACTTCTATAGACAACGACAAGGCTTATAGGTAAACCGAAAACACGAAACGCTTGCGCGATGTAATTGGACACAGCGCCATCTATTGGTTCATTTCTGAATTACGGTCCCGAAGCGAAGTGAGGGCGGGCCACTAGTATTAGTATAAGCTGTTGTCTGATATTCAAAATAAAAATGTCTTTGTAGATTTGTATTCAATTTTAAGGGAGAATGTAATTACAGGCAAAAAATATTCTAAATCAGCATATTATTATTAACCTTTACAAAAACGTACCTAACTTTGAACTTGTAGGTACACCTTCTTGTTTTAGCCCCAGTGGGGTGTTACTATAGAATAACTTTAGCAACCTACACTTTAAGGTCACCCGGCCGGCTGCTGGATATCGGACGTATCTAGTTCATAATACTAAGTCAGCCATATTCATACTGTAGCTTTAATTTACGCGAGACTAAACGCCCTACTTTAGGAAATCGAAAATATTACTGTACGCTAAAGGTCTCTATAGTAAAATAGTTATATGGTAGTTACTTATTAATGTCGGACATTTAACAAATAACATATAATCCACTGCCATATCGTGAATGAGAAGCCATATCGTAAATTATAGAAGGTAATATTGTAAACTATTGGAGAATCAAATATAACAATAGAACCTCTTTCTCTAAAAACTCAAGCGAAAATTATAATAAGTTATCTCTTTGAAATCTAAGCTAGACGTCTGTTGACCACTTTTCAAACTACCCGGGATTAGGGTCGCGACTTGTGTCTAAATCTAGAATAGCAAAATGATATTTGAGTGAAACTATTTATAAAAATCTTTATTAAATTAGTGCAGTCATTTCAGGTCTAGGTAAGAAATACACACAACTTGAGTCGAAAAGTATTTTCATTTCCTCAACTCGTCCACTACTTTAAATTATCTACCTACAATTTTGAAGTCATTAATAAAGAGAACAATAGTATGGCCCTCATAACCTAACACCTAACTTACGTCCTACGTGGGCGATAGCATCGACCCTGCAGATTAGGCCGCCAGGTGGGCGACAGTTAAGGACGCGATACCATCGGCCACTCGGCCCCACTAGCCACAGATTAGCTGAAGTTACTACTCTAATACCGAGGGTTCTCAAACTTTGTGATTATTTGCCCCAGTTGGGCAAGGCTATGGTAAGACTTGCCTTGCGATTGGCTGCTACACACAACATCTCGTACATTGACCTGTCTTCGTAGTAAGTAGCTATAAGCACGTGTGTTACAGATATCAGACAACAGAGGTATCACAGATATAAAAGGTAATTATAATTATTATTATCGATTTGAATGAGTATATACAGCTACTAGCGGCCGCCCGCGACTTCGTCCGCGTGGAAAAGTAACTTTTTACCCCCCTTTTAACCCCTTACAACCCCCTTTTCGCAATAAAAAGTAGCCTATGTTCTTTCTTAAGGTCTAGATCATCTGTATACCAAATTTCATTTAAATCCGTTCAGTAGTTTTGGCGTGAAAGAGTAACAGACAGACAGACAGACAGACAGAGTTACTTTCGCATTTATAATATTAGTATGGATGAGTAATCTACCCAGAAGTGTGTACCCACAAAATAAAAGAGCATGCGGATCACCTCATGGTAAGTACCTATCAAAACGCTATTTTGTCTAATAGTATAAGCTGTTGTCTGATATTCAAAATAAAAATGTCTTTGTAGATTTGTATTCAATTTTAAGGGAGAATGTAATTTCAGGCAAAAAAAAGTTCTAAATCAGCATATTATTATTAACCTTTACAAAAACGTACCTAACTTTGAACTTGTAGGTACACCTTCCTCCTATGTTTTAGCCCCAGTGGGGTGTTACTATAGAATAACTTTAGCAACCTACACTTTAAGGTCACCCGGCCGGCTGCCCGATATCGGACGTATCTAGTTCATAATACTAAGTCAGCCATATTCATACTGTAGCTTTAATTTACGCGAGACTAAACGCCCTACTTTAGGAAATAGAAAATATTACTGTACGCTAAAGGTCTCTATAGTAAAATAGTTATATGGTAGTTACTTATTAATGTCGGACATTTAAATAAAATAAACATATAATCCACTGCCATATCGTGAATGAGAAGCCATATCGTAAATTATAGAAGGTAATATTGTAAACTATTGGAGAATCAAATATAACAATAGAACCTCTTTCTCTAAAAACTCAAGCGAAAATTATAATAAGTTATCTCTTTGAAATCTAAGCTAGACGTCTGTTGACCACTTTTCAAACTACCCGGGATTAGGGTCGCGACTTGTGTCTAAATCTAGAATAGCAAAATGATATTTGAGTGAAACTATTTATCAAAATCTTTGTTAAGTTTGGATTTGTGAAATTGCGCATTCTATAGGAAAAAAGGCAATTAAATCCCTCTTTCCCCATCGGTGCGTGCAACAAGAGTTTATTTGAAAAGAGTAACTACTGAGTTTCTTGCTGGTGTCTTCTCAGTAGAAATCGACGTTCCGAACCAGTGGTAGATTATATTATGTTTTGACATTCATAAGTGTTCTGTATGGACCTAACTTGAATAAAGATTTTTTCTATTTCTATTTCTATTTCAAGATTTATCTGAATCCTGCTAAGAAATGCTACGGATGCTAAGAAGAGTCCCTTCGTCTTTGCCAAATATGAATGGCGTGGTTTAATGATTATATATCCGATCAAGATGCCTCATTTGACCTTAAAGCGGAAAATTTCCCTCTGCGTCATAAAAAGAAGCTCTAACCACGATGCTTAGACGCCCGACGTCGTCGCTCGAGATTTTTTTGGATGCTACTCAATGACACCTCTGATAACTCTTGAGTGAAATTGTTGCATCGAGTGACTCTTTCAGTCGCACCTCTACCCAGGACCAGCCGATCGTATCTAGGGCGCTGTGGGTGTACCTGATAGATTTATCGGTGTTCTGCTGATTTGTACTACACTTCGAGAGGAAAAATGCATGGGCGGAGGTCCACAGATAATGCAGCTAATACTAAAGCGGTTTTAAAGATATTTGTGGAATCGGTACCTTTTGGCAATCCCAACAGTCCATTGTGGTTTGGTTCAGAGTTGTTGATAAAGATGTAGGTTTTAGACGTAGTCGGAGACATTAATATATTATAAAAATATATTGTTTCATAAAAAAATAAGTTAGCTGATGAAAGGATAATTTTTTCCTGGTTCAAGATTTTGGGAATTCTTCACTAATAAAGGAAGATATTCTCCTAAAGAATAACGGCTAACTATATTTAATGGTTACGGCTATATTTAAGCCGAATACCATAAAGATAGGAAGTGAATATTAAGCGATGCTGTAAATGATTATTCATTATGTTTAATGCTTTTCTATGCATATACATGATGATTGACAATTGAAGTTTGCACGATATTAGCAGAATAGATAGTAATATTTTTATTATAATTTTCTACGATGATTCTAGGTAATTCAGCATCCTTTTCTTATTAGCCATTTAACTAAATGACAAAGACATTGACGAGGCAAAATTATACAGAAATCTAAAGTGATTTATTCCCTACCGATGATCCAACTGAATAACGACTGCGATTCCCATCATGAAAAGCTTTAAGTGGCATTATTTATGCTCAAACTTTCTTGTATGCTACAAATAAACAATCCATAATGAAATCAAAGCATTTCTCTTTTCTAATAACAAGGCAGCTTCCTCTCGGAGTCGTGTAGGCAAGATTGAAGTAACCTTATAAATTATCGGTAATAAGCGTCGGCCGACATCGGCACATAACCTGTATAGTTATTAGCAGAACAGGGCTTTCGACCGACTAGTCCGGTGGCAGAATTCATGGCCCTTATAAGGGGTCTACGCGGATATACTGGGCCTCCGGTGGATATGCTTTTTTGGTTGGAAATGGGACTACTTAAAACATTACCTCTAAAAAAAGAACTGTATAAATAAATAGTTGGAATCAATTATTTGTATATTAATTCTAATATGACATTAAGGTATACAAAAAAAACTGAGATGCCATACATAATTTCTTCTATAGCGAAATACTACACCATTCACATCAGTAATCGCCGAAGATACGTTTGATGTCAATATATCTGTGAAATTGCAATTTGAAGATGTAGTGTTCTGGACCAATTGTTGACAAAGCTTCTTTAAAAACATACCTATCTGATGAATCAAATACGCTCGTTTTATCGTTTTTAGTGGAGGAGTCACGCTTTGGTATGAATGGACTTCGTGCTTGCTTGCTGCTTCAAAAAAAAAAACCTTCGTGTACCAGCGCTTGCACTGTGAGTGAGAGTACCGGAGGCCCTATTTAAGGGTTAAAATGTTGGGATTGCGCTTGTTGACACCACTACTGCACTGGTGTTCAGGTTACTATCAGATGAGCGTCTGTCACTTATCACTTTAATCCTAACTAATATTATAAATGCGAAAGCTTACTTAAAATTTTTAAACAGATTTTTTTTAATAATTAAAAATGCTACTCAAAGATACTATTCCATGCGGATGAAGTCGCGGGTAATAGCTAGTAAAATATAATCTATATTATTTATAAAGAGATAACTTCTATAGGCAACGACAAGGCTTATAGGTAAACCGAAAACACGAAACGCTTGCGCGATGTAATTTAACACATGCGCCATCTATTGGTTCATTTCGGAATTACGGTCCCGAAGCGAAGTGAGGGCGGGCCACTAGTCTGAAGATATTTTAGTGTTGTCCCAGATCTTCGCAACGCATGGTCCCCCCCGAGACAGTATCAGCCCGGAGCGCGACAAGATATCTCATGCGTTTGTTTGTCCGTTCGTTTGTCCACTGAATATGCATGAGCGCATTTGCATTACTGCTGTCCTGCCGCTTCCCGCGTCGCGAGCGCCCCACTAAATTATCATTATGGCCTACAGTGCTACAGTAGTAGTAAAAGCGACCCTTATGCGGTCATCTTGTAACCTAATATTATAAGTTTATTATACAGCAATTATTTGCAATTTATTCTTAAGTTAATAACGCACTTTAAATATTCATTGCGTGTTCAGGCGGGCTTTGAACCACATCTTTTACGTCTCAGTGGCTATTATACCACCGCCAGCCACCAGTAGAAGATGTGCATTCAAATCCCACCTGAAAAAGCGATGTTTTTTTTATTCTTCTTCTACTTTGGGTGCGTCTTCAATCTTGAAGGTTATCTACCAGTTTCTTGAACTTCTCTTTATCTATCGCGAGATTGAAGACTTGTTCTACGCGGGTCCCCTGCAGGACAAAGGCCCCCATCAATGAAAGTCATCGCTACTACGATGGGATTAGGCTTAATCACCACGCTTGCCTAATGCGGATTGGTGATAAAAAACCCGAGCTATTTTCGAAAAAAGATTTAATTTTGCTCGACTCGGGATCCCGAGATCACTTCTCAAACATAATCCCTAAACACAAGTAAATAATCACATCGATTACATTTAGTCCGAAGCATGGCTACATTTCCTTTTAGAGCGGCGATCGACATCCGGCCGGTAGGCAAGCGGGTCCCGATCTCTCTTTAATTATATTGTTGTTCGGGTCGTGAGGTTATACCAAATAGATTATCTGTGAGCTGCCGCTCTGTGAATAACTCTTTCATATCTAGTCTATCGGATTCTTTTTGATACCCGCGGGTCATTACCAAAGCGGCGGCAAGGAGGAGATGAGTGCAGATGAGTGTTTGTGTTAAAAAGTAAAATAAAATACCTTTATATGCCGTAAAAAATTATTAGCTGGTAATACATCGTAAAAGATAAAATTTATCTCTATAAAATAAATTCATATAAAATCTCATTGCCAAGCTTCCCAAATCCTGGGTCATAGTATAACTAGTATCATTTGTTCCGAAGCGACCGCTTTGGACGTAACTGGGAATGCCTAGCAACACTCACACACTCGAATGACAAAACAAACAAATTAGGAAAGGAAATTCTTATATATAAATACCTTTATAATTTTCCATGTCTATTTTAGTTTATAGCAGAAATAATGTAAACAAAAGAACGAGAGGGATTTTAGTTTCTAAAGATGATAACTTCCCTACGGTTTTTAATGTTGTATTTTACCTAAAAGTGTAAACTGTTGTTTTTTTTATAAACAGAGACAATTTTGGCCAGCATGGACATTGATCGTCTGCCCCATTCAAAGGCCTAATGTTGATGACTTCGTTCAACTTGATCTCTCTGAACATTAGTCTGTGGCAAGGTGCGCGCGCGGCGGCCGCGGGGCGACGGACAAGTATCTATGATTGCCCTCTCTAATTTGGAGCATTGAATTTGGAGAATTCGTATTGTGGTGTTGGTACCCCGCTTTTCAGGTCATTGATCGTTCGTGACTCTGTAAAAAGTTCGGTTTTGTTTGCGCAAAAGCGGCGAGCGCATCTGAAAACAAATAACGGGGCAAATCACATTTTTAATCATTTTTTAAAAGAAATTAAACAAAAGAAGACCTTTTTGATTTCGATTGTTTATTTTATACTAAACGTATTAGTTTGTTATAGTATCAAAAACTCGTGTTAATTTGTCAATGTCAATTAGGAGCAATTAAAATGAGTGAATAATGATTTGTAACTTGACCAATTTGTAATCGCCTTAACAAGATTATAGTTAGCGGGTATAATGGACACACTTTTTGAGCTTGAAGAATAGGCTATTACTCATGATTGTCCGTATTCTCAATACAACTAGATAGGCGGTAATTAACGCTCTTATTTGTAACATGAGTGTATAGCTGTTATTATTGCACATGACATGTCGAAAAAACATATTGTAAAAAACTAACTTTCAATCTCGACAAGTATTGCAATCATACAATTAAACTGCATTACTTATAGTATAGTATGTATAGATATAGTTTTACAAAATACATCAATGTTGACATGCGAACAAATCATAATAATATTAATATGTCGCCTTTTTACTCTTATAACGTGACAAGTCCAAACAAAGTTGGTTTAGACTTATCACGTTATACAAGTAAAGAGGCGATGTAATTTCTTAAATTCGCAACACAACTATTTTGTTTATTAAAGTTAACCTCCTGCCTCCTCCAGAAAAAAAGAAATACTCCCTTTTATATGAAACTTGCAGAAGTTGTAGATAGATATAAAAAGTTTGAGTGAAATTAGTAAAAAAATCCAGAGTCGGAAAATCGCGTTCCTTATGTGTTTTACATAGGACAATCAGATTATCTTCTATATCTATACTATTTATAAAGAGATAACTTCTATAGACAACGACAAGGCTTATAGGTAAACGGAAAACACGAAACGCTTGCGCGATGTAATTGGACACAGCGCCATCTATTGGCTCATTTATGAATTACGGTCCCGAAGCGAAGTGAGGGCGGGCCACTAGTTACCTATACAAAGAATATTATTTTTTTCTTATGTCCTATGGTAAGGACGCTGTAACACTAGAGGTAGAAGGTTTTTGAGCCCATGATTGGTAGATTCGAGCAATATCTCAGATTAGCCGGCGCATGAGTTTACAGATAACATCAAAACGCGGGGACCAATGAATATAACGCGAGAGGAAGCGGTCAATCAATATATTGTTCCATCGCTGTGACCTTTGCTCACATCCTTTCATGCTTAATGCAGTGTCTTAAGGTTGTGCAACTGTCTTGTGTTCCTGCGCTATGATTTAACAGTATTTACCATTTCCTTTCTTGCGAAACGGAGGTGTGGCACGCGAGTTGGCTAAGATTGTTGGTTTAGGGAGATTGCTTACTGTAGGGATTTATTTTGGATATTTACTATGTTTGCAAACATGTATTTGGGTGGAGTCACTCTTGGGGATTGAGTTATCTACGTCCGAGCAGTGGACACTTAAAACAAACGTAGGCAAGTGCCTACGTCGCACGGTTTCATCCGTGCATTAACACAAGATTTTTGATGAAACGTACGAGTAACTAATTCGGATTTCTATTATTTTTGTACAAAAGAAACCCCCTAATATCAGGTGAGATTGCGGACCAATTTCAGGCTGTTTAAAAAAAGTAAGTGATTCTGGTACCTTTATCAAAGTCCACTATTAAATACATATTCGACCTAAATAAACTAGGAATAGAGTATAGCGGTACATCATTATCTTTTATATTTAGGCATTATAAAAGTAATTAAGCAACTGCGACTGCTTTGAAGGCGTCAAAGCTGTAAAAAAGCAACTACTATAGTTCTTGAAAAGTTTTAACAGCTGTTATACAGATACTTAGAATGGATGTTTTGCTTTAGGGTGTTATGTTGATAGACAGCTGTCTGTTTGTGGGTAATTCAGGGCGAGGTTGTAGCCTCCGGTGGCGATAATGGCAGCAAACTATTACTTGTAAGACTACCTTTGCAACACTTGAATTTTAAATGTTCGTACCTCGGTCTCACACCTTCGTTACACACGTACAAGTAAAGTATCAGCCTATATACTATCCCACTGCAGGGCAAAGGCCTCCATCATAGAAATCAAGTCATCGCTACTATGATGGGATTAGGCTTAATCACCACGCTTGCCTAATGCGGATTGGTGATCACAAACCCAAGCTATGTTCGTAAAATTCGAAACATATTTTTTTGCTCGACCCGGGATTCGAACCCGGGACCCCGAGATCACGGCCCGGTACTTAAACCACTAGACCAACGGGGACGTTACAACACGTACAAGACTGAGTATGATATCAAGTTCGGAAAAAAATGGTTTTTGTACAATTATAATTATGCTATCTTAGCGGACTGTCCTAGCCTGGTTTGATTCCTGGCCGATACCATATAATACGAAAGAATTAAGACATTTTGCCAAGACTAAAATTTTCTAATGTAATGTGTATGTAATAAGATAGCACTTAGTTTTAAGTTCGTTTGTGGTCTTTTGTTTAGTGTTTATCTTGTTGGTTGTCCTAATCCATACTATTTATAAAGAGATAACTTCTATAGACAACGACAAGGCTTATAGGTAAACCGAAAACACGAAACGCTTGCGCGATGTAATTGGACACAGCGCCATCTATTGGCTCATTTATGAATTACGGTCCCGAAGCGAAGTGAGGGCGGGCCACTATAAATAAATAAAATAATGATAATGACGTGATACATGGCCACTTAGTCAATAAGTAAGGTAAACAACGGCAGCCATTAGACACCCTTAACACCAATGGAGTCTCAGGTGCGCTGCCAATCTTTAAATTACCCTCCACCAAGGACTGGGCCACCGATACCCTCACTCGGTGGAAGACAGCGCAGGCGCTGCATCACGCCGTTTTTTTGTTTCGTGGTCACTCCAGTTAAGCCGACCCCTTCATACCTAAGCACGGCTCTCCCACGGTCAAAAATACTCTTATGTCTGTCAACATTAACTGACGTACCTCTTTATCTTGAGAACCCAATAACTGTTTCCAGATCGCGCACGCGCACCCGTCATTCAACAAGCATACAGTCTACCACTTCATACTGCTAACTCTTATGCCATTGACATACGGTTTATATTCGAGAGTGAAGGTATGTACTTGTGAGTGCGTAAGATAGTTCAAAGATTACTGCTACTGATTGAGGGAGGTCGTCGGTTCGAACCTCGCCGCGGCTTCTTGAAAGGCTCGCCTCTTGTTTTTTTGGTTCAAATGTTACTGATCTTGTGTTAAGGTGTGTTTTTTATGGCATAATGGGAAATCATTTGACCGCAATATGAACTGATGCTAGCGATAGATTGTGCTCGTTTATCTAAAACGATGATCGCTCTTGTTTTGAAACTGTAAGTAGAAGTTTCCGTCTCTATTCCTTAAGATTATGCTCTAATCTCTATTTCATATATCTATTTCTCTAGATACTACATATATAGTCTACTACAACTAAATCTGGATCCCAATTCATGTGCACTCGATATACATTCGAATGAAAGATTTCCATACATTCGTCTATAAAAATTCCGATTCGACTTCAATGTCGAGAGCACGAGAATTGGTCTCCTGTTCTCTATTTCTATTCAGCAATTTCTTTGCACTGCCTTACCCCATTGCCAACAAGCTGTTTTCTTTCCTCTAACTAAAGGTTGTCTGGAAGAACTACAAGCAATAAGACCGCCTTATTGTCCTTTTTATCGCTGTTGTTTCACTCATGTATTATTTTTTTGTCCAATAAAGAATATCTATCTATAGTCTCTATTCCTTAAGGTCAATGTGGCTGAAAATACATAAACTTAAGTAATCACTGTCGAAACTTAAACTTATTTTACTAACGTATACGTGCCTCTTTGGTACTAGGTCAAACAAATATCCGTATATTATACATCATATAAGAAATAGCCTTTTATTTGGCTTCATTACCCGCATTGCGACTAATGACACACAATGACAGCTAAAAAGGCATGTGTGACCGCAGCGGACTCAAAACACTCGACATTGGCCAAAACAAATGTCTGGTTTTTGCGGTCTGCGCATACGCATGGCCAGTGACCAGGTGTTGCGATACTTTTACATCGGCTTAATTATTATAAGGTACATTGTTTTATAACGCAATGGAAATTGAATGACATGTCATTATGGTATTACATAAAAAAACGGAGACTCCTGCCACATAAGTATATCGGTACGCTTAAAGAAGGCACCACTAATTAACAATACAGTTATAATATGTATGTAAAAATAAATAATATATATTTTTTTATGTGATAGGTAGCAGACGAGCAGGCGGATCACCTGATGGTAAGCAATTGCCGCCGCTCATGGACACTTGCAACACCAGTGGAGTTACAAGTGCGCTGCCAACCTTTTATCCCCTTCCCCCCCAGGTGGGCCTCCGGTACCCTCACTCATATAATATGATAGGTAGTAATCGAGCGGACGGATCACCTATTATACCCATGAAATAGCTATAGCAATCGTTTTTATTAACCTGTGCCACTTACCTACAGACTACTTATGAACAAGCATTACAGTAGAAAGAGTCATAAAATAAATAATATAAAAGTCTAGACTACTACTTAGGTAAGTACTAATTTTAACACATCCTCAGTCCCGCCCGATCTCCTTTATCAAACCAACTCATAGGCATTAAGCGCGCACGCACTCAAACAAATGAGCAATTTAGGGTCAAAAAAGTCCAAGACTGCACAGTTGCTCGTGTGGTCAATTTCGTAAATTGCCTTCTTTCGCTTTGAGGTTTCCTTCAAATAGAAAACAAACAACAATGTGGTCATTTTTGCAGCTGTGATCGTTTTTTTTTATTTAGAACACTTTTTTGGGCACAACAATGCGATTCGTGGCCACATTCAGAATTTGATTAACACATTAGTCATCATAGTAAATAATGTTTTTGTCGCAGACTCGATTTGGTTGACAAAAATAGGTACAGCTACCTACGTGTACTATTTATTATTTAAGTAGTTCAGTTTTTAGGCATGAAGGAATAAACACGTTTTTATGGTATTTTGTCAGAATTTTGTTGAATAAAAAAGTACCGAGTTTATTCATTTAAAAATGTTAATCATGTCATTGACTTGTAAGAATAAAACATTTGACGCAATTTTGAAAAGATCGTGCAGTCGCAATGTATATGGACTTAGGGATCATCTACAATGTAAATATGTATATGAAAATTGTGGATTCTAGGAATCAATGTTAATAAAGAATTATTTCACTTATTTGTCGAAAACTGCTGCTAATAAAAATCTCATTAAGTCTTCTGGAGCCACTGGACAGTTCGTCGTCGTTCATTTCAAAGACACGGTTTAAAGGAAACGATCAATATCTTTAAAATTCTTTAAACCGCTATAAAAAAGTTGCAGACTGCAAAAGCTAAGCGGTATACCGCCAGCAGCTATGTGGATGGCTCTCCGATTGCTATCGAGGATAAAACGGCTAATGTATACTGAGGTTAGTTCATAAATACAGCGATTGGCTTACAAAAAACCTGCAACAATGAGCGGTGGATAAATAAAGATCTAGTTCGTTTGGTTGGCGCGTGGGCGCGCCTGTGGGCCGGCTAGCCCTGGAGATAGGCTACAAGAGGTAACAGTATTAGAAACGTAAACTTTGACATCGTATCTGCGGTTTCAAACTAGTATTTTCTACGTTGACGCGCTCCTAAGCTCGTATTTGTTAATTTAAAAAAGTACACTAACAGTTTATCAACAAAACACGTAAAAAAGAATGAATTGAACTGAGATTTATTATATTTATGCCTATTATACAACATTGACAACAAAACATAATGTCGTATCATAAACAGAAAAATGTTTCTATGGAAACGTCATGGCAATTAGGTATGTTATATAGTTCTCGTGAATATACCTAAATACGATTGTATCCACGCGTTTGGCTTGCTGAAGCTCATGCTAAAACGACTGTATACGCGCAGATCTAAAACCACTCTAAGGAACGTATGGAAAATAAATACAAAAGGAACTACACAGCTAAGTGTCCACCGTTGACTCTTATATCTGAATCTATAATTTGCAGTTATCCGTATCGTATTGGAAATGAAAAGGTTATAACTTGAAATAAATCAAAGCTAAGGTTCAATGCAAGCAAACAAAAGGTCGATGTCAAACCGCCAAGAGATTCCGGAAAACAAGATCTTTGGAATAATAATTGCTCTCTTATTCTAAGATTTATTGTATAATATATCTTAAGTTGAAAATTATGATGTAGCGGATTCACAATGGGATTTAAATCAACGATGAAACATAATACGTTATTTGAGTGTGTAGCTCTCAAATTACGCTCAAATTCTATGGTAGCTCTATGATAAGTTTTTTGCTTTTTCTATGTGTCTTTAAGATAATTATGAAAAACATCGGACTTCATCTCTAAGACTACACAACAATACGTTGAATAATAAGATCGGTCCGTAGGAGTAGCCGAAGTCACCCGAAAATAGCCGAAAGGTCGCGGGGCTAAATGTCAGGCGGTGTGCGCGAGCGCCGCCGGGCTTGTAGTAAATCAGAATGGTGTTTAACCATAACCCTTTGTTGGTGTACGGTTAGCACACTTGTTAAACTATTGGAGCAATAGGAATGCCAGCCGTGTTAGGTATTCTTACTATGTTCATTATTTATGCAAATACAAATATTAAATGCAAAGGCTCGGGCAGACAGTAGAGCATTCCCTGCACACCTTCAAAAACACGAGTATATATTTTTTGTTACATAAAAAATAAATAAAGAAATAAATTGAGACAACATCATGTACATTGTCCTGGTCCCAAGCTAAGGTTTTCCATTGTGCTATGGAAACCAGAAACAACGAAGGAACCACAAAAACCCAGACCCAAGAATCTTGGTGAGGGAATCGAACCGGCACTATTGCGTCTCAACCGGCGCTCAAACCACTACACCAAACGGGTCGTAGGTAAATAATTAATATGAATATGAATTCCAGAGATTACATTTCGATCTCATTCCAAAGTAAGGTCCTTTGTATGCTACTACCGAGCGAAGATTTTTTTTATAGGATAGGCGACAGCCGAGCAGACGAATCACCCGATGGCAAGAGTTAAGGTTAGGTACTTAAAAAATTGCTTTCTAGAATATCAACGCTACATTATTCCAAGCCAATCTAGCCTATTTTATTACGCTTTACAGATTACTTCGTCGTGTGGACCGGTTCATCCTAATCCGCGTCCGACGAATTAGTTCTGCTCAGAAACCAGGTTTGCTTCGAAATCCAGTTTTCCGTTAATGCATCTATACGATTAAGGTGCAATTTGTCCGGGTGTATCGGCGCCGGTGACACTTGGGAACGCTGCGCGTGCGGGCTTGTCAATCTAACATTGATTACATTCTCATGTATCAAACTCCTATGCCACTTATGTAAGTGCGCGTAAGCAAACGCATCATTATGGATCTTGTAATTTTATTGCATATAATTAAAAAGTACAGTATCAGCCTATACAACGAAAAATATGCAATAATACTTAACGGTGTAAACATATATCTACCGTGTAAATACTTCACTGCCAAAATATGACCATCCAATGGGCGAAAAATAAGGTCTTTAAAAGGTCTTATTTCAGAAAATTGGACACAATCCTTTACCGACATCCATTTTGGTTCATAATTAAAATTGATAGTTGTACGAAATATACAGCCTTTGGCTTACAGGATGCTCGGGTGGTTAAATAATACTTTCCCATAGAAATCAAATGTGAAAAACAGCACTCATGAAAGAGAGGGAAACTCCGAATCGGTCGTAAAGTTCGGTACGTTTTAGTCCCTAAATTTTCTTTCTCTTTCGCTTTCCACGAAGTGTGTGATAAGGTGAAGTATAACCGAGCCTTCATTATAACATATAACTAGTACGATACCTTTAATCTTTGCACCGTCGTCATATATCATGTTAATCCGGAACTAATCCTAACTTATTTATCCATCAGAGGTGATGCAATAGAAAATTGTCAGTTCTCAAGTGACACTCGACTGGTTTTATTAATCTTGATCATCTTCGGAAGTGTTCAATAAATTACTAGGTTCCTATAAGCAGGGTTGGCACAATGTTTCTATATTCGTAAGTATTGGTTTGACAAAAGATGAAAGCTTATGAAAAGAAAAACAGTAATGGAAACCTAACGCTAAATAAGAAATGATTCTTATTTACTTTCATAAATGCCCCAGACAGATTTACACCAATCAAATCTCGAATTAGGCTATCAGAATCTCAGCGTGCAATTAAGACCGTTGCATTAGAGTCTTGGTTCTATCATTCTCTGAAAATAACAGCTGGGACGTCTACACCTCGACTCGAGACAAAAGATTTAACATGTTCATTTCATGTTCATCTGGTACTCATAGTACAAGGTTTGCTTTAGTTTGAGACCAGGTTGATTGGTGTGATTGCCAGGTGCATTTATTTATTTTATTTCTGTAGCAGTGGAAAACCACTAATTGCTTATTTCATTTGTTTGTTTGTTGCGCGAAATTGCATATAAAGTGTCAGCTTAATAGACAGTGCCTACTACCAAAATACAGGGAAATACATTTAAAACCCTTAATTGAAAGTTCACAATCACGCACAGTTATAATGCAGGTAATTCAATACAAACATAACTTACAGTCTTAGATTAAATCGTTTAATCTATGTAAGCTTACAGTGCGACAATGTTTGTGCATAACGCTTTATTTAACCTAATTAGATCCAACTGTCTCTACATATCTAAATATATTAGTCGTACTGCAATTGTGGCAGCCCTGCAGCGGCGCGGGCGCAGGAAAGAAAGCTGACGTGTCAGGTGATGTCGTCCAGTTATTGGCTGACGGTTGTAGCGCTTTCGAACTGACGGAGATTTGTCATGTTCTAAGTTATTTCCACGATTTTCTTTACGAGCCGCACACCTGATAATGCGCGAATATCGGATACTAAAAAATCTTACTTTATAATAGTACGTATTCAGTTGAAATTTCGCTGTCGTATCTCACACGAAAACGGTGTAGTAGTCGTGTACATATAGGAATTAAATTATAATTATATACCTACTATTATAATATAACCAGACGAGTCACATACTATGCCCCAATACTGTTGAAGTATGTACGTAGATATGGTGCGTGGAAATTATTTCCTTCAAGATCTTAAGTTTTTCCATTCCTGTCAGTTGATTTTGTAATTTAAATATACTTTGTCATGATTTTATGATACTTGCCTCATTGTATTTCTGAGAGGTAATGTTACAACATGAGTAACATAAATTAAAGGACTTGTAATCGAAAATCGTTAAAGAGACACTGAATAAATTTTCTATTAGACAAGTAATTTACTATAAGGAAGTTGATTTTAATCAAAATACCTGTGTAAAATCGGGCGACTAATATTTAAGAAGTAAAATAATGCCCATAAAACCGTTACAAAATTAATACATAAACTAGCAAAAGTTTAATAATGTATCAGCCATAGAAATTACTGAGTAAATACGTAACTAATAACTATGTCTTAAATTATTTGTTAAATAGCATTATTTTAACAAATTATAAGGCTGTTGAGTAAATTTTAACATTTTATGTGTTTGGAAGGTGCATTTTACTGTAAGAGTAGACGGTACAAATGAAATAGTGCAGTCCACCTAGGGCACCTAAGTTCTTGGCATAGACTTTTTTCCCATAAAATTAATTGATACTTAGTTTTGACACTTAGGAACTTAATATGAGAAATTTCTTTGCTCTTTACCAACTTCATATTGTTTGTTTATCGTATAGTCCACTTTGTGACTTTCCTGATAAATATGGTTAACTGACGTGGATTATTATAAAACTTAATTCAAAGGCCAATAAATAGATGGATAGATGCTAGGTATTTAAATGATCTGACATTTTCTAACAATCACAAGTGCACATGTTGTTTTGGCGTCGGGGTCGTCAAAAGTTGATTAGACATTGCTTTCTTATGAAAGCTCATCTCTCTCTCATCATATTCAAGGGAATGGGGTAATTCTAATTGAATATGACGAGTCTTCTGAACAGATGATCAGTAACTTGCGTTGTACATTGACCACTGGGACGTCGTATACCTTATATGTAACATCTTACTCCTGTCGGGCTAACGTGCGCGCCGCGAGTTAATTTTGTCGGCACTCGTATTAATTGTGTCGGCGCAAGATGCTTCTCGCTCTCCAGACTGAGTGATAAGCGGGATAGAAGGATGCGCTCTCGCGAACGACAGGAGACCAAATTTGGTCGCGGTACGCATGTTAGCCCTATGCGTTTTCTACGAACATGGTCGTCAGGTGTCCAAGTGGAGCGCACCAGCGCAATAGCAACAAATTGGTGCGCCCGCCGCCGGGGGGCCGCACGCGCCGCGTCGCTCGCGCCGATCCTAGATTAGCCCCTCAATAAACATGGCTGCCCGTTAGGGTGCTCATTTAAACTTAATTTTAGGGACAGTTTTAGAACTATCCTTCTTACTTATATGAGGTTAATTTTTTTCTCTTTTCTTAAGCTCCTGAATAACCCTTTTTAAGAGTAGGTACAAAAACTTTTTAGGATAGTACAAAGTACTTATATATGAACGGTTTTCTCTAAGAAATAATTAAATAGATAGAAAGAAAGAAAAATCATTTATTTTTCAAATAGAAAAATACAGATTAAATGAAATTCAAACTGAATAGTCAGGTGTAAATAGTTATATAAATACATGTATATTCTAACTCTAGAGAATTCTAACTCCTTTTAAGAGAGATAAGTAGTTGAAATTTTATGGTAGTTTACCTTTAAACAGCTGAAATTAGTTTTCGGCATTTGTTAGCCTTGTTGCTCTACCTAACAGGAGTCACTTCATGTTACGTCAAGTAAAAAAAAATCGTACTCCACCTACCTATCCACCTAGCTAGGTACAGTCGACTCCAAAAATATGTATACACTTTAGGACCTTGTCACAATACATTATGTATAAGAACGACTTCTACTTTTTATTTATAGACTTAGAATATTTAAAGACACATGTATTTTTGGACTGTACTTCCAAATTAACTCAAAGGAATTCCATCTTTGCGATGGAATTGATTGTTTCTAATACATTTGTAGAAATAGCTCCAAATGACTTTCTGCCCAGCCTGGGCACCCTACTGGGCACTATTACAACTATAACGGTTGGCCTCAGCGGACGGGCCCATCGAAATTGGAATCAATGCTGACCCACTGGTTCGCTTGTAATTAAAATTATGACAATTTACGCGCAAACCTGTCAAAATGGCTGCAGTATCCCTGATGGAAAATAGAACTTTCTCTAACTCAAAAGCTTGTAGCAAATACTTCGCAGAGAATATTCAGAACTATGTTGTATGTATGTGTATGGCAACGCGTTTGTGATGCCTCAGGTGTTGCAGATGTCCATGGGCGGCGGTGATCACTTACCATCAGGTGGGTCGTGTGCTTGTATGTGCGCTATTAATGTAAAACAAAGAATGGTAGATAAATGCGCCTTCCGAAAATGATGGAGTAGGTTCGGATCCAATTATGTAACTCCAAATTTATTACTTATTTTTAATTTTCAAGCCTATCTTTCTTATCTCCTTATTTCCTATAATTAGCTAGGGGTGAGGTAGTTCCTCAGTTTGTATATACCTAAAATTGTTGAGATAATTCTGCCGCTCTAGCTATCTCTGGTCTGTTTAGTCTATTGAAGGGTTGCAACTGTGAGATATAGTTCCCTAGGTCCTAATTTAAAGGCCCAAGTTTTACATGTGTTTTTTTTCATATTTCCTTTTTTTTGTTTTATCATTAATGCGTGTATAATGTGCCTGTATTATTTTTTTAAGTTTTCTCACTCTGATACCAGCTTATTGTGTTTTTTTTCAAGTTGGCCGTCCATTCATCCGGGCTGGCCACCCACGGCGACGCGTGCGCAGCTCCGCAAAATTGATTTTCGTACGGGAAAAAATGTTCTTATCACCGGGTTTTGATGGTTTCATTACTTTGGAGCCTTAATGTGCTTTACTATAGAATACCTTGACGATGTACTAAGGAGGTGTTTATAAATTTTATTCGAATATAAATACAGGAGTGTATCTGTGAACATTTACATCCCTTTAACCACGTCTTCTATCAACCATTCTGAACAATATTTGTTCAACAACTTTTCGAAATTCATAGAATTTTTTTTCGACTCTCCATACAAAATGACCAAGTCACATGACCGACTTTGTAAGGGAAGGATAAAAAAAATTTAAAGCGAATTTTCAAAAGTCACAAAGTAAAAGTGGTTAAAGGCATGTAAATGTAAACAGATACACCCTGTATATACTACTATTTATATACGAGTATGATAGTACGTTTGACTGCTTGCATTGCTACGGGTCGCTAGTGTAAACTAAAGAGAAAGCCTATTTTTCTCCAGTCACCCTACTAAATTTCTTCATAGAGCCTTCCCGCGGGCAAATCAAAAATGAGGGTAATGTAACCTA
The DNA here is from genome assembly GCA_014851415.1 of Cnaphalocrocis medinalis. Taxonomy (NCBI): domain Eukaryota; kingdom Metazoa; phylum Arthropoda; class Insecta; order Lepidoptera; family Crambidae; genus Cnaphalocrocis; species Cnaphalocrocis medinalis. The sequence goes on from CM026285.1 coordinate 14,744,091, forward strand.
ATCACATTATTTCTATCAACCTTTCACTCGAAAATTGCCTCGCCAAGTTATAGTTCAGGAGTACTATTTTTGGATCGCTCGTATGATATTGCGGTGTCGCATGCGACTTACGTCACATTCGTTTTCCAAGTTACATTAATCCGATTTTCCTTGTTTATGTATCATTCATCTTTGATGTTGGCAATATAATAAGGAGGTTGACATTTTATCTGTTCCATGCAGAATTTAAAGAAAGCAGGCAAATTTCGGATTGAAAACGGAACGTAAACGCCATATGGCGTGTAATATGGCTGTTTTACAAAATCTTTGCCTTTCTCTCATCATCACAATATGTGTAAAAACATTCAATTTAAACATTTATTTTGACTTTTAATTTAGTAAGTCGCTCGTTTTGGTCGAACGTTCAAAATGTGGAATATCGGATGTCGAACGAGAATCGAATCAGTAGAAATCGTGCGCTCGAGGCGAGTGAATCAAAAATAGAGCTCGAGCGATATCACTCGGATCTGCGGAACCGTGAAGTGTCCTGCCTGATGACAGTTATCTGGACCCGTGGAGAACAATTTGTGGTCTGTGACCCCAGTCGGTACCGGCGACGTGACATTATAGTATCCGAGCGGTTTTTACGGCCTCTTTACTTGGGTGGTATGTCAGTAGAATCTGTTAGTGGACGGACGCACTAAAATGTCTTCATTAAGTTTAAGTTACTTTCCCTATGTCTTTAAACTCTGACAGATGCAAATGTCAAGTTTGAATAGATTTTGACATTTTCCATTTCGCTGGTATCTTCACGGCTACATTCCGAACCAGCGGTAAACATTTAGACATTCATACAAGTTCTGTATGGACCTAAACAGAATATTCTATTTTTCATCTCTCAACATGAGAAACAAATGTAAAGAAATGACACATTGACAGCTGTCAGTTTAGTTCAATAAATAAATCAAAATTCAGCGTTATAAGTTACATGATCTGAGCGGGTTATTTTAGATGGCTTCCAAAGCCATTGCTTTAGAGCTCAGAGTACCAACACTTTACGATTTGGTCAGGCTGATAAGTACCTAAATACAGTGATGTCTGGCTTCCGTCAATAGACAGGATTAGAGAAAGTGGATTAAGTTGAGTAGAATATGAGGCAAAAATGAAGCTTTAAAGTAAATTCCTAGAATGACTTACCAGTTACCACCATGCTTGGAGAATAATTAACCAGGGATATAACGTTTACTTACCTGAAAACAAAAAAAAGAATTTATTAGCATAAACATTTAATTACACCCCTTACAGATTCTAATGGGTAATACTACTGACTCTAAACTACATTCTATTTCTGAATTCGTTAAGTCGTAAAAAATACAACTGCATGAGTAACACAATATAATTGCTTAACATCTGAACAGAATTACAATTGAATAAAACGTCACAAGTCACAACAATGACAATACAAAACTAGACCTCCACTATGAATGAATCAATCCGCCTGAAAGTGACATCTCGATTTCGCAAGGACTATGAATAGCGAACAAGAGCACATTTGCATGGGCTTGTTTTGCATTCGAGTCCCGGGCGAGTCCGTGTACTCTAATTATTTCTGATAGCCCCGTCCAGCGAGTTGAGAAAATAATTTTGATTTATTTCTAGGGGACTAGTTTCGCTCGTGACTTTGTAACATCGATTCGTTAATCGTTACCTATGTGATTTTTACAATAAAAGAAGGTTAAAGGGCACATTTTCTTAATGTTTCGAATTAGAAAAGTAAAAACTTGTTCCGTTACTTTATGAAATTCGAAAAAAAAATCTTTTCATAAAAAGTCGGTCATGCGGAAGTCGAAAAAAATTCTGCGAATATCGAAACGTCGTTCAACAAATGTTGTTCAAAATTATTGGTAGACCATGTGATTTACGGGACGTAAATGTTTACAGATATACTCTGTACGTCTCATTAGGTCTCCCAAAAAAATACTTCAAAAGTAATCGAATCCCTAACTTGAATTGCATAGAAGATCTGGTTTTTTAAATATGTGCATATTCAGTTACATAGTATGTTCTGTTACATACTGCATACTCTGTCCAAGAGTCAGAGAACACGCAACGAAGTCAGTTTAGCCAAATAAGTCCGCAATAGAATACAAATGGCAGAATCAGCAGCCAGACTGATGGCTGCCTGGCGAATAGCTACAAATTGCCCAGGTTCTATGGTTTAACATATTAAGGACATGTGTTACAGGCATAGGGAGCAGTTTGGAATAACTATTGGTTGCTTTTGTTTCGTCTATATTGTTTATTTTGCTTTCGATTCATGTATTCAAAGCATTTATTTATTATAAAATTGTAAACGGCCAGTACTATTTACCGAAACTACTAAATGTGCAGCACATGCTTTGGCAGTTTTTGAGTGTACAAAAGTATTTTGTTGCACCAAATATCATAAACGAATCTTAACTGATACTTTTAAATTAATACTTATAATTCTGATTTCCTGATTCAAAATTAGCAATAAAGAATGTTTATAGTTTAGTGACGTCTAAGTGTATATAGGCCTCTTTGGGATTTAATACCAGTAAGTACATAACCCAACATTATCATACAAAAAAATCAAGAGTAAGAACTATATTTTTAATAAATCCTATGTGCATAGGATTTGATTTATATTTCAAATCCGCCAATTTGAGTTACAGCCAAAACGAAAGGTTTTATGTTTCCACCAATCACAGGTCGCCGTCCAGTCTACCGAGAGCCACACCGTAGCTGGTAGCGTGCAATCTCCAAGTCCAGATTGCTCTGCTCTGTCGAAAGCAACCATTTCCTCTTAACGATTACTGTAATCAAAGCGTTCGTTACCATAATTGGCGCCAGGTGCTATATTTCATCGGCATTTGTATTATGACAAGGAGGACACACTAATTTGTTTGTTGTATTTTTTTATAACCAATAAACATTATATTAAACCATATTCAGTTATGTTTAGTAATGCAAAATAATGAATACTTAGTATTTTATTGCGTGATTGCTTCATTGGTTTGGAAAGCCGAGTAAGTCTAGTTATGGCCTAGCCTTTTTGTCCGCTGCTAAATTAATTCTGAATTATTCGGTTGGCATACTAAAGTACATAAGTCTCATATTGTATCAGACTTATGTGGTTCAGTCTGCCGAATCAAGAATTGTTTCTTCACGTTTATCAAGAATCTTGTCGGCCTATCGAATTTTGATTCAACCCATTATTTTTCTTGATTATTTAGATATTTAATAGTTAATCTCCTTTTCGGGGCAAGGACTAATCTATAGAATTAATTAATAAATAATCCGTTGTGTTTTTCAATACTGATTAATTGACTGTAGCCCGAATTTCATGGTTTTCTGCTGCAAATAAAAAGTTTATCTTCTTTGGTAGCCATACAATAGGCATTATTACAATTAATAAGTAAAAACTCATGTTAATTTAGAAAAACTCAATTCTTAAATTGACTAGATAGGGAATCGAATTTAGGTAACGACACCATAGCCCCTAGCTATCGAGATCCTGAAAAAAAAAAGATATCGGAAGCGGGTAGGCAGTGACCACACGGCTTGACCGCGGAATCCTAAAAGCTGACCATTTCACGCCGATGGGGTAGGAAATTGCGCTCGCGCAGGAAACGGCGTCGCGCGTGCTAGCGTAATGGCCGCCAGGGCTGATACGTCACTTTGACATTCACTAATTGTTAGGCAATAAAAATAATATACCTAGTAAAACAAAATAGTTCCGATAGAGATTTTAAAAATGATAATTTAAAACTATTAACTACAGGTTGATTCATGTCAAAATATCAATGTTACATACCACCAAAGCCAAAGACAGTACTGTAATGGACCTCGAATGCTTTATGTAACACCACAGTCTTTTTGTAACAACCGTCATTAATAATAAGTTTACCGAAGTTATTAAAGAATTTTCATGGAATGTACCTAATTATAACAGGATTTTCTCTCTCTCTAGTGAAGTGATGTAGCTTATAACTTGACTTTAGGTTATCGTAAATGTAGCTAGCTAACTAGATTATTCAAATTTTACTCTTGCAATTACATTAAGTATTCACTTATGATTAATCTATGGCATTGTCGATACAATTATCGATATAAAAGTGTGGGATTTTGATTTACATAACTAAAATACTCTCGCAATCGTAAAGAAATCCCACGGCCACACGAGACGTCGACGACATTTTACGTTCATCGTAAGTAGAATCGATTCTAGAATGTCGTCTTTAAAGGTTAATAAAGTTGACTGCGACAAATTTCATCAATTACACATATCATTAAAACATGTTTATTTTATTGGCGGATCATTTCTTCATTTCCTTTCGTAGTAGCCCTGGCGGTGGACGGCGGTAATCCGGCCGACCACTGCCGGCGACAGATGCCATCAAGTCGTAATGGAGGTAATCGCCGTCTAGTGAAGCAACATCATTAATGTTTGTGCACTCGAGTGATTCGCAATCATTTCACTCTTAATAAATTCGCACACCATCTTATACGTTGCAGATATCTGACAATAGAGGAAACACAAATATATAATTATGTTACACCCAGACATTGTACAGAAACAAGATTTCATCACACAAATATTTGTCTAAGGTGAAGAACAAACCGACCTTTGGCGTATGAGTCAGGGTCATTAACAAATGCGCCATCTGGCCAGTGCTAATGAATAGTCATTTGATTTGTTATCTACAAAATCTCGATTGATCGAGCCTTTCGCACTTTTCCGCAGCAACCTGAAAAAGTCTTTGAAAACACAAAAATTCAACCAGTTAAGGGTTTCCATTTTCTTAAGACGATTCGGAAAATTTATAAAATGCAGGACGCGCACTCAAATAACGGTAACGGGTAATGCAGTGATCCCTAAACGTTTTTCTGACAAGAATCAGTTTCATAAATGAAATGACTCCACCGACCTCATAAAGTAGATTGAATACTATCGAAATCCATATCCGACAAGAATAGTGCGTTTAGTCGAATCTACAATTAGAATAAACAATTTCTTAATTTTGTTCTAGTCTCGGTATACATGCTACGGACTACTAAGATATCCGTGGAACACACAAAACAAAAAGGTCCGGCCACCTCAGTTTTTGATGTCACTCAAGTCACTCGAGAAAAATGGCTCCAATCACATCACTATCTGCAGGTAATCGGCGTGCCAGTTTGCGACCTTTCAATCTAAGAATGTCAACCGATGTCGCCCGCGATCCTATTACAACTACATAGAGTACATGTTCGCACATAAAATCGAAGAGTTGCCGGACCGTAATCTCGTAATAGCCAGTCTATTTCTTCATGATACAGTTTTAAGCTCTGTCGTTTGAACAATGGACCTGCAGTCGGTAATTTTAGTAAATCTAAGACCGCAATGTTGTAAGTACATAATTACAATTTGCACACAATATTTTCTTTATGACAGACATGTTTTATGTTACTCAAGTGTGAATAACGTTATTTAATTCGCATTAGCCACTTCGAAATAGGCGTGTCTTCATGTCAACAGCAAACGTTGACGTTAGTAAGTAGAAATAAGTTTGTTTTAGTCATGTTAAGTTAGGTGATAGAGTGTAAAATTGCCTAGAAACAAATTTTAAATTTGTGAAGCAACTATTAATGTTGTTTCATATTTTAACGTCGTAACACCCAAAAACTTAATGAAAAGGCAAAAAAGAGTTGATTTTCTATTATGATTGCTGTCTGGGCCTTACGATATTAAACCATGTTACTACTGCGATGGTTTTTGTCAATGGCAAAAATTGTAACTGATGATAATACCTTATTATATTCAAGTGTTCAAGTGACGAGTAAGAAGTTTCTGTTTATTTTAAAAGCTTATAGGTATTATCGTAAATATGGATTGACTTCTTCACTACTACATGTAAAAGGTGTCTTTTAAATTGTATGTCCTCTTCATTTTAACTATACTTTATTAAGATAAAATTTATTGATTATAATAATTTATTGATTGGTTATAGAAAACAAAGTACCTATAAATAATTAATGTAATAAACACGATTAAACATAAACGCAGCTAGTATGTTATAGTTATTATTACACCTGTAATATTTTACGTTCTAATCTGTCAAATTTCTTCATTCATATACCATCCTTATGCTTTAATGATAAAGCTCAAAATATTTTGTCGTGACACTTTCTGGCAACCTGATGTGACGTGGACCGTAAATAATTAATAAGATAACTTGCATTATATTAATTGTGATGTCGCAAAATATTTAATAGCTTATTGCTTGGGTATTGCATTAATTTATAAAACAAAGACACATAGTCTCATGTAAAATACAATGGGCAGCAAATAAACCAAACCACCAGCTGATTTTGACACAAACGTGCCATGAGTGCAGCTTACAGATATAGAAGTTAAACCGATATGGTAATAATTTAAATGTAAAAAGTAAAAAAAATATCGATTTGTGACCAGAAACACGCGTATTACTTTATAGGTAGTAAACATAGAAACGTTTCTATCTGTAAGCTTACGAACTGGACAAGTTGACAATCAGCTGGTGGTACGGTTTATTTGCTGCCCATAAACAACATAACAAAAAATGGAATAGTACTTATTTGTAGCTAATATACAGGTGATAGACGGCTAGTAGCTGTACAGTAGTGGTGCACGTAGCCGTAGGTGTCTAATGGGCGCGGGGTGAGCTTCCGTGCGTGACCTGCCTGCTAACGCCACCTTTGTATGAAGTTGTTCTACCACAGATTGATAAACTCAGTGGTTTGACATATACGAAGTTTAAGTTTTTAAGCTTACAAATTCGAAGGCTTATCTAACTATATATAAAGAGATAACTTCTATAGACAACGACAAGGCTTATAGGTAAACCGAAAACACGAAACGCTTGCGCGATGCAATTGGACACAGCGCCATCTATTGGTTTATTTCTGAATTACGTTCCCGAAGCGAAGTGAGGGCGGGCCATTAATATTTCATAAACAGGACTAAAGGTAAGGATGTTTAATTATAAGTGCTAATGATACTTATATTAAAACATCCTCGAGTTTAGTCCCGTTTATATAAAGTGTTTGTATAACGCAACGAATAACGACCGAAGGCATTATTTAAACTGCTAAAAAAAAACACCCAAAAGGAAGAAACGAGAAATCTAAGAATAAAATGTTATCCTTTTTATCGGTAAAGTAATAGTGAATTACAGTTTCTTCACACATAACAATTTTTCATAATGGATGTTTATGAAAAATTGTTAGTGATAGGGTGTAACTATTTGAAAATTTCCGTGTTTTCTCTCAAAGGTCAACAAGATGTTTATTATTAAGGAAATCAGAACGCGTTTGTCCAACGCTCGCATGTTTTGTTATGTTTTTTTACACTGTGGTATTACTTATCTACACGTGCGCGGGCGCATAAAGCTTTATTACGGTTATTATTGCGTTACGAACGTAATGACTTAAGATATACTTCCTATGGCTTCAATACGAACTGAGAGGATTGACACGTGCAGGTGATTATACAAATGAAAGAGTAATTTATCATTAACTATGAAAATAGTTCCGAGGTGTTAGAGCATCTCAAAAATATTTCTGTGGAGTATGAAAGGTTTTTGAGAATAGCTCTTTGCCATAGCTAACTAGTGCGGTAAGCTAAGTGGTAGCTTACATAATATTTGACATTCATAAATGTTCTGTAATGGACTTGATAAAGAATATTTCTATTTCTATTGCAAGCTACTAACTATTAGTACATTACTATAAGAATATAGAAGTTTATATAAATTACATAATTAAATTATCGATTAGAAAAAATGTTCCATTGATCTATGGATACAGCATTGTAAGTGGCTGTAAGAAAAAGAAAGATTATTTTTAATTTATCGATATCACATTCTGTTACAAACAACTCTACCTACATCTTACGTATAAGAAAATATCCACACTAGTATGTACTTACACTAGCGAAATGAAATTCCGTACTGATTGCCGTGCAAAATAATCTTCTAAATCGATCACTTCAGTACCCCGGGTCACGTAGAGAAGTCCTTGCGGATTCAATTTGAGGTAATTCCTTTCAAATCCATAAAACATATTCCAGTAATGCCTGCTCCATGAGATGAAATACCAATCTGTCACAGGAAATTGTATCACGTCTCGTTCGGACACGACTGAGAGTATGAAATACCACGCGTGTCGGACTTGTGATTTTGTGTCACAGCGAACAGATATTAGCTACAGATGACATGCAACTTGATGCTCTAATTTTTAGATGACTGTAAAGTATTGGACACACTTTTCTGGTTGCACGATATTTTATAAGTAAATTCACAACGCTAAATAAAATTTAGTGGCTTTGATGGAGCATTTACCAAATGCTGGGTTTCGGGAGGTTCGATTACTCGAAATTACTCTTGTGTGTTAGATAGATAGATACACTTTATTGCACAAAAATAGATCTTAGGAACTGCCTAGGACCTGCTATTACAGATATTATGATGTACAATCGGCAGTTTTATCGCTGAAAGCATTTTCTACCGGAAAACCGTCAGGTAAAGGACATTTGATGATATTGATAGGTTATAATTTGTGATAGCTACAGCAAAATTGCTTATGTTATTTATTTATAGTCAAGTAAGGATGAAAGGCTGTCCAAAGCTGTAAACAATTGACTCTTGAATCTGCTTATAGCGATATAAAACACTATTCGAATAAGCAGTTGAGATTTTTAGTATTTACTCGTAATGTGTAGTTGCCAGTAACCTTTATTCATTGGAATTTAAATTTAGAACTTTCAAACATTTTAACTTCTTCGTTTTAAAATGGTATTTTCAAATAATAATGCCGCAACTCGTCGTTTATTAAATTTAATTGTCACTTATGAAAAAATATTGACACTTATTTTAAAACACGTAAAGACAATCCATAAAAGATAATGAACATTATGGTTCATGACGTCTCTGAGTGCGGCAGATAATCATAATGACCAACCTTTGAAGGTCTCACGGCTAACTGAGACTGATCTTCAAAATGGATCAAGATACTTTTTTTTTAAATTTTCCTTTACTATGTAAATAACACCTATTATTAGGTACACGTACTGCTACTCTGTACTTGGGTTTACGTTGAATCACAGCTAAATCATCTGGATAACGTGAAACGTATCAGTAATCAGATTAATGGTGAAATTAGAAAGGCAGCGTTAACTAATCACTGTTATGGAGGTGTCTGTGATTTCCTTTGTTGCACTCTCTTGAACAACCATAACATAATATGTTTGTTAAGCTGTTATTTTAATTAATACTAGTCTATTAAAAATCACATTTATTTTGAAACTAAACAAAGCTGTTATTTTACTAGACTAGCATATGATAGGTGCTTAGCAAGCAGATTTATTTTCATATTATTTGTGGTGTAAAAGTCTCAATTAGGTTTGAGCTGAAACTTTCTAAAATAATAGTTTTAAGCTTAATTATCACATTGCAATTTCTTGTTATTTTATATACTTATGTTATGTGCTACACACTATTTAAATTATTCATCGCGTGTTAATGGAGTGCGTTTTAAATAAATAAAAAGTTTGTAAGAAAATTGTTAACAGTACATTTTGTTATAACAACAAAAAAAGAGATCTGCTATTTTAATTCAAATTCATTCTTTTAAAAAGAATCCTGGCCAAATTTTCACGTCACTATTTTCATAACGCAAACTGTCAAATTCAAAAAAAGAACCACACGACTTCCCGTTCCACCGCGTTCCAATCAGTTGTCAGCCTTATTTCCGTTGCTACTCGCATCTTAAGATAAACAAGGCTCCCTTAATTGCGGCTCGGAAGCTGATATCTCCGGTTTAATTTAGCCACGGGTCTCCGTATTTAAATTGAGACGTCTAGATGGCGAGATACGGCGGGCGCGCGATGGTATCGCGGCCCGCGGCCGTTCAAACGTCTAGCTAGTGTATCGAACGACTTCCAATACATATTGATAGCATTTGTACAAACTATTCTACGTAAGCTGCAGCTTGAGTGAGCGGATTGAAGTCAAGCGGATTGAAGAATTAAAATCTGTTGAAGAGTTGTGGGTATGAAAAAAAATCAACGTAAAACGCTCGCTAAGTAATAGGGGGTCGAACAATGGCAATTACCTCAAAATAAATTAGGATATGATTTCTAAAACGTTGTAAGTAAGTTATAGAGAAAACCAAGGACTATGCGACCCAAAGCGATGCAAGGAAAATGGCGATATTTTTATTTTGTGCAAAACATAATGTAGTAGAAAATGTGCTACGGCAAAAATTATTCTTTGTGATTCGGGTTTTCATATATTTTGATTGTGGGTAGTATGTTTTTTTTAAAGTCGAGAAACGAGCAAGCGGGTCACCTAATGGTATATAATCACCGGCGTCTGTAAATATCTGCGAGATCAGAGAAGGAGAGAGGTCGCTGATGCGTTGCGGGCCTTTAAGAATTTATTACGTTCTTCTCACAAATTAGACTCACTATTCTCGTGTTAAGAATTTTGGTTTCAGATAGGAAGTTTGTTTAACACAAACTAATTCACACATCACAAACAAAACCACGTTTTAACTATCAGAAAATACTTACAAGTAATGAACCCTACTTAAATTTTCAACTACATGCATATTTCCGCAACTACCTATTTATGTTCCATAACATACAACATGTTGGTTTTGACTCGTTGTCAAAATTATAGGTACTTTGAATTAACAGGCCAATAAAAACAAACAAGAGTTGATTGAAGAAAGTTTTAACGAGCTAACGAGAACAAAGAATTATAGACCCATTCGTGCTTCGTAATCGTAAACAAATTAACACCAACACGTTAATCATACCACACTATAGTTTTCACCTCACCATATGGGGAATAAAAGAGATGACTCGTATAATGGCGTAGTGTTAATTTAGTAAGTAGCTCAAGATCATTTCATCTCATGACCGATCCCAAAGCCTTGCTCACCGACCGACGTAGAGTGGCCGGTCTATCGGTTTTTATAGGATACATTTGGGGAAAGTTCAAAAGAGCTTCACGGTCTGATACCACCTTCTTCTTTCTACCACCGGACAATGCGGCAGACGAAAAGAATCCACCCTTACACTGTGGAAGCTCCACCAGCTCGTACTAAGCGTTTCGCTTCTTCTTTATATTAATGTGAACTGCTAAGGAATGGAACAACTTGCCGGCTTCTGTATTCCCTGAGAGCTACTATTTGGGTGTCTTTAAGTCGAGAGTGAATAGGCTTCTTCTGGGAAAGCATGCTACATTTTAGACCTTATTTTCACTCTCCAGGTGAGATGAGGTCAAGTGCAAACCCATTTAATATAATTAAAAAATCTCAGCGTATATAAGTGACCCCATACTAGCGTCTTTTGAGCGTTGGCGTCTTGCCGGTGACTAGACGCGGCGCAACGCCTAAAAACGCTGGTGTGGGGAGGTCGCCGGCAAGACGCCGACGCTTAAAGGACGTTAGTGTAAGTTCACTCTAATAGATCTCGGTTGCACTTATTAGCCGTAGGAGAGCCATGCTTGAATGGGCCGGCTCGATCGGCCACGGCCCCACAGAAGACCGTGTGTAGCGAAATCGGGACGATTTTGGATGTTTTGATAGTGTGTCGGCGGCATATCGGATCGACGTGCAGTCTTTTGCGCAGTCGTTTTACGGATTGGCAGGGACGTGTGTAGGTAAAGTATAGCCGATTTTTCAACCGATTTCATCCCCACCACCACTTCCCCGATATCGCTACTGATTTAGGGCCGTGTGTAGCCCGTTTTCACAACTATCTACGTTAGTTGAACTCCTCGTCTACTGGCTACACCTAAGCTGTAATAATGATGGACAATAAGCAAGTCATGCCAGTATAAGTACCGTAAACGTATATAAGAAAAAATACGTTTAGGAAACTCCTTTTATAGTAGCGGTAATATGTTCGTCTTTTCTTTTATGTTCATAAGTTTATAATGGAATTTTGATTTCAGGTAATGATAAAAAGTGCTTTCCGAGGCACGATGGTACAAGACTACCCACTTCTAGATTTCAGGCTGACACTGAAAATTTCTCAACTTAGTACAAATTTTAGGTCTAACCCGGGGTCCCAAGCTTACTGCTTTAAATTATCTCTAAAGTGATATTATATAATTTAAAATAGGATAGACTTAACTTAATTAGTTTATAATAGTTAAAACTACAAAGGCTTATCTGATATGATAAAATTAGAATTGTCTTAATTGCATCTCTCTTTCTTTATTATGTACTAAGATCCTACAATTCTGCTGCTTATTTGTATGTACCATTAAATAGTTATTATTTACATTATTGTGTATCTGTCTTTACGTTTAAATGCCTAAGTGTAGTACACACTGTTGCAGACAAAACAACAGCACAACTCCAACCGACAATATAAATCGATGGGACGTACTTGTTACCGATCTAGAACTGTCCATAACAATATCGGCGCGTTTGTTAGTTCGTCCTGGAGCTGGGCGAGAGAAAGGCGAAGGCTGCCCTGGCGAGCGAGGTGAAAGCGCCCGCTATCTATGCCTATTTATAACCGCTTAAAAACAGGGATGCTTGTCGCAAATATTTAGTATGGAAGTTCGATGTTTTGTAGGCGATTTTCATTTCTTATGAGATGGGGAACAGATGAGCTGACGGATCCTCTGATGGTAAGTATAATTACCGCCGCACGGCCATCTTCACTTAATCGGATGAACTATTAGTGCGCTGCCAGCTTATTAAAAAGGACTACGTGCTTTTTTTTCGCCGTGCCGGGCCGTGACCTCAGGGTCCTGGGTTCAAATCCCGGGAGCAAAAATAATGTTTCGAATTCTTCGAACATAGCTCGAACATAACTTTTTGGAAGGTTTCAGGTCATGGCGGATCCGGAAATAAAGCAGGCAATAAATAGTTATCTTCATAGTTTTGTTGTACTAGGTAGGAAATTCTTTGAGGAATGCACAGTTGAAGATTGCCAGCCATCTAAATGATGGGGTCAAGTAGAGCGATGACAAAATTAAGTGGCAGGAATAAATCCGAACGAATTTGGTAAAATCCTACTTTATATGTCAAAGGTGTGATCGATCGCCACCCTGGATAAACATTCATAATGATAAACACTAGTAACTACTTATTGTGTAACAAAGCACAAAGGATGTACGTAATTATGTATTTACAAGGCTTAAACTACCTAGTTTGGAAATCTTTGATCATTGTTATTACTTGGTATACAGTATTCAAAGGTCCGATCTCTTAGGCTAAAATAGATAAAATTTCAAAAGAGTCTCCATATTGCGTCGATAAAAGTATCTCTATTTTAAAACCTAGACTTACTGACATAGATTTAGTTTAACATTCTTATTGCGATGTCCTTTCAGATTATTATCTCAATTAATTGATACTCGTTGCAGACGATCAAGCGACGTTGGCCAACGTTCCAGATGAAATTGATGGAGATTGCGTCATGTTCAGCGATTATTTTAGAGCATTCGTCTAAATGTCGTGTGATTTGAATCGAGTCATGATTTTTGTTGACTAAGTGCGCCTGCGGTTTCCCTCGCGTTTATCTTTTATACTATTTATAAAGAGATAACTTCTACAGACATCCAAAAGGCTTATATGTATCCCGAAAAAAAATCGAAACACATGGGCGATGTAATCGGCGCCCAGCGCCATCTATTGGTGTAATGTAGAATTAAAGTCCCGAAACGAAGTGAGGGCGGGCCACTTCTTTAATATTTGGATAGTACAAAATTTACGCGTAATAATTCAGTTGGTCGGGTACCACTGTTGGATTTTCGAGTAATTAAATACTCTCTACCGTTTCCCGCGAGATTTTGCGTATAAAGTAAATAGCAAAGTATCAGCTTATGTACACCCACACTGCAGGGCGAAGGACTCTACCATAGAAATCAAGTCATCCATGCTATGATGGGATTCGGTTTAATCACGACGCTTGCGGATAATATGATCTTGAAAATGCGGATTAATGATCACGAATCTGAGCTTTGTTAAAAAAAAATAAACGTACTTTTTTATTCGACCCGTGACCCCAAGATCATGTTGCTCGACACTCAAACCACTAGACCAAGGGAGGGTCTTTGCATTTAGTATAGTACTTAATATGTGAGTCTAATTATAAACTCATTAAAATTATCAAAAAGGATGGACTATACCCGCCTGGTTCTAGCAAGAAATAAGTACGGAGATCTAAAATAGATGGTTACTAATCTTCATTGGTCGACTTTAGAGGCAGTTAAAGGGACGACAAACAGACCGCCATACAGTACTTAACCATAAAGCTATACAACCCAATTATTAGTTTGATTGTGCTCAAATCAAGAATATTCAGTCTGAAATAGAGATGTGCCGATCTGGGGTAACATTTATACTACCCGTGTTGTAGTAGTTGAGACGCAAGGATTGCGGGTTAGATTTCCGTACCAAGATAAATGTTTTGGATCTGAGTATTTTTGGGACCTTCGTTGCTTTTGGTTTCTATAGTACAAAGGATAAGAATAGATTGGGGTCAGGACAATGTATGTGATGGACATAATTCATTATTATTTTTTATTTATTTATGTATAGTTTCGGAAGCCCTACAGAGCCCTACCATTAAGAACGTTGGATTTTGTGACCGTGACCTACCAAGTCCAGGTATAGGTCCGAGATGGGAATTGTTCTAGAATCGACACACAATAAATGAAGTGAATGAATGATTTCATCACTATTAGTACCTACACATACGTCGTGCTGAAGTATCGTGGGTCGTCGCGCGGCAAATTGTGGCGTACATTTTTTAGTCACGAAGGGAAAAACGTTCCGATAAGGCGACTATTCTATCAGGGGATCCGTTACGCGACCAACTAGTAAGGCCACACTAGAGACAGTGAAATACCATCAATTCAGTCAATAGACGTCCGCTGGACATAGGCCTCCCTCTCCACACAGATCGGTCCATGCCACCCGCATCCAAGGAGTTCCTGCGACTTTCATTAGATCGTCGGTCCACCTTGTTGGGGGCCGGCCACGGCTGCGTCCTTCTGGACCTTTCTGGCTCAACGGCCGTCTGTTCTCCTCACAATGTGCCCTGCCCATTGCCAATTGAGCCACGCAAACATCACTATGTCCTAAAGCCAACTTGCGCTTGCGCAGCGGGCAGCAGGTGGCGAGGAGAGCGCAATAAACAGCTCATACAATCAGATCTAGCCGCATAGCCTATAATTATCTGGGGTTTATTAAGAGATAGCCTATCTTGCCCTGTGACTTTATTAAACAGCCTCTACTTAGGGTTGTCAAGTGCGCGTTACCTACATGTACATTTTTTTAGAACAAGCTGCCATAATAACACTGATGAAAAGAGATGATGATGTCTAAAGAAGATGCCTGTTCACTCGTGTCTTAAAGTACCCCGACTTAATTATGGTTCCAAATCAATTTAATGTTATACATAGACTTAAGTCAATTTCGAATTGATGGGTAATAAATTAGTAAAAGTTGTAATGAATATTTATAATTGCCTTTTACAAAAATATAAAAAAATAACAATATAATATTTTATTCGTATTTGAAATTTGTGCTTAGACTATTTTATTAGCGACTTAATGTTGTAGTAATTTAGTTTAAATATATTTTTGTAAAATAAATAAAATTTACATGAATATTTTTCAATTTCTGCCATTTTTACGTCAAGTTATTTATTTAAGTAACTTAAAAATTTTAACTGTACCTATTATTTATTTTCACATTAAGATAACAAAATTGATACTAAGACAAATTAAATTGTGCACATCCCTAAGATGTCAGGCAACCACAATTGTAAGAGTTCCACTCATTCATTCCTACAACATCCTATTGATATCGTAAACCAATGTCTTTCAGTGCATCCGCAACATAATTATTGGCTAATTATGTTTTTATTCCGCTCATCCTGTTTTCGTAAACGCATAAAATGCCATATTAATGTAGGCAACCCTACCGAGTAGTAAGTTTTAATTGACTGTACAGTTTAATTAAAATAATCTCATGGGTCTGTTTCCGTCTGAACTAACCACCGGTAGTACACTGCCGACCTGAATGTATACCTCATGTACCTATACCTGAATGTATACCTGTACCTGTACTCATACGATGATAAGCTCAGTGGAAAAGAATATGGTGCACCTACCAAACCAGAGATTCAAATCGTAGAACGTATCTCTGAAATTTTCAAATGATTGATTTCGGTGGTATCAAACATCATTTAGGTGGCGCCAAATATATTTCCTTCAAAGTGCGCCTTACAAATATTAGACTAATCTTCTTTAGCCTTTATAATACAGATTTGGTTCAAAAGTAATAATTTGCGCCATTGAATTGGCGCCGCGACAAAAGGCTGTTTGAAAATGTACCCCCATGTTTATAATATTATTGCCTCTAGTTCACCGGTGAGGGATACCCTTATGAGGAAACTAGCAACGGTAGCTTCTCTTTGGATAACATCAGACTGTGACGACACCAAAGAAGTTCATCACTACAGTACCATCCACCCATTAAGAGATGGCGCTAATTTGACTGTTCCATACAAAATTCAAGTTCTCATACGATCCTTCATCGCGAAAACCTACCTAACTCCCCTATGGGCGAAACATTCCTAATTTGAACCAAATAACATTTTCTTTTTATAAAGAGATTCGTTAACCCTAGTTCCCTGCAAACCGCGGTGGTCCTGCTTATTAATCGAGACGGCTATCCGATGGCCACGCGCAGATCTGAGCGACTCGGCAACGGTCGCTAATAAGTCCTGCGCGAGATTGATTGCGTCTTTCTTGTTATTTCTTACATGGTTCCTTTTAGAAGTTTGCTGGACCCTGTAGAAGTTTGATGACGTTTTATAATTTTTTCCGTTTTATTGGAAATCCTTGGGTCGGGTGGCAAAGGAACAATCTGTATAGAGTAGTGTAGGATCAGTGTGGAGGTCTGATAATGTTAAGTGGACTCCGCACTATAAGACCTTCTATCCTGCCTTCCTTTAATCTTCCTGTTGTTACACTCATGTATTCTGTTTCTGTGCAATAAAACGGCAGCCGCTTCATTGTAGTTGCCAGACTCCCCAAATCAAAGATTAGAGGAGAGAGATAATAATGCTTTATGTAACTCAATTGTCGACTTCAAAAAGGGCCGCTATTGTACAAAAAGGTACAGTGAGAGGCAAAAAAGTAACTAAGTATTACGAAACGTCAAATCCAAGTTAATAAAAAAACCTACGCGTGTGAATTCTAAAACCAAATGTCTCAATATCGTATCACAGACAAACAGTACTAACATACTCGTTTTAAAGTTTAAACATGTGACCTGTGAGTGAATCCCGCTCCAGATTTCGTCACATCCCAAGTGTTATCTTGTAGTGTTTGAAATTAAAACCTCTCGACTTTCTCTCTCATTCAACCGGTCGCCGTGGGCCGCGACTTTAATAGTGATGCGACTTGAGGCAATTTTGGTCACTCACTTTTACGAGTCATTTTACAATTTCATTACAATAGGCCATTCGAGTTTAGTTGCCACAGAAATCAGATTTATGCGTTGCAAATTGCAACGCAAAAATCTGATAGCAAATTGCAATCTATGTACACGACTCAGTTTATTTTAAGATCCTTTGTGACCACATGATGCAATAAAGAATATGACTACATAAGAAAATCGAAGACGGGCATTTAAAATTACATATAACCTGAGGTTTTGGCTGAGTCCCACCAACTATGACAAAAGTGAACTACATACTAGTTCGCTCCGCTTCCCTCGAATTCCCGTTCTGTAAGCCTTCTTAGGAGAAGCTTTGTCCAGTGGATTAAAACAAGATGATGATGAGGGCTTATGAAGCCAACATTTTTTTTATGACACAGGAGGCGAGGTTATCTTCAGAGTAAGTGATACCGCCACCTACGGACAACTGAACTACCAGAGAAGTCACAAGTGCACCACCGACTAGAACTAGAACAAATCAGTTATTAAACTGAGGGTCTCAAACCTGAATCGAAAAAATCACTCGTGATTCGATCAACAATTATCGAGTATATTTTTTGAGGTGGCTCATTTAAAATAGAGCTCAAGTCGCACCACTACTTTGATGACATTAAGGCTACATCCAACTTGCGAAACAAGAGCAGTGGTTGATTAATTTTGAAGTTCTCCATTGTGTAACTGGTAATTAAATATTTTGGCCCGCTTCTATCCAGGACGGCGGCGGCCATTTTAGATTTGCAAGTATTATTTATTCTCATTGACATTTAATGGGATTTTTTTACTAATCCAAAAATATAGCCACTTAACTCAATATTAATAAAATTGAACTTTAATCAACATTGAATGAAATTATAGTCTTTTTGAAGTGGTTTGTTTGCTAATACATGTAAGAGTATACAATAAAGTAATTAATTACAAAATTATATCACTGAAAGTTCATAGTTAAAAAGTTTATAGTGATATGTCAATAAATGTAACTTCGTAATGAAGACAGCTAGTTTACAAGAAGGCAAATATATCATTCTTCGCCTTATTATTAATCGTCTATCTATAAAGCGTATTGCCATTACAGAGTCTAATGCTTCCAACGGTAGTTAATCAATAAAATTAAGCCATTGTTTCTCAAACTAGCCGTCACTACCATTCTCGTACATATCGATTGTTTAGTGAGCAATTGTACTAACTACTGGTAGTTATTGCAATTGATTAATGAATGATGTTGTCACAATTTATTAAAAAAATGTTTGAACGATGTAAATTACATGGGTAGTTGGATGGTGGGCGAAAATGTTAAAGAAAGTGTTTTATTTTGAATTTACCAATTTATCGTTAAACCACACTTAATTTTGATCCATTTAGTTTGTGTAAAAGATAATATCACATATGTTGTGTAATAATATTAATAAGGGTCTCACTGTTTGCTATAGGACATATGCCTCTCTATCCTATTTCCAATTTTTCCATTATTGAGCGAACGTGGTTTAATTGCAGCTAGCCAGCTATAGGAATCGAGCTCATACCATCATCGCCTCCTCCTCAGTCTACTAGTTAAAAATAATAGGCATTCCATTTTTACGTGTAACAGCGGTAAAATAAATGAGGTATCCTACCGACAGTTTGAGAGCCACTTCTATAAATCGCTCAGTCGCCAGATTTGGTCATCCTATGGTCTAATTGAGGTCGCAGGTCGGATCGGGGTGGTCGGACGTCTGTATCTCGGCTGTGATCCGTCCGTCTAACGAGCTCCGATATGGATCCTCACAAGACTTGAAGCTAATAGATTTGTTAGAGTTTTGCATACATTTGTTATTGCTTTATAAGGGAACTGCTAGTATAAATCTGCACGGTTAAAGGTATGGTACTATTACGTCGAATGGTCGATTTGGATGGATATTGCTTACTTAACTGTAAAATTACGTGTTGCTGCGCAAGATACGCCTATTGATCTCTTATTCTCGATACGTTAAATATTTGATTTTACTATTAGTGTACACATTCTACCAAGCATGATGGTAGGCCCACCATATATCAAACGCCGTATGTACTTTCATGTGGTGTAAGATACTTTATTTGTGATGGTTGGCCACACATATCGCCAAAGGCCATTGTTCTAACAAATATTATGGTGATTCTTATTTTGGATATTGAATTATGTATTGTATTTTCATATTTTTTACACACCATAATTAAGGTCATACTAAGTATAATGGCCTCATTTGATATTAAGTTTAAGAAATATCCTAGTTTGCTTTAAAGCAAAGAATTAAACCACTCATACTTAAATGCGGATTGGTGATCACAAACCCGAGCTGTTCAAAAAATCATAATATACTTTTTCTCGATCTGGGAATCGTACCCAAGACCCCTTGATCTTTGCCAGGTACTTAAGATAAAATGTTAGATAATAGATGGTCCAAATATTACATCTGCTTGTTATTATAGTACTTAAAGAAGCCATGAAATCAGAGAAAGTGTATTAGTGTATTATCTACGATGTTAGGTAAAAAATGTGATACTTTCCAAATTGTCGTCAAAGCTCACATGGATTTTTTTTCAATTTGGTTCTTTTTTGCTTGGCAATAAGTGAAAGAGATAGAAGGATCATTAGAGACAAAAATGCGCACGCGTCTGAGATTTGCCGTGTCTAAACTGAAATGAGAGTTAAAGTGTGCTACAGTTGAAGCAAGATCGAGATAATAAGTTTTCTTATATTAAAGGTGACACAGCTATTTTATTACTCTTAAGGGCCAACTTGGCAAGTAAGAAAGATATTATATTTATTGACAAAAAAATACACAGGTAGCAAACAGAATGACATAACTTATACAATACACTACAGAATACAACTAAGGAAACATTGAGATTGGTATAATTAAAGTAAAAAAATGATGTTGCCAATGATTGTATAAAACATCCTTAATAATAGACAGCTTGATTGTCTAGAACAGAGGGGAGAGTCGATTATATCGTACCACTTTTTACTTTAACTTAAAATTGTCGACTATATACTTAGAATAGTTTATGGAAATGCTAAACAAACTTTGATATTTTACCTTGCTAAGCCCGAGAAATGACATTCATATGCTTACTGTAACATCCTCAAAAATGATTTTTTGTGAAGGACTGCCATTGGTACGATTTAGCCGACTAGTCGTTTTAATCGTACCACCAAGTTTTTAAATCGTACCATATGGGTGTTTAAGTTGTACCACTGAATTAAAGATTTCAACTCATAGGTAATAAAGAATAACCTTTATATAAATGTTAGTTTAGTATTATGTCTTATAAATAAAATGTATTTCTCTATCTATTCATTTCAAGAAAATCAATTCATAGTTCAAAGGTTTCCAAAACGGCATTGCACAATATCCTTACTACATTACTTTAGTGCAGCCTTTAGGAGCAATATCTAAATCTTAGTTGATAGATAATTAAGATAAACCAGCCATTAACCAAGAGATAACATTAACTAGTCCACTGCCTTGTTAGGGAGCGGGGTGCTTAGCAAATGGTTAATTATGTTTTATTTTATACAATTTGCCTGTTAACCAAGAAAGGTACAACGAACAAAAATTGAGACACTATCCGAAATGTGCCGATTTCCTCATCACCGAGCGGTTGGTGGAAAGAAAAGTAACAGCCTATATACTGTCCCACTGCAGGGCACAGGCCTCCATCATAGAAATCAAGTCAACGCTACAATGATGGGATTAGGCTTAATCACCACGCTTGTCTAATGCGGATTGGTAATCACAAACCCGAGCTATGTTCGAAAAATCTAAACATCCTTTTTGCTCGACTCGGGAATCGAACCCGGGACCCCGAGATCACGGCCTGGTTATCTGTCTTTTTCTTTTTTATGTTCTATTCAAATTTATTTTTCCGATTTTGCAAGTTTAAGTAATAACAGTTTCAAACTTATCATGTGGATACAATTGAAAAACAACCGTTTGATATTTTGACCTTAGATTGACATTGAAACCAAGTGAATAACGGCTATACATAATAACCTTTATCTACAACCCGTTAATTATAATTTACCGCTCATTTACTCACAATATGCATGGCTCACAAATGTGTTATGTTATTAAATTAAGTATATAGGTATTAAACAACATTAGGCAACAATGTAGCAAACTGGCGCATACGAAGATTGTGTTCAGTTTATACCTAAACGGTATTTGCTTTTACCATAGTAAATTAATGCAGTGAAGCGAGCCGAGTCAAGTCAGCTTTTAGTCGAGTAACTCGGAAAATTCGAATGATTAAATTATCCACATTTACAAGAGGATTAAGGGTGTCTTACGTACCTTTATGTGTATGCCTTTATATGCTATTCACTTCGTTTTGGAACATAGTTTTGCAATTAGTTCCAATATTTTCGAATAGATGGCGCTGGGTGTCAATTGCATCGCGCAAATGTTTCATCTATCCAGGTCACATATAAGCGCTGAGGTAGTCTGTAGAAGCTGTCTCTTTACAGTAAAGATCTGTGTGTTATTTGACCACTCAGGTGAAATAACAAAATGGCTTAAAATAATCGAATACCATTCGACTTGAGTTGCCTCAATAAATTGAAATAAGTGAAGGAGAATGCCGCCGAATTATCACCGGTCGGTTCGACACGGCCGGTAATAAATCGTATCTATTTAGGACTCACGATTCTAGTGTTAACATGAAATCCAAAATGCTTCTTTAACACGCTCGATATTTTTGTCCAGCGAACAAGATAATAATCATGACTGAAATTTAGCACGCGTGACTCTAAAGATTTTTTTATGTGATAGGAGGCAGACGAGCAGACGGATCCCCTGATGGTAAGCGATTACCGCCGCCCATAGACCAGTGCGCTGCCCTATCTTTACCCTTTTTCCATCCGATTAGGCCTCCTACATGTAAAATTACAACAATAATTTCATGATATCACTCCGGTCGAGCCAGCCCATTCATGCCGAAGCGTGGCTCTCCCATGGTTAAATTTTTTCAACATACGAGTAAACGAGAAACGTTATGTCAAAATACATAATGTAGTCCACACAGGAAATGCAAGAGGGAGGTTATTGCCAGTGCTAAAACAAAGTGGTGCAAGAATACATATAGCTGGAGGCACGAA
This sequence comes from Cnaphalocrocis medinalis, assembly GCA_014851415.1. Lineage (NCBI taxonomy): Eukaryota > Metazoa > Arthropoda > Insecta > Lepidoptera > Crambidae > Cnaphalocrocis > Cnaphalocrocis medinalis. The sequence goes on from CM026285.1 coordinate 14,766,706, forward strand.
AGTATAGCGATGACCGTTATTTTGCGCACTTGTAAAAAAGAAGACTTTCTATCAAAATTGGTTCCTGCGCACTCAAGGTCATAACTACACTTTCTTGCCTCGGACTATACCTACTCATAAAGTAAGAATCTCTTGTTCAAAATGGCCGCTCTAATTTATATGAAAGAGCAGGTTATCGTGACAAACGTTGATAAACTATCACAAGTGAAATCGGCCGATCGTTTTGCGTAACCAAACCGTCCATGCGCGGAGATGACCCGTGACCATTTTCGATTTCATGTCTAAAATCATAACAATGTCCGCGCAGTGGTCACGATACCTCCACCATTATAGTAATTACATCCATCAAAAGCTCAACCATCTTGCGGTTTAAATTAAAAATATATACACTATTTAAAGGAGAAATAAGGCATACATTTGCTGGTTGGCATATTTCGTTGATTGATGCTATAAAATTGGTATTGTATTTAACAATAGTTGAAGCTCAGAGTCGTGTATGGCTCGGGGTGATGATGTGGGCGCATTGTTTGTTTTGGGTGATATTCGAACCGCATGTCTTGATGTTAACATGCTCTTAAATTATAGTACAAGCTTCCTTGTGGCGTGTGTGGTATTTGGACGAAACGTGAAAGGGTCTTGCCTTTTAAATTCTCAATGGACGAGATGGCACGAGCTGTTTAACTTATGCGCTGATTTACTACGTCTTGATGTTTCGAACAGTACCATTGTATGTAGGTACCTACGTATTACAAAATTATGCATTATGTTGTAAGTATAAGTCGACGAATATTGTAGCCTAAATGATCGAGTACGGTTTCTAACTTAAAAATGAATATAAACTATGAATCAAAAGTTTAATAAACACGATTTGTCATTACGTAAAGATACAACGAAAATACTTGTGTATTTAAAATGCAATTACACTTTATCAGAAGGCGATATTTTGTCTCCCTCTCTCATTGTTTCCCAAGTCAATTATTAGCCTTCAACAAAACAGCATTTCTCTCAAATAAACGATATAAGCCTGATTAAACATCGCCGCGCGCAAATTAAAACTATCAAATAAACGTTAGAGTTAAAGTCGTGTTTACTCCAACGGAAGAGGGTATATTGTTGATTACAAACAAGCTGTAATAAAATAAGCTTTATGGTAATGAAGTAGAGATTACCATTATACAATGTTAAAATCAGAAGGGCCTTTATATTCGGGGTATGGGTGCAGTCCTATAATAATATGCATTAGAAGTGTCCGCGACAAATCTGCGTGGCCATGTTTTATACTTTGAGAGCCGAGGAATAATATTGGTTTAACAATAACAGTATTTAATGTACGATTTAGCGTCGTCATAAAAAAAGGGAATATTATTGGACATTAAGCCTGCGAACTGTATAGACTTATGGCAATAAATAAAAAACAATTAGCTTTAATAGCCGTCGCGCAAACTATCGCGTATATTATGTTGCCATTTTAAGTGTTTAGCGTAAAGGCATAGGGCTTAAGATGTCATGGCACCGAATAGATACATTATAAAGTCTTAAAAAGAATCCATTAAAATGATTGTTGAAGCGGATGGAAAAGCTGCGAGCAATATTTTTCTGATTTCCAGATTTTCTCAAGGAGAACAAACAGCACACTAAAATATATCGTCATTGCCGTTTCTTTATCATCAGCTTAAGTTACTAGTCTGTGACTATTGATTTGTCTTTTACCAAGAAAAAGGAAAACGTAAATAAATTTTTGATTGATTACAAGACAAATCGACTAGTGAAACGTGGTTTTAAATCTGACATCAACATTTATGGGATTGAAAGGTCGATTATAATATAATTCGATATTAAACCTTTACGACCAACGTATTTTAGCCAACATTTCAACGAACTTGTGTGAAATTTTATTAACACTTAAGCCCTTTACAGCTTCATTGGAAGCTGGAGTGGAAAAACAGGCTTTTAGTATTCATAATTTAAGCCTGTTTTTCCAATGCTCCTGAGCGGCTAACATTGATATTATTGATTTTATTAACATAATCTACTACTGATCGATTTTACACCTGATATAAATACAGCCATTAAGACCGTAAGATGAATGTAATTTCACACTATTAACTAATGGCTAGTACTTAACTGTTCACCAAACTCACTTAACCTAACCCACCTAAATTACTAATTGCACACCAAAATTACTAATTGCACACCAAAATTACTAACTGCATACCAAAATTACTAACTGCACAGCAAAATTACTAATTGCACACCAAAATTATTAAGTATGCACCAAATTTTATGCTTTGGTGTACAAATAACAGTCATATTTTGAGTGTACAACTATTATTTTTGGTATTGCATCAAATAAAACCGCTATACGTTCATAATATACTCGTAATACAAACTACCATAAAATTAATCCCTATGACAGGGGAGAAGGGTCGTATTCCTCAAGAGGTTTTCAGTGTTCTTTAATCTTGTCCTTTGGAATTAAAAGTAGCGAGAATGCATTTCTTTTACTTTGTATGAAAACAGTCCTCATTACTCGGAGGACATAAACATGTTTGTCGACGACGCCGCGTCTGCTCTTGACGAGGTAATTTCAGTTGTTTACAGGGTCCGCGCCGACAACTTGCGACGTGCTGTGTCACGGTAAATGTTGATGTTGCCAGGAAACATTGCCCACGTTAAATACAGGATGGATCAGCAAACATAGACATAGTAGTAAATGTAAATAGTTCTTTAAATTTTCGGGTTGCAGTCTATTGTTATTATAATGGTGCCGAAATGTCAAGCAGTAAGTATGTGCTTAAAAATTAAAGTCGCGTTGATTCCCGGTTATAATAATTATAGTAGTGTTTTTGTCTACAACTAGTAATTATTTTTTAGAATTGCCATTCAAGTACATAATAAGTACCTACTTTTTTTGTTTTTATTTGAAAAAAAAAAGAAACCTGATATATTATATTTGCCAAAAATGACAAAGAAATTATTTTTTTATGGAAAGCGTGGCAAACGAGTACGTGAACAAATTTGCTTTCATACCATGTCAAATGCCTAGACAGTTTCTAAGATGTACGAACAAAATGTTACTATGACATGATACTAAAGAGTTTAGCTGATTTTAACGTTGACCGTAGCTTTTGCAAAACATGCTCAACATTATCGTACGAATTTCAATAAAAGTGGTTGTACGAAAAAGGCAGTGAAAGTTATATTTTCAGACGTGATTATAACGAGTTCTTTCCAGATTGGTAGCCTATTTCTAAAATCTATACTTAACAAACTCTTAATTCACCTCTCTAACCGAGAATTTTCTCCTAACGGCACATGAAATTTGCAGTCCCTTTTTAACGTCAAACCCATTAATTTGCCCGTGCATTTTCTCCGCGGCTCTATTACTGCACAAAAGGCGGCGATGGCAATATATCATGGACGGTTAGCGAAAATTATTACTTGGTAGACAATTAATAGAGTGCGGTACGGCGGCGACACGTTCGCAACAAATAAATCACCCTGTATACCGATATCGCTACTGTTCTAGAGACAGTTGGAAGATGGCGGGCTGAGACATAGATAAGAAAGAAATAAGGCTGTGCTCATAAATCAGAGGTTGACCTGGTGACTTCTGGATATCGATCTGTACGATTTTCATGGTGAAATAAATGTTCTATAATAGTATGTGTTAGCAACGTGCATTGGCGATAAGTATTACTCGTATATTTTGACGATATCAAATAAAAAATGATTTATGTATGTTTAGTCGATTACGAGTTGCGGCTTTTAAGCCCCTAAGTTAGGACCTACGCCCTAGCAGTTCCGTTACGGGTCCCTCCTGCGCACGTTTTATATAGTCTGTCTCATGTTTAACACCGAGATCACTTTTTGTGCGTCCATGGACATTAACGCCGTAAAGCCCAGACAGCAGACACAATAGAGAATCAATTGTTTTTGTCTTGGCTTATGACGTTAAAGTGGTCCAGACGGCCAACAAGTCATGACTGTAACTAATCATAAAAAATATATCTCGAAAACTACAAAAAAATCGTAGCACATACCCTATGTTCTACGATTTCATTAACTACGGTTTAAGTCCAGTTGGCTAGTCACTTAAAAGAAACAACTGTGTTTGTTTGAGACATGTTTAGCGTTCTGTATCTATATTTTTAACCCCCGATGTCAAAGTACGATCCTCGTGAATCCTAAATCGCGACCTCCCGCTCACTGGCAACGTTTGCGCAAACCGCGATACAAATATTATGGAAATTTTAAATCCTCCTCGTTTCCCACGTCGGGTTGCCTCACATTGACATAATATATGCGATGCCATGCTCGTCGCTTTGTGCATTATGGTTGGGCAACGTAGGGCACAATTATGGCAAGTGAGACTCACGCCGAACGCGTCGCTGTGCTTGTACTGAGGATTACTCAATCTATGTGGATCATCTGTATTGGCGATAACAATTGGTGCAAAAGTGGGCAATGTTGGGCAAAGGAAATTGGAAAGTCTTGATCGATTTTGTTAATAGGTGCGATGGGCTCTTTAAGAAATGTTTGCTGTTGAATAAACTTCTGGGTCGGTTTCGAAAATGATATCAAGTCTTAAAGAATTTACCTCATCGTCACTTTCCATCAGGTGCGATTGTTCGGTTTTCTTGGTTTTATGACCAGTCCGCATTGGGCAAGCGTGGTGACTAAGCCTAATCCTATCAGCGGCGAAAACTTGATTTCTATGATGGAGGCCTTTAGATAGTATATACTTGACTACCAGCTAAGGGAAATTAAGGTGTTATATTTTAAGCTACCTATAATAATATTATGGCGCACGTATTTTGTGCATAATACAGTATGTTCATAGTTATTGCCCACATTCAAACATGCAAATAACTCCTGACTTATTAAGATCCAGCGAAATTATGCAAATGCTAAATAAACCATAAATCCTTGTGATTTCACATAATCCCTTGAGATTTATTCCCCAATTAGGCAATCTCGTGATCCATAAACACAATGCGCTAAGCGGCGCGCGAATTAGAGCAGGCGCTGCGCGGGAGTCGATAGGGATGGGACATAGTAAATACTATCGATATATTAAATACATCGATAGTATTATCTATATACAATACTATCGATTAACACTACTACAGATTACCTAATCTATAGTAGTAGTAATCGATGGTAAAATATATTATATTTTCAGAAGCTTACGTAAATAGTTACAAAAAATTATAAATAAATGCGCCAGACCATCACATCAATCAACCTGGTCTAAAACTAGGGCAACCCCTACTATGAGTACCAGGTGATGATAATTAACTGGGGGCGTCCACCCAGAACACCCAGACCCAAGAAAACTTATAAAATGTAGTTTTCTAAATTGACGTGACCGGGAATCCAACCTCATTTTACTGTCCAAAACATTGAGTTGAATATCGATCTGGTACTCATAGTACAGGGGTTGCCCTAGTTTGAGACCAGGGTGATTGGTGTGAATGTTTGGAGCCTTTATTTATTATTATTATTTATAGTTTTTTCCTACCACATCCCTAGCGGCGCGGGAGTCGCACACGTGCGATTGCACAAAAGGTCGTGCGCATCCTTGCGCCGAACCTGTGATCTTAACTTGAATTTGCTTAACGTTTTGAAAGCACATTGTTTACCAATATCTTTTTTTATGTGATTGGTGGCAGACAAGCAGACTGATCAACTGATGGTAAGCGATTGCCGCCGCCCATACATTTACATCCCTTTAACCACGTCTTCTACCAATAATTTGGTACAACATTTGTTCTACGACTTTTGAACATTCGTCGATTTTTTTCGACTTTCCATATAAAATTACCAAGTCATGTGTTTTTAGCGATTTTTCAAAAGTCATAGAACAAATGTTGTTCAGAATGGTTAGTAGAACACGTGGTTAAAGGGATCTTCACAGATACACCCAGTATATATTATAACCTAAACTCTTCGCAAAGTGTTACCACAGTTGGTCTAATTTCAATATATCAGAGTATATACTTTGCTCCCTAATAGTATGGATCGCGCGCATCCTAATTGCGCTTTGTCACCGCTCGTGCGCTCGTGAGCGGGTTGCCACATGCGCATGGCGCGTCGCGAGCCGCGGCTTATGGCAATAATCGATCGCGATTACTGAGTACAGGCGATTCCAAAAAGGATTATGGGACAACTCGCCCGAAAAAAAACGCCCCCGAATTTCAAGATTTTTTGGCTTGTCACTGTAACTTAACCTAACCAATATTATTTCGTTTAGTTGAGTTTAACAAAAAATATCGTCACAAAAGTTATTGTCCCATAACCCTCCAAAAAGGTGATGGATAAAAATGTAGCATTAAGTTAATTGTACTTGTTGGAAAACAAAAATAATACGATGGATTAAGCTGAAAGTCTCATTTATTTGATCCAAAAGGTTCGCAGTGTGACTCCACTAGTGTTGCGAATGTCCATGGGCGGCGACTTGCTTATCAACAATCACATAAAAAATAAAACAGTTTTTTATCCAACCCACTTGCTCACCCAACTGTACAGCACCCGATCTCGTCTTCTCTAAAATCATGCGCCCCCAATCACGTAAATTACAGCGATAATTGTAAACCAAGGCCTGTGTTATCAGATGGAGATTGTTCGCTTTGTCACTGTCCGTGCGTCCTGACAAATGACGCGTGCGCAGGGAATCAGCTGCGCGCGACTACGCGCCATGTTAAACTGTTTATAGGTATTTACATATGCCGTATTCGCCTTTTAAGTTAAATGACACTGGCCAGAGGTAAATGTGTCTTCTGAGTAATGTTTATGCGAAATTAAGACTAGAGGCACTTCGATCTGAGAGATATAGTGACGATAATACGAAATTTCTTTCCTGAGTAGCAGTGCAAAGGATACGCGACGTACTAAATATTCCAAGATCGACGTGCTCCATGGAAAAGACCCTAACGGAAAATAAAAGACTTCTGATCCTACCTCTGAAGTGATATCTTTGGATTAAACATACGGTTTTGCAATAAACGATTGAGTATTGAAGCCAACTCCTACAAACAATAAACAAATACTCGTATAATTACAAAATAAATTATCTCGTTCAGACTTTAGAAAACTGATGTCCACTAGCTAAAAAAATCTTGTAACAAGTTATTTTTAATTTAATAACTGTACATTTATATCTTAAAGTAAACATCAAACTTAATAACCCAAGACAATTTTTCTCCGTTGCACAATGATAAAATTACGCAAGTAGATGGTCAATTAATGTTTAGAAATTAAAAATAAAAATATTAATACACCTCATATTTCAGTTTCCTTTCACTGGCAATTAAAATTAATCAGAAAAGACAAAGAATATCTTACAAAGATATCTCGTTAGTTGCGTGGCCTTTACTCAATTTTATAACGAATAGTAGAATGAACTTTTACGCAATAGTAAAAAAATATTTACAAAAAGTTTTTATCCAACCCACTTGCTCACCCAACTGTACGCAGCACCCGATCTCGTCTTCTCTAAAATCATGCGCCCCCAATCACGTAAATTACAGCGATAATTGTAAACCAAGGCCTGTGTTATCAGATGGAGATTGTTCGCTTTGTCACTGTCCGTGCGTCCTGACAAATGACGCGTGCGCAGGGAATCAGCTGCGCGCGACCACGCGCCATGTTAAACTGTTTATAGGTATTTACATATGCCGTATTCGCCTTTTAAGTTAAATGACACTGGCCAGAGGTAAATGTGTCTTCTGAGTAATGTTTATGCGAAATTAAGACTAGAGGCACTTCGATCTGAGAGATATAGTGACGATAATACGAAATTTCTTTCGTGAGTAGCAGTGCAAAGGATACGCGACGTACTAAATATTCCAAGATCGACGTGCTCCATGGAAAAGACCCTAACGGAAAATAAAAGACTTCTGATCCTACCTCTGAAGTGACTATCTTTGGATTAAACATACGGTTTTGCAATAAACGATTGAGTAACCAACCAATGAAGCCAACTCCTACAAATAATTACAAAATAAATTATCTCGTTAAGACTTTAGAAAACTGATGTCCACTAGCTAAAAAAATCTTGTAACAAGTTATTTTTAATTTAATAACTGTACATTTATATCTTAAAGTAAACATCAAACTTAATAACCCAAGACAATTTTTCTCCGTTGCACAATGATAACATTACGCAAGTAGATGGTCAATTAATGTTTAGAAATTAAAAATAAAAATATTAATACACCTCATATTTCAGTTTCCTTTCACTGGCAATTAAAATTAATCAGAAAAGACAAAGAATATCTTACAAAGATATCTCGTTAGTTGCGTGGCCTTTACTCAATTTTATAACGAATAGTAGAATGAACTTTTACGCAATAGTAAAAAGAATGTTTGCAATAATAATTTAGATGCCAAACCAATGTGAAGCAGTACCTACTCTACTAACTGACATTCATTACAACGAGGGTTTATATGAAGGTTCAAAGGCTATTCGATACAACCGCCATTAAAAAAATATCCTAGCTCAAACGATAGTAAAAAAAATGCTTGTTCCAATATATAGTATGTACATATACCTCAATATCTCCAAAAATGTCGCTTGAAACAATTAGCCTTTGAACTTTCATAGGTATGCCGTATGCTCTCTGAATGGAAACTACTAAAATTCGCGATACGCAGATAAACGTATTGTTGATATATATTTTTAAATTTTCGGACACATTTTGTTTTTAAGAAAGATTAGAATAGTGAACCTGAACAAAACTTTTCTTACTTATTAACCGCTTTGAAGTTGACCCGGAATTCAAAGCTGGCACTCATCCGCTATAGAATCATGGTAAGGTGTCGACCGATGTGTGGAAACAGTGACTGATCACATGTAATCATAGCCGACCGGCCAGTGATGGGATGACGTGTGTTTCTCTATGTCTTCATTGTTGTTTATGGTAGGGCTGCCGCATAGACAAATCAAAATAAAAAAAATATTTACAAAAAGTTTTTATTGGACTTAATCCCGCGCGCGGTGATGGTTGCGCGTTTGATTCCGCTAATGTCAAGTGTGTAGAGAAATATGTTGAAAAGTTATTCTTGGCTAAAAACTGATGCTGCCACTTTTGTTTGTCTCATTTATAAAGGGGCACCATCAATTTTAAACCATGACTAACTTTAGTCTCCGTTTTGTATTAGGTTAGTGTTTTAATAGACTATTTATTTATTGCTATAACAATGATTGAAGTAAAAAAAAGTTTTTTTTTTTTTTATCTTGTAACACATCTTATATTAAGCATCCTATACATGTATTATTAATTATTACCAACACATGTTTCTGCAAATAAATAAATCTGTATCATTTTTTTATCTTCAAAATTATTTTGTTGATAAATCAATGTTAGTAAACTATTGACTTTAACATTCTCTTAGTCTGTAGTTTCAAGTTTCTTTTAGTTATGTTATGTGCAAGAAAACGGTCGTTCATTTATCCTTTTTGCATACCTATAACATAACTACTTCCGGAGAAAATATCTTTAAGATTTCGATTTATCAGTAGTGCGTCAATACCTTTCCTCTTAAAGGGTTCTCGACATTAATAGCTGATTGATAAACGGTGTCGACTTTCACAGCAATATCCATGTAAATGCGAATTGCCAATATAAACCAACCCAGGCCTAAGTGACCGGCCTGATGGCGCATTTGGCAGTAAACCTGCCACACGCTCGTCTCGTAAGATCATGAGTTCGATTACCACCCCGGACAAAATTTCTTGTGATAAATACTTACTGCCGCACTCAGAGACGTTAATTAAATCTTAATTGACACTTAAACAAAAATATTGACCCTTATTTTAATAAGCATTAAGGCGTGACATCTTTGAGTGCGTCCAGTTAGACATATTAGGTAAAATGGCTTTTGTGTTAGTATATTTATCAATTCTTTCATTCATACGTACATTCATTTTTAGGTACTCTTTATGGCACAACATACAAAAAGTATAAATCAAGGTATACAGAGATCTTGTTAACAATTGAGGCGGTTTTATTGCTAGGAGCGCGGTTTACTTCGGATTTGGACGCAACTGGGAACATAACGGTTATGTTAACAAAGAGCTGCGCACCCTACCGCCACATCATCTGTAAACGAATTTGTTTCGACTTACGCGTAATTATTTTGATTGGTCGTTGCGCTGCGATCGGCTTCCGACGAAAGCTGTTAATGGATCGAACCTCGCTCACGTTCACAGTATATGGATTACCAGTATAAAGACAAATAGGTAACAGACCGACGAGTGAGGTTAAACCAGTGATACTTTTACGTGATAGGTGACAGATCACCAGATGGTTAGGGATTGCTGTCGCCATAGACGTCCAGTGGACGCATTAAAAGTGTCGCCGCCCCATTCCCAAAAGAGCGTAACTTCTCATTTTCGAAATTCAAAACCTACTATGGATTAAGGTCGAAAACAAAAGACTATTTGTTTTCGACTTCGAGATATTCGAAATTCAAAATATCTATAGCTATTAAACTACTAATGACATGACTGTTGGGATCACCTTTTTGAACGATGGTTAATAAAGGGTGTATCTGTGCACATTTACATCCCTTTAACCAACCATTCTGAACAACATTTGTTTTATGACTTTTAGAAATTCGCATTAAAAAAAACTACTTTACATACAAAGTCGGTCACGTGACTTGTTCATTTTGTATGGGAAGTAGAAAAAAAAATCAACGAATTTTCAACATTGTAGAACAAAATATGTGGTTTAGAATAGTTAGAAAGACGTGGTTAAAGGGATGTAAATGTTCACAGAAATATAGAGAATTATATCGATGAGTACATCATTTGAGCCACTGGTATCTTTCCTACTGCGTCATATTTGTCCATTAATTGGCGCCAACAGGTGCAACCTTATTTACGAGGTATCAACTGTGAACTAGCTTATTAGAGCACCATGCAATAAAATTTATAACTACCCACAATTTCCTAGCCATAAAATAATTTATCAAGATTACAGTGCGTCTAGGTTTAGACGTTACTTAATCGATGGACGATGTTACAAAGCGGAATTATGTTACGTGGTTCATATGAACTTCCTTTTTTGTAGTTCAATAGCTGTAGGAGTGTATAATTTGTACCAAAAGCCCAATTAAATATCGTGTCCATGGAAAAGATTAGATAGTAGTTTTTATCTGCGGCTTCCGTGGAGTGGGCGAATCTAAGTATGTACACTTTTTCTAATTTCCTGTTATGATAAGTAACATAAGGTTATTTAGAAAAATGATTTACATACTTTTTTGTTCTTTAACTATTTCTTGCTAAAAATATTTAGCAATACTTAAAAGTATTTTATTAGGGATAAAGTTTTTAGCTCCATCCTAAATAACTAAAATAAAAGTGTCCAAAATTACACAGAATACCAATACTCGGCCTACAGCAGGCAATCCACCGATCTTTGATCGTGCGCAGTAATACCTGATTGTATAGGAGCTATATAAGAAACGACTAATTTGAAACTTAATACCATTTTTAACGCAACCGTAAAAATCTGTCAAAAAACAATAGAACACAAAATTAGTGATGTGCCACTTACCGATGCGTATTCTGCACAGATGTCGATGGAAGTGACAAAGTCGCAGACGTCATCGACTGACCACGCCGAGAGCCGCGCGCGCGCCTCTGCGCAGAGGCATTCACCCCGCGCTTCACTCCGATCTACGAAGAAAAATCTTGTGATAAGATAATGATTTATATTTAATCGTAATTTTTATTGCTTCATTACGGTAAATACAGCTCTTCAAATAGTAAAGGAAACACTTTAAGGGTGTTGCAAATCTTAAGTACTACACAGTAAAATTAATACTATATTTCAGAACGTTCACACAATTTTTTTATTTATTTTTGGTATAAGAATTTATATAAGTAAATAATGCACTTAAAAATCCTTGAAGGGTTCAGGTGTGACACTAACCCACAACCTTGTACATATATACTTACTGGGTGGCTATTTAACCAATTAAACTAACCGAACCCTGTACTTTGTGCAACACTAGTAGAGTTAACTAGTGTTGCATCGTCATCCATTCTATTAGGTGATCCGTCTGCTCGTCTGCTACATATCACGGAAAAAAAGCTATGCCATTTTAATAAACACCTGCCTGGGCGAAAATGGCATTGCAAAGCCGTGATGTAAGTATAAAACGATATAGACATCGTAACCCCATTTTGAATTGTTCTTCTACTATTATATGTCTTAAGAAAAGCCAGACCAATAAGCTAGTTATAGTACCTCATACAATAATATATACTATAGAACGATGCATGATGTATAATACTTTGTAGGATTTAGCACAATTATTGATATATGCATGGTATGCTAAGCTTATGCGAATGTCGATCGCCTACGCGAAATATATTATGCAGAGGTCGCTACGTGTCGCCCTATGTTGTTGCTTATCACAATAATACTACGGTAAGCTAAGATATTCTTTCCATGATCTTCAATCCAGAATGGTTACTTTTACATTGAAAGTCAAAGACGTCTGGTTTTACTTTTGGCCTTAACGTCATTTACCATGGGAGGCCAAGTATCCTCCTTTCTTCAGAGTAAATGTCAATATATTTATGAATTTAGCTTTAAGTAGTTCATACGACGACTCAAATTGAATGGTATTTTGAAAATTAAATAGTATGCGTGAACAGCGTTTATCGCCGACTGAAATCTTTAGAGAAGAGACAGTGGAGCAATTCTTGTGCACTCGATTTAGAGATTTAGCACATTCTGTCCATACAAATCTCTAATCTGACTTCAATGTCGAGTCAATGAGAATCGCCCCCCAGGAGTCTTAAACCTTAATGCTTTGCAAAATGGTCGAAAAGTGGTTTTCCAGAGACTTTCTGAGTAACTAAACACGGAATTGTGACATAAAAGTGGTGGTGGAGCCTTTCATAGCAGGTACCTAATAAGGCAGGAATTTAATATAGAGTCCGAGCAAATCGTTGTGCCAACCATTGTTTAAAGGAAAAATAGTTAAAAAACTTGAAAGTTCTCGATTTAAAAACTCAATCGCAAATTTTTACTGTAAACAAACCCACTTGTATTTATTTTAATTGTTTGCTTGCCAATTAACTTTGTACCAATTTGCTCTTAAAAACCAAAAATGAAAGGCAAAGCCCTCCAGCTATGACCAATAAAAACACCTATAGTGATAGTTTCATTACTTAATCTACACTTTTGAAAACTAAAAACCGATATTTTTAACACGAATTCTCAGAGGGCAACAATAAAAGAAATTGTCGGCATTTACAAAAGCTAGTGATGCGACTTAAATTTCACTCGAGTGAGATTTAAGAATATCGTTTTAGAGGCATCGAAAACAATCAGGATTGCACCTCGAGTCCCCTAGATCTTAATGACTTTCAACGTCACCACCATTTTAAAGTTTTATCTACAAAAATATGTTCCGAAATGAAGTTGATGGCGGGCCACTAGTATTACATAAATTCATATAACATTTCATACATTTACCCAAATCTGTAGCTTCAGCACTTATTTTACAGAATAACAAATGCCTATAATTACTTAAATACAAATATTACAGACAATGAACAAACAAAACTGATGCTAATCACACGAAAGTATGTCCCGAATGGAAATTAAACCAACGACATTCATTTTACAGCCATTGGAATTCAAAGTAGCCACACAATTAAACATCTAGTTTATTGTCAGAACTTGAGTTACTCTGACTCTGACTCGAGTAAAATTAGAAAATGACTCAAGTGAAAAGCCTTGTCCTGGTTGCATCACTAATAAAAGTCAATCAATTCTCGATACCTTCTGCGTACTTAAAATTAATAGCTATGAAATATTTGTTGATTCGCCACAGGTGTATCAGAGCTCGGGTCTATAATAGGCAAATCTCGAGTGAACGTGTGGGGCGCTGTAAGGAATCCACTAGCTTTTAATTAAATATGTAGATGCAAACTACGGTAAAAGGTACTGGGAATCAAATAAGTATAATGAACTAGTAGGTAAAGGCAGGGCATGTCTGGTGAAAGTAACTGGCTACAATAAATTATTTCTTCGAGTTATTGAATCGAGAACACTGAGGACTCAGTTACGTTTTGCCGACCCTATCAAAATCTTAACACTTTTTTGATGACCTTTATATGTAGTCCCTTAGAGAAAAATTCGAAAGGATTTCGTTTTTTTATGTGGGTCAGATGGGTCACCTGATAGTAAGCGATTGTCGTCGCCCATGGACACATGCAACACCAGTGAAGTCACAAGTGCGCTGCCAACCTTTTAATCCCCTTTCCGCCGATTGGGCCTCCGGTACCCTCACTCACTCGGCGAAACACAGCACAAGGGCTACTTCACGTCGGTTTTCTGTAATCGATCGAGCCGGCCCATTCGTGCCGAAGCGTGGCTCTCCCACTACCTAAATTGTTGTTGAGCAATGAAACTTCCACCTGGTCTTCACCTGGTTTGGTGGTCTTCGATCTAGTGAACGTCGCGCGGACCACGGGACTGTTTGGATGCGGGTTGCACAGTACCGATCTGTGTGAGAAACGTTGGGGGAGGCCTATGTCCAGCTGTGCCCTGTGGCTAGGGGCGTTAAGAATACTGCCAAGGTATTCCGGCCTGTCGTAAGAGGCGACTAAACGGGCTTCGGAGTACGTGAGCATGCCACTACTGGGGAGTGGCTTGCTCAGTATCACGACTCCGCGAGGGAAAAAATCCTACTGGGTGTCCTGGTAGGTCGCGCATTTGGGAAGGGCTGCATTGCGCCAAACAATTTGGCTCAAAGTGGCGAGCGCGATTTGCGGTACGGTCCAGTCCCGGCTGTGGGGTATCCGACCGCGACTGCGCTGAGATGGACACCCCAGAGGTTTTGGTTAGGGTTAGAGTCCCACACACCACCTTGTCCCCCACATGTGGCAAGGTGAAGGCCATGATGGTTTCCCCTGGGAAAAAAAAGGCCTATGTCCAGCAGTGGACGTCTATTGGCTGCAATCATGATAAATGAAACCTACCATCATTAGACACTCGGTCCCTCTCGTCGCTGTCGCTCCTAGTGCTGGGGCTGGCGGAGAGGCGCGCGCGCTTGGCGGCGCTCTCCCCCGCAGCTGATAGGTCCAGTGGCGAGTGCTCGGGCGCCGATCCAGCGCCGATGCGCTTGCGCCGCGACCGCCCGCCGCGACCCACTCGCGATATTGCCAGCAGAGTCTGTGGAAGAAGAATAAATTATGTAATGCTGTCATTTCATTATAGTCATCATTTCACCAAAAATATTATCAAATATTGCCATATTAGGTACACCTTAAACTCTGAAATGACATTATGTATGACACATACTCTCAAAAAGTCAGATCTCATTGTGATCTAAACGTTAAATTATACATGCCCTAATTTTATATGACCTAATTTCAAGAAGTCAAAATATGTGCCTTAGCTACTTCCCTATATATTTTTATGTGATAGGTGGCAGACAAGCAAACGGATCACCTGATGCCAAAACCAGTAGAGTCACAAGTGCGCTGCCAATCTTTAACCCCCTTTCCGCCAGTATAAATAAGTCTTTAAATAGTTATTGCAGCTACGTAATTGCAATGCCTAAAGCAAGACATTATTATATAGGAGATATAACTTTTACGGTTCAATCAATACAATGGGTCGTATAGAAAGGTATGCCACTTAACCTTATCTGTATTTAACTGTGGGTCCTACAAGTAAATAGTCGTTCTACTCATTTTCATTTGAAGAAATATGAATTTCTTATATTATGGTTCAAAACCCAATGTTAAATCCCACTTTACCGATCAAAGATACAACATCTTCAAACTCATCTCACTTTACGCAACTGAACACAACGTCTCTGTCGAAAAAACTGATACCATCAGAATTATTAGTTATGCCGCGATAACAATAGCTTAGGATTTCAAATGTAGCTTGCAGCTTGGCATTTAAAAACTCAATTACTCAGAAGCCCATCAGGTAATGCACGGCACCAGTGTTAAGCAAACATGAAAGGCGAGCTCCTATTATCTGATCGAGAGCGGTCTTGCTCGCTCGGCTGCGGTTAGTATGCAAGCGGGTATCGTAAATACATATTTTAAGTGATAGATAGATAGCAAACGAACAGGATCATCGGATGGTGAGCGATTGCCGCCGCCCAAAAACACCCGTAACATCAGCGGAGTCACAAGTACGCTGCTCATGATGATGATGAAGCTTTCTCATATATGTACCTCTATATTGCGGACAATGATTCATCGTCATTTATTTATATCAAACTTCACTGCTCGAAGCTTCGTAAAATAGGTGAACTGAAAACCAAGAGGCATTCTCTACTAGTCATAAAGAAGGGATAAAGATGCGGCGAAATTATTATTAAGGGCGTCCTAACTGACGTTTACCCGAGACTTTCTTTACATCTTATTATCATTGATTTGTCACAGCATTTATTTAGAAGCAAATAAACCTTATTAGCAAACAAAGGCATAACGGTGATCGAAAAGAGTTTCTTGCTGGTTTTTTAATTCTTAAACAAAATATTATATGGACCTGAACTGAACGTATATTTTTATTCTATTCTATTCTTTATACCTTCTCCGCTCAGTCCCCAACCCCGGCTCCAAGTGGCAAGCATTCATCATAACAGCCGTCACGCTAGCCGCCCGCGGGTCAACGCGCAATCTATCTTTTTTAATTGCCCGCGCTAAACGCAAGCGCAGGGCAGATCGGAGGCGCGGGCGCGTGAAATGAACACGGCGCGCGTGCGCAGGTACGTGCCCAGGTTTTGCAAAGTGTAAGGGATATTCTTGAATGTATTCTTGATTAGTGAAGATTGTTCTATACTACGAGTACTCGGATAACTTCTACAGACAACTAGTAGGTGTATATCGAACCCAAATTGAAGAAACACTTACGCGATACAATCGACACCCAGCGCCATCTCTTGGCAAACAAATAGCAAAGTTAGTCCCGAAACGAAGTGAAGGCGGACCAATAGTCTACTTATAAATAGGACAAGCTTGGTGGAAGAATAAATACATCGTGAGCGAATTTTACGTAAATGAAAAAGTTTCAATCGTGTTCGAATCAAAACTCCAGTAATGTGTGCATTCTGCAACTAGCATTGCATTATACTTATACGTTGCTAACTGCCGACCCTTCCATTATATCTTTGAAAACATGTGCTAACTATGACGTTCCCGGTTCCTACCGGGAACGTTATATGATTCCTTCATATACTTGTGAAATTTCACGCAAATTAGATTTGAAGGATGGAATTAGGGCAAAAAAACCTATGCCAAATCAATAATAGTATAACCTGAACATTTTAAGGCTAGAGTTAATTTTGGGTCAGCTTGCTCCATCGTAAGTTTCTTTTCAACTCTAGGGTTCAGTATGAAGCCAAGAGCAAACCCATTTTCAATAAAGAAAAAATAGTCAGGACGTCTTGATGGACCTTGGATCACTGAACCAGTGTAGTAAGTAATAATAACATCACGAATCTTATTCAGGAAAATCCCAAGCTTTTCCCAGAGCCTGTTCACTTCACACAAGCAGCCTCACCGAGGCAGTTCCCTCATAAATCTCGCGATTTATTTCCGCTTCGCTCCTGTTTCTCTTTATAGGCGAAAATAAATTTAAATTACTATTTATAGCCCAGATAACGCATAAATTGAAACCGCTCTGGATTCATGGGGCGCGAACTGCATTCCCATAAGTGTCAACCGTTTTACAAAATTGATATGTCTATGGCCGGACTGGGTTACGGCAATTAATGTTTGCTGGTTTTACGATTGAGACTTCGAGATGGCACTATAAATTGGTACCCAAGAAATCGCAGTTGAGAGAAAGGCTATAAGATATGTGACACGATGAGTAATTAATTGCTGGTCTGTTTCGTGAAATAGGGTGTGATTTTGGATTTGATTTCGATTTCTCCTAGGTACTTCACTAAATGAGATAATAAATCTATGTCGATGGTTTGAACCCACGCCTTTCGATTTAGATAATAATCCTTAGACAGTCGACTATGGCTTCACCGAGCGAACCTGTCCGATTGGTATTAATGATTTTATTTATCAACTTATTTACGAGTTCCTTAATAGCAGTAGCATTTTGGTGAACGTAAGGATTGTGAGGAAACCTGCAGAATATATTGAAGTAGAAATTCGGGAATGTCTTTGAAGGCTGTTGGCTAGCTTGGTAAAAGTAATACTTATTCATCGTTTTTATCTCTTTCTCGCTATATCTGTGAATGAATGAATGAATGAAAATCGTATCCGTGCTTGTTATATTATTTAGAACCACATACTTTTACCATATTACATATGAGTAGAGTGGTCGCTTGCAAATTGAAACAAAACCTTTAATATATATCAATTTAATCTCAGTATGCTAACTAAAATTCTTCGCAATTTTTTTCCTTCTGGCTAAATGTTTCCTACGCTCGTGAAAGCTCTGGAATGAACTTCCAGTCACGATGTTCCCTGATCCATATGACATGTTGTTTTTCAAACGAGGTCTTAAAGAGTTTTTATTTCATGATAGGCAGCGGTTTGTTCTTTGGCCCAATAGATGAGCCACATGCTCGTCTGCCTATTTCAGCAATAAGAAAAAGCTAAGTGTCTAATAAACGCAGCCAGATTTACGAGTGGCTCGTTAATAACGCAATCTGAACTGATATTTCACTGGCAGCAAAATCGAATGACTGTGACGAGATGATGCGATATCCGCATGCATCTCCGTGACGCAAAAACTCGACTAATTTAGACGCGAGCATCGATTTCACATCACATCACTATCGTGTTAGGGTTGCTTATGTTGAATAGCAAATAAAGTCTAAAATTGATATTTTTCTGATTGATAATTTTCTGATCTATCTAAACATACGATTTTTACTGTCAAATGTGACATGCATAGCCACTATCGACCACCGGAATTATAGACCAAAACTAAAAATATCATGTTCTCATTTTAGTAACAAGCAATCATTTATTTTATTTGGGTCATGTGGTAGATGTTAGAATTTTATTTAGAATTGCTAAATTTTTTATCAATCATTCATTTGTATACTTCTGAAATACCACTTAAGTAGCTATAATATTTTTATCTACAAAAATATTACCATCAGGCAGAGTAGGGTCATCCTGGCTGTCCTCAATAAAAAAAAACAATCCTAAAAAAGTTCCTATGTATTATACAAGGAAAACTTTCACCCAGTTATAAACAAACAATAATTTGCAAACACAAATGCCATTACTCATAGTTGTAAATCATAGTCTTTAGGCAATTGAGATAGCTTTAACAAAATTTGGCATAGAGGAAGACATAAATCGTAAAAAGACAAAAACGGCAATAAATTATACGCCAGTATTACAATACAATTTCTATGCTAGATTAAGTTTCACGTGGGAATTGCTACAAAAGCAACTTAGCTGTTTTACAGTTATTGATTGTAACTGTGTAATTTAAAACTTTTGTACCTAATTTATTACAAAGTAGCATTAAGTAGAAATTATTTCCACCGCACCTTTTAATAAGTAACAGTATATACCAATAATAACTTGGCCTTTTGACTTATTTAGGCAAAGTATAGTGAATAGATATTTAAAATATATTATTTTTAAACTTTTGTAGCTTCCATCAGACATCACATATGACCTGACTTCAAAGAATGTAGCTTTAGCAAGACAAGGGTGTTTATTACACCAATGTTATTCATCGGAATCGAACCTACGACCCTTGAAGCACGAGGCACACGTGCCGTTAAATGAGGCAAAAAAAGTTACAAGAAACATGTATGCAACTCATTTTTTCCGTAAAACGCTCTACTGGTGATTCTCAAAAAAATAAAACTTTTTTTTCAACTTCCTTAAGGCAACCCTATCTAAGCGGTGTTTGCGCGCATGCGCGGCGCGTGCCGCTGCCAATTAGTGCGGCTCCAGTTCCTTTTACAGTGGAGAGCGAGACGGTTCGCTGCCGAGGGGCGGGGCGCCACTTAGGTACCCTGCGCGCGCGCCGCTTGCATAGAATCGCAGAGGTAACACTTCTATGATATTCAAAGAAATTACGGCGTGAATTGGCCGACTCGACTAGAGTACTAGGGCCTCACAGAAACCGATGAAGCAGGGTCTGCGCTGTGTTCACCGAGTGAGTGAGGGTACCGGAGGCGCATGTCAATTCGATGGGACACCAGTGTGATACGATCGAAAAGAGTTGGGGCGCAGGACTTGTTAGTCCTGCTTAAGGCTGCTGCTGTCTTAAGGTGTTTTTCGAGGCACGGGAGTGCAAGAGCACTAACTTCCAGACTGCGGTCTGAACCAAAGAATTTCTGAACTGAAAAACTAAGGTAAATTTTTTGGAATCATCTGGGTATTTAACCCAGGATTCCAAGCGCAGCCGTCACTTCTACCTTTGTGCCAACGAGGCAATCTACTGCGGTACAGAATATTTTAACGTTCATAGCTTTGCACTCTCTTTACTAACTGAAGGAAGTGTAAAGGTCGTGAGCCTTATCTGATTTAATTGCCGTCATTACGGCAAGAAAGGAAGCGGGCTCACAAGCATTATGATTTTAAAGACGCTCGAATTAACATGGGCACAGGTAAAGATGCGCCGAGATAAGCAATTGTTAAGGCGAAGGGATTGAGGCCAAGTTCGGCGTTAGAATAGGAGCTGGATAAATCTAAAATTGTAAAAGATAATATTGTTTTTCTTTGTGAATCATCCTTTGTATTAGACCGCAGGTGTAAACAAGCCAATAAAATGTCTCTTAGCACAAAAAAAACAACAGTTATTTTAGCACATTACATCGATTTTGTTCATATTGGGATGACAGATTGAAATTAATGGCTAGATTTGTTTTTTGAATTTAACATACAGCTGTATATTTAAATAAAAATAAATTATGTAGATTCTCTTTTAAATTTAAAAAGGAAAAAGATGCTATGATAAAAAGTATTTCATACTTCAAGACAAGACGTAGATTATTCAACTAAAATATAATGAGCCCTCAACTACAGGCTTACCGATGCGTGCAAGAGCTTGGCCCCCGCACTACAGAGCGCTTAGATATGAATTTTATGAGTGTTCGGGACATTTTAATCACACCCGTGAACTATGGAACGGTGCACGTAGCGTAATTAAAACAGGAAGGTCAGTGAGCATGGCCAGCACCTGTATAAGTAATTAATATGAATTTCAAATGGGCTTCTTTTGAAACGAACTTAGCTGAGCGTAAATTATTTCATAGGGGCAGTGGCCTTGTAACGCACAATATTACTTAAGAGAGCGTTGGATCTCTTCCTCGTTATTTATTGAGGGGAATGTAGCACTATATGGTAGTTGCTTCTAACTAATGTTTATTAGAGACGGGACTAATGTATAATAAGTTTAGTCGGTGAGTGTTCACTGGAACGAAAACTTGGCTATAATTTTCATTTTTCCTTTTACATATTAAAATAACATCGCATACAGCGATTTGTCTGATCCTAATGTTATGTTATGGCCATGGGTATCAGAGCATTCGACTCGTCATCAATTTGTATTGCCTCCGATATGACGTTGATACGCGAAAAATTGTTATTATAGTTTTGAAGAATCCCGGAAGATGTTTTATTAATTTAGTGAGTAATAGTGTGTGAAAATTTTCCGATAATTTTTCTAACTGTAAAAGCTATACTTGTGAAGCAGTTAAAAAGGATATTTGTTTCAAAAATATGCGTCGGTCAAGTTTTCATGTTAGGCTCAATTCGACCAATCTTCATCCAAGAACACTGGTCTACCACTCTGATGCGTATGGAATGACAACCTCATACTACGGTATGGTACTGTCGGATAAAAATTGGTCGAATGGCACTTTAGTAAGTTTTAGAATAGACATTAATATGCTTAGTTCTACATGATTTGAGCTATTTATCACTCAAATTTATTCAGGTAATATAAGACACTAATGGATAGACTCATTTTAGCATGTAAACTTAGTCTGAACAGCCTTCGTTCACTTAATTTGTGCCTTTCAGATAATCGAGCGATATCCTCACTGTTAATTTCCCAACGAGGTTGAATCCAGCAGATGGTTTCGATTGTAGTAAAACAAAGTTGCTTAATTTATTAGAAGAAACTTATTTTGGATCATAATTGCCCATTTATTATGAACATCCTGTCAGATAGCGCACGCAAGTGGTTAATGAATACGAATTATGTCATTTTCCTGTGTTTTTATTATTTTGAGGATACAGAAGCATTAAGAAAATTGGGATAATTTTCTAATGATAAAAATACGCCTTAACCCTAAACATTATCCGGCCAACTTTTTTGTCTTGTTTTTTTTTGTAGAATCTTGATTCCTCCTTTTGTATATTTTAATGAAAAATAAATTCTTAGTCCATAAATTCTAAACTAGGAAACCGGTCTTTATATCCAAACACGGCACTGCTGGCAATGGGAAGAGGCACTGTCTGTCTTTTTGTTTTTTTTTTATTTTTTGTCTTTGTTGTTTCGTAAGGTCCAGACATCAGACAAAGGTTTCTAGGGCTTACGACTTAATGATACCTAGTAATCTAATGCAAATGTGTCTATTATATTTTCTCCTGTATGTGTCCTTCGTCTGTATCATAATAATATTTATTTATTTTATTTAATTACACTAGCTCTTAAACCTAACTACGCAACTACGACGTACAGTCGAGTTCAAAAATATGTATACACTTTAGGACCTTGTCACAGTACATATGTTATAAGAAAACGACTACCACTTTCTTATAAATATGTATTGTGACAAGGTCCTAAGGTAATAAATAATAATAAATGTATTTTCTTTCTTTTTTAATTCTTACCTTTGTGGAGCTCATGTCCAGCATGACTGGGAAGGCGGGCAGCCGCGGGGGCCCGCCCTGCTGCTTCGCCAGTTTCGTGAAGAGGCCGCCGAGCGGCGCGTCGGTCGCGTCCGCCTGCGCAGGAGACGTGGCTGCGCGCGCTTCCACGCCGAAGCCATTCATGCGGTGGAAGTAACTGGGGACAAAAAATACGTAATAAGAAGGTATAGAGAATGAGATGTGAGTTCTTAAGGTGTGATTTTTGTGCAATAAAGTATATCTATCTATCTATATATTCTAATACACCTTCTTAAAAAATGCCGGCAACATATTTGATTAGCGCTTAGCTGCTTTTGATTTTAGATGACTCTTATTAGTAAAAGCAAAGGCTTGCTTCGGTAGAGTAACTTCGGCGGTCAAGTTTTTTAAAATTGTCAGTAGGTTTAAAGGAAAGCAACTGTTATTCTTGAGCTAAAGACTAGTGGCAGTTATTGTCATATTTCATTTAAGTATAACTAGGTAACTCAATAGTTACCTACGACAATCACCTACCTCAATAGTTACCTACTAAAACGACGTCATAGTGCCAATAGATGGCGCTGGGAGTCGATTATATCGTGCATGAAGTCGGTTTACCTTTAAGCCTTGTCGTTATCTATAGAATTTACCTCTTTATAAATAGAGTGTACCTACGTAGTAATCTTCAAATCCCGAATTCAAAATAACTTTGTAAGAAAATTTGATATTACGAATTTAATTAAGTGTCAAAACAGTTTGACCCTGTTATTGCACATCACACACTGTCTTTCCAGTAAAAATATACTCGTAAACTCAATTCCAATAATTTTCTTTATGGTACAACATATTCAAGCCGTTTTATTAGGCCAATCATACTAAAGATACATAAAATTGTTGCAAGGCATAAAATTTTAACACGATTGAGAACATAAATTTTCTTGACTAATTAACCTTTAGAACTTGACGTAATAATACTTATTTCATTATTTATTTGTTTCTTAGATAGTAACTAATCGTTTTATATATTGGGTCAATTTTATATCCGTTGTTAGACGTAAGCTAATTTTGTTGTGTTTCAAATTTTGAATTTTGCTGTATAAATTTAAGGACTGGCAACAAGTGGTACAGGATCGACCGAAGTGGCGTTCTCTTGTTTCGAAGGCCAAGTTTCGGGTCGCTGAGCCAGTGGAACTGAGTAAGTAAGTAAGTATAAATTTACCATAAGTCATTAGTTTTTTTTTTACAATTTAGAGCGCAAAATTGTTTTTCTATACAACAACTCTGGAAAGCTAGCGTTGGGCTTATGGTTAGCGATTGCCGCCGCCTATAGTCACTCGCAATACCAGCGGAGTCATAAGTGCGCTGCCAACCTTTTAACCCCTTTTCCCTGCTATAGGGCTTCCAACACCCAAACTTAATCTCGCTGGTATTCTGTACTGACTCTGGTCTTTCTTATCTGTTTTAATTATGGAGAGATTAGTACCTATAAAATTTATTAGGTTAGGTATAGCATAAAATGAGTTCGCTCTTTTTGATGTCGATTCATGTCAATTGGAATTTAATAAAATCTAACAACTTCATATTGTTAATCGACTGGAAGCTGTGAATAATTGACGACGACTATAAAATGCAGAATTTACGATGACTCGTTCGGTAATGAATTGGAATGAAGCCGATCAGTGCTATTGTAAAATAGATTTAAATTAGACCACATTAGCTTCTAAGTAATACTTCGACGCGATAAAGGAAATTAGTTTATTATAATTCGAGCGATATACTTTTAATTGAATACGGAGATCGTGAATATTTTAGTATTGAATTACCTATATTAATGTATCGGCCGCTTATCAACTTCTTCAATTAGAAACTAAGTAATTCGTACTTTTGGGAGCAATGATAGCGCAATGAATAAAAACGTCGTATATTAGAAATCAAGCATGTGCCTTTAGATTTTTCATTGTATGCGTATCGTATACCACAAGCTTGGCGGAGACAAAACATCGTGAGGAAACCTGCACGTTTTTCCATAATTCCACAAGTTTATACTCACAATTTTTGATATAATAATTCTAAACCAGTAACCATTGTCATATAGATCTGCTTCTCCTTTCTAACGAGGGTTGTGACAGATGAAGGCAATCAGCAGGCTTTGACAAAATGATAGATTTGCCAAATTCTGTATCATAGTCCTTACGTACTAAGGTTTAAAAACGCCTAAATCAAGATAAAATTATTATAGTAAAACAACTATATACTGCCCCACTGTAGGGCAAATATTCAGGGCGGAGTTACTTTTTAAAATGATTTTTTAATTTGTGTTTAATAATATTTCATCAGCCAGTTGCGATACTTATAACCTTTTTTAAAGGTTTAGAGAACTTAAGAAAGATAGTAAACCATTATAAGAATTTCTATTCAAAGTTATCTTCAAATTGGCGGCCTTTTAAATACCGTTTAGAGATGAATTATTAATTATTTTAGGCGCATTCTCAAATTTCCAACGCATTTGGGCTTCGATAATTAACTTACGAATCACAACAATTTAATGAAAAGATTGTTATTTGATTGAAATCATGTCCAATAAAGCTGTAAATTTATGAGCATTGTATACTATAAATAATAATACTGATGTTCTAGTGTTTAATAGTTTTCCCATAAGGTTGGTTGGTATTGTATAAGTTTTTTATATTACCGCGTACTTACACAATTTAGAACCGAAACAGTACGGTAGCTTTTAATGTACCATGAGTACAATTCTTATGATGTCACAACGTTGCGTTTTTTAATCAAAAGCAATTATTCAAAAAATCGTCACTCTTATTCACCCCTTTATTGCAATCGTTCAAAAAATCGTATGCCGCAACTCGTTTGCAACGAAGGAAAAAATATATAAAAAGTTATTGTGTGCCGGCACGTTGTTCGTAGTGATGTTCTCCAGTAGTGATGCGATAGTAATAGCACGTCCGCGTGCCTCAAAACAAAAAGTTATTGTATGCCAGCACGTTGTTTGTAGTGATGTACTCTAATAGCTCGAACGCGTGCGTCAAAACAAATAGGTGAAGACTTTTAGACGCCGAACGGAGGTACAGTTGACACCAGGTCGCCGACCGCCGATGAGCAATTCATTAATATAACATAAGTTCACGCCGAGACCAAGGTTCTCACGAATCATGTAAATTTGTCGACTAAACGTAAGTTATCGAATCGATTAATATGGTAATAGTGGCATCTGAGCCCGGTCGCTGACCGCAGGTCGCCGCTGTGACACCGACCGTGTGAAAATGTACTCATCGATTATTTGGGACTAGGAATGCATGTAAAGGACACATATACAGGGTTAATAGGAAATAATTAGCATCTGCTTATACGCAGACATTCAACCGGTTCGGTCTGGAACTCTTAGCGACATTCTCCGACGTATCTGGTTTGCAAAACAATTACATTATTTACATTTATAAATTATTTTTTCTGTCTCAGTCCTCTGCTAGACTTAGGAGTCATAACCCAATGTTCACCATTTAATCCCTGTCTTCGGCTTGACGCATCCAGTCTATATCAATGGCTTTTCGCAGCTCGTCACTTCATTTAGCCGGAGGCCGTCCTAATCGTCCGTCGTCCTACACTTTCCGAGTCACGGTCTACACTCCAGAATTTTTCTACCCCAACGGTTGTCAGTTCTTCGACAGATATGGCTAACTAGCGGCCGCCCGCGACATATACGCTTGGAGTTACCTAGTTATTTGCAATAGAGTAAATATATTTTTATAAATTGTAGCCTAGCTATATATTGTAAATTTTATTAAAATCCATTCGGTAGTTTTTGCGTAAAAGAGGAGCAAACTTACAAACTTTCACGTTTATAAAATTAGTGGGATCTGAAGCCACTTTAAATAGTATAGATGAATGGGAAACATTTTCAACCATCCTGTATAAGATACATTGTAGAACATGAAGATTGATTAGACTGATAGATCACAGCTCTACGTTGTAATAATATCGTGCCCACACTAATCAATTTATAATCTGCGTCTTGATTTAATTATTCTCATAAAGTTTATAGTTTTATTATCAGCGTATATAATTAGGATCAAAAGGAAATCGCAAAACAATTATTGCATTTTAACTAACTTGTACTTTTGACCTTGATCTATTAGCAGTTTATACTCGTACACAACAATATCTATACGAGTGATAGTAGCTCAGTTACATAGAGCGTTAGTTTCACAAACGGAAGGTCATAAGTTCGAATCTAACCCACGTATTACAAAATGTCGTCTAAAGTTAGTTTTTTTTAAAACCGCTGCTGTCACTTTCCTTTGTGACTGTTATAAAATCTATCTATCTATGGTAGGTGGTACATTTTTGTACCGTTCATTTCGCGGTGAGAGCAAACATTGAGGAAACTTGCACGATTTGGTAGCATGTGTAACATGATCCAGTTGGTCTGGTTCCCCTGTCTAAGGGATGAGAAGGTCACACGTCAGTGGCTTTATTGTTATTATCCAGAAGTGACTACGTCGGTGGCACAGTGGGTAATGGGTCGCACTTAATCCTCAGTTCGGGCCAAAATTTGTACCTGAGTTTTTCTGTTAAGAATTTCTCAAACCCACCTGAACCCTTTCAATTTATCTTTAAAGGCGTTATTAACTTAAGAATAAATTGCAAAGAATTGCTATAACGAAAAGCTTTAAATTACTATTCATGAGTATAGTCCCAATAGAAAACTGACTTAAACCGATTGAATTAATATGCATACGATGTTTCTATTCAAACTTATGATGTCGTTTCTACGAAATATTACCAACAAAACACAGGGTTTTTATCAAATTAAATAGATATACAAATTCATAAGATTGAATGTTTTATACTTAATTTTTACTATATGCTCCACTATCGCTGCGTTTAATATGTATTTATTGCATTATAGATGTATAAATGTATCAATGATAGAGACTTAATGTACTTCTTAGAGAACAACAAATATCTTTAATTATTCAAAACAATTATGTACATTATTAGATATTTCATTGAAATATACTAATTAGAATGGCCTTATAATAGTTATGAATCGAACTTTAGTACAAAAACACAAATTAATATTCGAAATTCATTCATAAATATCGTTATTAGAACTAAACAGTTCGCGATTCTGTGTTAATGCCTAACGATTTATGTAATTACTGTAAATAATACAAACGCATAAACAAGACTAAAAAAATAAGAAAAAAAATGCAAATTGATTTATGGAAAAATATGTAAAACTACACAAATATACCAACGTTTATACTTAAATGACGTTTCACATTAATAAGCTATAGGAATAACTCAAACTATATTAATGTTTAATTAAACGGAAAATAATGCTTTTACATTACAAAAATGTTTATGATTTTTCTAAAACAAAATCTGTCTTTTTGTACACGTTAATCTTATATAGTACTGGAAAACTTTTTTGTTATATGCCTATTAATCCTAGGCAACATAAAGACTGTAGCTAACTTTGAATATATTTTTGTGGCAAAAAGACATGCGAACCAAGCCGCAGGCGGCCATTTGTACAAAATACGAGTTTATTTTTTAATCCCACGCATGTTTGATTTTATAATTAGAATTACATAAGATGGCCATTAATAACGGACGATTTGCGAAAATAAAACCATCTCTCTTTTATTGGTATCTTGGGAAAAAATTGCGTTCTAATAAATGAGGCCTTGAGCGAAGTTTTGATACAAGAAAAGCTTTTCCGTTTTACCACAGTGCAAAAGTAAGCAAGTCCCAATTTTTTTTTATGTGATAGGTAGCAGGCGAGCAGGCGGATCACCTGATGGTAAGCAATTGCCGCCGCCCATGGACACTTGCAACACCAGTGGAGTTACAACTGCGCTGCCAACCTTTTATCCCCTCCCCCGAGTGGGCCACCGGTACCCTCACTCACTCGGCGAAACACAGCACAGGGGCTGCTTCACGCCGGTTTTCTGTGAGGCAGTGGTATCACTCCGGTCGAGCCGGCCCATTCATGCCGAAGCGTGGCTCTCCCACAGTTAAACCAATGTGCGTCGAGAGATTTGTAGTTGTCATAAGTAGCTACATATTGTATGGACCATAACGTAGTTATCATATTCTAGGCTTTAATGATTATAGAAAAACATACTCATTTTCTTTGGGATATTAAACTGAGCTAAAAATGCCTATAATATTGTATTTTTTAAGGCTCAACATATTGTATGTATAAAGTACCATCATTTTAAACATACTCGTGGTAAAGTTTAAGTTGCTTTAAAAAGGTGAAATCTCTTTCCGGAAAATCAAATGCTAACGAGCAGGGTTGGTTTAAATGCGTACTTAAACAAAAATCAGCAGTAAGTAGGTAATGTTTACCGCGAATATAGACCAAGAGCCACCATACAAATCATAAACGTCATAGATTCCGATTAGGTGCTTATTTTTCAACTATGTACGTATCTCTGGTATAGATTGTACAGGTGTATTTTAGGGTTCAAAGCGATAGGTTTCGACTGTATAGCCTAGGTAATGACACGTTGAGAACTATTATATTAACTAATATATTACTATTTAAATAGAGGTAAATTCTAAGGACAGCGAGAAGGTTTATAGCTAAACCGAAAAGGCAGAACACTTGCGAAGTAACCAACGTCTAACGCCATCTATTGATATAATATGGAACTAATGCCCCGATAAGTCGTGATGACGGGTCACTATACAATAAGTATTCTTGTACTCACTCGTTGTTTGGGTGTGAGTTGTACCGCGCAGCGAGGGAGCGCATGATGTCGGAGTAGTTGCGCGGCGGATGCGCGGGCGCAGGCTGGGGCGGCGCGTGCGGGCTGCCGCGCTCAGGCGGCGTGCCCGGGTATGACGATGTCGACGGCGTCACGCTGCGGGACCTAATGAGTATGTTCAGTGGTTAGTTATTTAGTGTGCAAAATGTTTGTAAAAAGAGTGATGGAATGGAGACCATGCCAGGATACAAGGCGGAATAATAGACCGCCTTAACGATGGTCCGACGATATTCAAATTTTTATCAGTCCAACACTCCGCCTCATATACCTACAGCGCAGTCAGTGGCTTGCATGACTTCATTCGTGTAAGTTATTTGGGGATGCCACGAGATGGGTCATGATCAGGAGGGAAGAGCGGCGTGGAGCAACGCCAGCGCTGTGTGAGTGAGTGAGGGTACTGGAGGCCCTAATAGAGGGAAAGGAGGTTAATTGCTGGCAGCGCACTTGTGACTCTACTGGTGTTGCAGGTGTCTATCACTTACCATCAGGTGATCCGTCTGCTCATTTGCCACCTATTACATAAAAAAAAGAAGATGCAAAGAAGAGCAAGAGCAAACGTTATCTCAAAAACGTTTAAAATTACCTTGAGGCAGTAGAATCGTGGGGGCTGAGCCGCTCGCTCTTCACGTGCGGCTGGTGCGGCGCGGGCGGCGCTGGCGTCGGCGTCGGCGCATGCGCGGGCGACGCCGCCGCATCGCGCGCGCACCGCCGCGCCGCGCCCCCGCCGCCGCCGCCTTCACCTGTGGGACAAACAAATTATAACGTCAGTGAAGTTTACATCAAAAATAATATTCTACATATAATTTCCTTAAATGCTATGCTTTTGGAGAATCTTCAGTCCATTTCTAACTATGCCTATGCCAAGTGAATAAAATTACCTTAAATGAACGAATAAAAGAAAATGTATGGATGTGGTAAGTAAACTTTTTTGCAACAACACAATAGATTTGAATTTTAAAATTAATTTTAATAAAGTTCATAATATATTTGTGATAACATCTACAAAAGACAACAACTAGTCCAGGTCAAATTACATTTCAAAACCGTACCACGTCTCTCCGACTACAAATGGCGCCCACATCTCGGCAGCGTGTGATGTCCGTTTAAAGTAAAACATTCAGTTTCCCGCAAATTAAAAATGTCATCGCCTCTCTACAATTAATAATACCGAGAAAGGCTGGTTGTCTGTCTGTCCGTCAGAATCCGGTCCCACCGAGATTCACTCTGACTAGATGTGACAGCTCTGTGTCGATATGGGGCTGTTGGATTCCGTAGATTTTGTACATAGTGACTGTACTGGCAGAAAAATGATAGTTAGCTAGGGAAGCGTATACTGCAAATTCAAATAAATATGTACACAGACTTTAAACTTCTGGTATTACAACTTTTAGACCGAATGCGAATGGGACCATCTTTGAATGCGTAACGAAAAGCGAATCGGACTGTATGGATGCGTCACAACCCGGATTTTTACAGAATTATCTAGTTTTTTTATTTTACATTAAAGTTTTTAAACGGCATCGCCTGAGAGTAGCAAATAATATGATGTTTGCTTATCAGTATAAACTTTTTAAAATAGCTCTACTTTTGTATCTACAGAAATACGGATGATTTATAAGTTATATCGAGAGAAACATCAAACAATACCATATAAGATTAGGCGATTGAGGTCAAGGCATGTCTTTTTTGCATAAGAAAGGCAGTGATGCTAATAGAATTTCAATTGAGTCTGTGTCTGTAGTTTTAGAGATAAAACTCTATTTCTACAGTTAATCTGTCACAGAAACGTGTCAGTATCAAGCCGCGGGACACTAAAAAGTGTCAAGAGATCAAGCCCGTCGACCCGCGCGGAGTGCGCGGCATCCGACATGCGCGATAGCAGCGCTTTGATCCGCCGCCCGCGATACACTTTCCACCAATCGCGAGACGCCATCTCAGGCTCTATAGACTGCCGACGCGCATGTTTGCGAAAAGCGCGCTAGGTTTTCTATAGATTTATTGACGCGCTTATTTGCGAAAAGTGCGCTAGGTTCGCTATGGATTTATCGACGCGCATGATTTTGAAAAGTCCGCTAGGCTCTTTATAGTTTTGTCGAAGCGCATGTTTGCGAAAAGTGCGCTAGGCTCTCGATAGATTTATTGATGCGCATGCTTGCGAAAAGTGCGCTAGCCACTCTATAGATTTGCCGATGCGCATGCGCATGCTTGCAAAAAGTGCGCTAGGCTTTGCGAAAAGAGCCTTCATCTTGGTCAGTCTTGCGCTACTTTAAAGATATGTGCTTCTTAATAGCACAAAACAAAATGCAAGTTTGGGTTACCACAATTACATGTATCTAATAGAGGCCTGCCCTCACTTTGTTTCGGTATATAGTTTTGCTATTTTCATAGTAGTTAGATCATCTTCGCCAATAGATGGCACTGGGTTCGATTACATCGCGCAAGTGTCTTTGTCTTATCGGTTACTAATAATAAGCCTTGTGTCTATATATAGAAGTTATCTCTTTATAGATAGTATAGAAGATAAAGCAGTGTTAATCTTACCTTCTTCAGTATTTTTTATACTTAAGGTTTTTACCTCATATAATTTAAATCGAACTATTTCCTGTTGATTCTATAAGACCTTTGGCAGTATCATCAGTGCCTTCGGGTCGCGTCAGGTCAGACAAATGACGGAAGCGGAGGACGTGACATCTGCGTCACCTTGACGAGAATAGAAGCAGGAAAACGCTTACCATACAGACCCTTCGGACGTGATGTGGATTCAATGTGGAGATTAGAAGGGATCTGCATTAGTACCTGGTTCATTGTTAATCGAGGAAGGAGTATTGGTGAAATATAAATTACTTGATAATGTTGATGATAGAAATAGTTATTATGAATAGAAAAGAAATATTACATGGTCAGCAAAATAAGTCCTGGTAAGCACATATTTATTGCTGTATCTTCGATCGTGCCACAGAATAGGTAATGATAGTGCTACACTAATGTCCCTTCGAAATATGAGGGTGATGGTATAAAACTATAAAGAGTGCACTTGTGATTGTAAACTAATGTCTTGCGTCGACGGCTAATTGTTCAGATTGATCTCAATTGCCAAAATATCGGTTAGTAAAACATTTTCATTACTAATAAATAAATAAATATTTCACTACATCACATACATTGATCTGACTCTGAGATAGGTAGCTCAAGCACCTGTGTTACAGATATCAGAACCAACAGTGGGATTACAAATATATACATATAATACTTTTCTTTTGTAAATACATACTTATAATACATAGAAAACACCCAGACCAATACAAACAGACATGTATCCATACTAATATTATAAATCGGAAAGTGTGCCCGTCGGTCTTTAAGTTTGACTTTCTTTCACGGCAAAACGGAGCGACGAATTGACGTGATTTTTTAAGTGGAGATAGTTGAAGGGATGGAGAGTAAAAATATACTACTTTTTGCCCCTGGAACCGTACTACCCCGAAGTTTAATGCGAGCACAGTCGCAGGCATAAGCTAGTATTAATATAAGATAGGAAGACTGATCTTTAAGTTTTTAAATAAATTGCTGTAGAAACAACTTTCTTGTTTCTTAATAGATCTTAAATATGTCTTTACAAATTATGGATCTAACTCCTTTCAAAAGTAATTTGCCGCTTTAACAGGTCCTAAAATGTAATTTCTCCCCTAACACCTCGATGTTATCAGAAACAACGCTAATAAGACAGAATTATTAGCGCTATAAAGTCATCTTAGAGCCACAAAAAAGGCAAGCATCATATTACAATGTGAAACCGCCTAGACCGTAAAAGGCACAATTAATTACATGTTTAGTTATCCGTGCAGTGACCAAAGCTTATGGTTTGGGCAGGATGATCCCGCGTTCACACGTGCTAGTCGTACGACGGGCATTGGTCGAAGGGGCAGTAATATAAGATACTCTATTGGGGCAATAGGCCGTCCAAGGTACCGCTGGAGAGATGATGTCGAAAAGGATTTGCGGATTCCTGGCTAACCGACCTAGGTGGAGTCAAAGATTTACTGGTCGCTGCTTCAATTTTGTTAAAGTGGTCGCTACCAGAAATAAAGTACCTATATAGGGCGCCATGCAGTATCAAAGACTGACGAATTTTTTTAACATGGCTCGGGTTTGTGATCACGCATTAGGAAAGCCTGGTGATTAAGCCTAAACCCATAATAGTAAAATGACTTGATTTCTATAATAGAGGCCTTTGCTCTGCAGTAGGATAGTATATTGGCCGATGCTTTAAGTAGGTATATATGTCACGTTTTGTCTTCTAAAGTTCGCTCAGTTTGAGATCAATGGTTGTATGTGATTCGAGTGAAATTTTACTCAAATAACATTTGACGCTCAAAATACTCAAGTTGATTGTCCCACTCTGTCACCAAAAAATGGTCACGATACTTATCCGTGACAAGTAACTGCTCCGGTCACACGATATATCACCTGCGATTTACGCGTCACAACTTTAATATCGGAGTGACAGCCTTGCGTAAGTAAATGATAAACACCAGTGACATTTTAACTTGATATTTACTTTATATTTGTGACGAGGAAAAGGTATGGTGATTTGGAACCGGTTTTTGATTTAATGAACTTTATCTGGAGTACAATGAGTGGCGTAAGCGAACGAGTCCACCGTTAAGCTCCTTTCGTACTAATGCGACTTCCGTAGAATAGATTATAAATTAAAATTCTGTTTCATTTACATATGCACTTTATATCTAGCAAATTTAATTGCAAATAGATTGGAAACCTGTATGAATTTAGGAGCAAGGAAGTAATTAGATTTGTTGACAGTGAAAGACAAAACTTTTTCATAAGTAGGTGTCAAATACGATAACAAAGTTACAAACAATTCCTTCAGTGGCTTAAGATGCCTTGGACAAATAAATCTCGCACATTTTAAAAAACTGTCATAACACAATTGCTATACCTATTACTTAGCTTTTCAGAGGATGTAGGTACGGATATTAAAGAGCCCTATCAAAGGAAAAACCTCACGTGGTATAAGAGAATAGAGAGAGAGGAACAAATAGAGAATATGTCACTATTTGAGTGGAAATTGATACTGTATAGTTGATTAAAATAAACCTGAAAAAAATCCTTGATACGTTCTGTAATACAGAGAAGCTTGTAAAAAACTTTTTAAAATTACTTGGGATACATTGAATCAAACAATGTGTCCAAAAATACCATCGAACTAAAATCGAACACACAATAATCTGCCAAAGGTTAAAAGTAGATAGATAGATAGATATATACTCTTTATTACACAACACATTACAGAACTTAATGCTAATAGTCATTTCCAAATACAATATCGGCAAAGCAGTACAAAATAACAATCGTTATTACAATAAAAAAAACAAAACAAAAAAACTTAGAAAATATATTCAAATCACGGCCGGTACCGACCGAGGACAGTAGCAGAGGTAAACAACATTTTGAGATCTTTACTCCTGTTACAATTCAATATATTCTATTGAAGAATAGAACACAATAATCCAATACAATGTTACCTGCTATCTTTGATCTTATTGTTTGCAAAATTTATTAACACCTATCTACACAATATGTGGCATATAACTTATCGCATGTTATGAGAAAATTATTATAAAACGACAGGTTTAGTCCGCCTGTCGATGTTGCGGGTGCTGTGTGGAGTTTGTGTTTTTAGAAACTGTTTGGTTCTTTTAGATGTTAAGAAGTTTGTGTGTATGAGGTATTGACATCTATAAAAATGATTTAAAAAGGTTTTTGCGAACGACAAGTCGTAATATTCATCACGTTTTCTGTTAACAATAATTCTGAATAACATTTGTTCTACGACTTTTTCTTTTTCACGTGATCGACTTTCCATGAAAAGTTGATTTTTTTTATGCGAATTTCCAAATTCTAAAGGTATGTAGATGCACCCTGTATAGATATAAGCGGGACTATTTAGTGGAGTGTTTTTTTAATTAATAATAATAACGTCTCATAATTTGACTTCAATTCGTGTACTAAGTAGCTTAAAACACTTCTGTACGGATATCAGCAAATAGGAATTACAAATACTTACTTCAGCGCATTATATTTATTTCACTACAATAGATTCATATTGTCCCATTTCAATCAAACAAAATTAAATACATTTTTCACAGTCTAGACAGTCGTTTACAAAACCAAATCTACAATTCCACTGTGACACCAGTTCTTTATAAGGAGCGTAGACTTACGTAGGCGCTAATGGTCAAAATCCATGGAATAGCATAATATTATAATGCTTATAAAGCTATTATGTTATATTATTATAGCAGGACCACATACGTTGACGTTTCTAAATTTGAGCTGATTTAGATTATCCATACAATTTCTTTAACTTACGACTCTAAATTTTGGTTTATTTATGATATTGAGTTGAAATTACATTGGGTTATATTCTAATGACTTGTATGAATGCGGGGTCATTTAATGTATGGCTTCTTTATGGTATGATTATGAATTGGTATAATAAAAGAACATTAATATAGCGTTATTGTATTTGAGTAAATATTACGTGGTAACCATATAGAAACGAAAGCCAAGGAAGTTAAAAAGACCAGAGTAGGTTTTTTAACTGACTGTGATAAATGTATAAATATCAGTCTTTTTCTATTAAAAGTAAACTACTTAGAAGCGGGAAGAATATCGTTCTATATCATTCCATTTTAAGAGCAGTGTATAAAAATACTTTGTCATCACTATTCGTTCGAATTTAATATTAAAACTATTATTTGCTATTCTATTACACATGTAAAGTAATTATAATATTAAGAATTTAAAATAGAATCAAACTTTATAACTTTAAATAAGAGGTATGTAACCTTTTCCAAGAGAAACGCTCTGAAAGTCAACTCTGACTCGAGAATAACAAGTTTAAAAATGAAGCAGAATTTGTACATCTCAATTACTGTTCATGTCAAAATTAACATAACCATTCATTTAGAATTGTACATGCGTCGCATGTTACAGGCAATCAAGGAAATAATACATCATGCCATTTGTCAGAATCGATAGCGACATAACTGGAACCTCGGGGCTAATATTATGTGAGAAAACTACACAAACGAGCAAGAAGATATTTTAATTCGCCCAAAACCAAACACAATTATCAATTTTTTGCAGGAAGCGATCGGTATTTACGATGGCGCGCGATGAGTGACGACTTCCGGTCGAAACGTGTTCGGGTCAACTTTAGGGTTCACACTTCGGATCTGATCGGGTCAAGATGTCTATCTGTCAATGTCAAAAGCAACTATAAAAAGATAAGATGTCGTTAGCTCACAAGGGATCGATGAACTAATGATTTGATCAATTAATCGTTTTTGATGTATGAAATTAATGTAAAAAGGTAACCATACTAGCCAAGACATTATTATTTATAATGTATTCAGGGCAAATAAATAAATTATCATTGTTTTGATCTCATCTAAAAAAATAACAAAAAGATTCGTCGTAGCCTTTATTACATTTCAATTAATGAAGACGCTAGTAAGAAGTCCACTTTATGTTTAATAAGAAGATATCATCATTAATTTATCATCAGGTGAGATGATAACCAATAATTTCCACTTGTATTTTTATCCCGGATATCACAACATCTATTACATTATTATTACGAATCAAGTATTCCATTGTAGGGTGAAAGCCTCTCTAACCATTTCTTCACTTTTCGCTATTGAGCGACTATGGTCCAGAAGAATAGCTATCGAGATCCCGTCATCACTTCTTTGGTTTACCGCATAACATTAGAGAAGAATGGAAAAAGAACCACAAGAAGTCATGGTTAAGAAGTTCTACTTATTTTTCCCGGCACGTATGCGACTTGTTTTTTTTTTTATAAAATCATTACAAACAACACAATCAATATAGTTTTTAATTTATCAGCGGTAGCCCTGAGAATCAGTTGGCATTATAATGAGAGGAAACGTGTCCCGTTATGGTACGCAACATGTCGACCTGCTTGACATATCGGTATCAAATTTAGCCCCAAAAGCTTCGAAAGCTCTCATTAGAAGCAAGTCCGAGATATAATTTAGTTAATCGAATAAGTGGAGATGTAGATTTCGAATTTAATGTAGAATGCTCTTTTGCATCAGTATTAGAACGCTATATTTGGTACCTACTGTTAATATAAAGTAGGATATTGAAAGTCAGAACTAATGCTTTGTTAGCTTACCCACTGCTTAATTTTTTAATACAAAAATTATTCCTAATGTAAGAAACTATTTTTTTTTCTTTGACTTTTAAAGGGTATTATTTTTAAAAGGATTGGCATACTTACTAGAAATTCTTCTGGTATTACTAGTGTCCAACCCAAAACAAACTCACCCAAAAATTTCAAGATTTTTTTGCTGGTCACTGTTCGAACCTAACCTAACCAATATGTTTGTGATGATAATACTGACTAATCTTTAATAAACGAAAAAATATTGGTTAGGTTAGGTTAGAACAGTGACCAGTAAAAAAATCTTGAAATTTTTGGGTGAGTTTGTTTTGGGTGAGTTGCCAGTTTGGAAGTTAGTCAGTTTCAAAGCAATTTGTATTTTTTTTCTATTGAAATAACTATAACTTGTGTCAAATATCGGCTGATAGATAAATGATATAGTTAATACCTAATGGTTGAGTAACTGACTGTAGTAATTATAACTTGTTAAAAATAAAAATATTTATTCAAGGTCAAATTTAAAGTAGATAGACAAATTTATAGTCGTAAATGCAAATTTTGATGAATGTCTTTTTATAATATACATTGCTCTTTTGTCATTCGATCAGGACAGATCGCCCAATGACCCGTTATTTTGAAATGCAATATCTCTATAACATTATATATAATCGTTGCCTTTATATGGAAGAGGTGTTAACTTTCAAATCCAATTTTTTGGCAAACTTAATCAGAAATCCGAAGCAAAAGTGGCGTTTTATTGCTGTTTAAAAGATGCAAATGACGTGTTTATAAATACCGATGTAATTTGATTCTAGTGTTTAAGTTTAATCTTGAATAGTTTGGACATAAATATGTCCCAAATTGGACTCATAAATATGTCCAAGATGTACTCAAATTGAAGTCCAAGATTTAGTTTAAAGAACACAGGGTTATTCTAAAACCTGTGAGCAGTCAGCTTTTATATTGCCATGAGTAATTAATTGTCAATCACTTCTCTATCAATAGTATGTGGCCGTAACTGCTACCGATTTTCATACTATGTCTAGAACTGGGTGTGATAGATCGGTGACGCATTTACATTGGTCGATAACACCAGCACGTCACAGGGTTTACACGTGTGGAATGGAGAAGCTCACATTCGGGCCCTAATGACCGATTTATTGACCAATAGTGGCCCGCCCTCACTTCGCTTCGGTTATTCAGAAATGAACAAATAGATGGCGCTGTGCCCAATTACATCGCGCAAGCGTTTCGTGTTTTCGGTTTACCTATAAGCCTTGTCGTTGTCTATAGAAGTTATCTCTTTATAAATAGTATAGATGTAAATCCCCTTTTGCCGTAATTGATTTATGTGATATTGTCAATTAACGTACATCACACGGTAAACGGAAGGGATTGTGAAATTAAAGTTAGTTATGATGTAAAAAACAAACAATTCAGGATATGATTAGGGCACCGATAGACTGTCGTACGTCGCACATAGGCGTATGGAGCAGCTATCATTCTTTGTAAGGTTTTTACAAATGTGTGTGTCACTACATCCTCTATGTAAGGTTGGGTACCGCTTCTATGTTTTAATACGTAAGTGCAAATAAAGTTACGAGCGACCAACCGGGTGTCCTATAAACTAGCCATCGTCTCCAAACGTGTCTAGCCCTCGGACTCAGACAGCTAATGGCGTTAT
Organism: Cnaphalocrocis medinalis; assembly: GCA_014851415.1. Taxonomy (NCBI): domain Eukaryota; kingdom Metazoa; phylum Arthropoda; class Insecta; order Lepidoptera; family Crambidae; genus Cnaphalocrocis; species Cnaphalocrocis medinalis. The sequence continues at coordinate 14,806,230 of CM026285.1, forward strand.
AAACCGATGTTTAACATACACATTGTTCTCGCCAGCTGACGTGACGCTAGTCGTATGGCTTAAGTGATAGGCTTTTAAATTTAGCAAAGAGCATTTTGGCCTTTTATTGACAGCACTTAATGTATAGCCTATATACTTTTCAGGTATTTAACTGATCACCAAACCAACCCAACGTAACTCACCATAATTAATTTACTTATTGCACACCAAAATTACTGATTTAAACCAAATGCTTGATTTGGTATAGACATTATATTTTTTAAGTACTCAAATAGTTTTTGTTATGCCATAAATGGCAGATGAGCAGACGGATCACATGTTGGTAAGCGATTGCCGCCGCCCATAGATACCTGCAACACTAGTCGAGTCATAAGTGCGCTGCCAATCGTTAACCCCCTTTCCCCCCTATTGGGCCTCCGGTACCCTTAAACACTTGGCGAATAACAGCGCACCAATATTATATCTCTTACTTATAAAGTATAATAGAAAAGCATTAAAACAAAATACAACCACGCTTCATATTAGATCGCATCGTTACTACATCGTACCTACGTTGGCGGTCGAATGCCACCTTGCCTGCATTCCCAAAAAACCAATGCTTATCAATCTTAAGGGTTATCCACTCAAAATGCCTTAAAAATCAATTAACCCACTCGTCCCTTGGGTCACGACCGGTAGGGTCAGCCGCGTCGTCAAACAAGGTACCGTTGGCAGCGGCGGCCCGAATGGGCGGCACGTCCAAACAGACTGCCTAAGTGATCGGTACCGTTCACAAATATGCGTTCGACGTACGTGACTGCCGAGAAGTGACTCTTTCCTAGTAAGTGGTATGGGGTTAGCATTGTTAGAGGTCATAGGGTTGGTGACAGGTGATAATAAGCAAGGCCGTGTAGCGGAAGTGAGGTGGCAATGACGTAAGTAGTGTAGTTGGTTATAGACTTATACTACATTATAATATACTATCGAATTATTAGAATCATAACACCGTAGTAAATTAAGACAGATTTGGACTTACTTGTGGTTAAGCCATACTCATACTTTGAAATAACGGCTTGGACGTGACTGGGAATGGGATGAGTAGATTGTGTATACCTAGCTTTAAAGTCGAAAGACCCAAAAACCTTTAAAAAGGCTGTCTGGGTCTTACGACGATAGTAAAAAATGTAATGAAACTCAAAAACAACGTACATGGTAGCAATGCCGTGACCAACTATTCTAACTTAGGGCGATCAAAAACAGTAACAGAATATGAATAAATTATATTTTTTGTCTGTCCCTTAATCTGTTTGTCGGTCTGTTTGTTCATGTTAATATCTGAAACTATTGAACGGGTCTGAATGTTTTTTTTATTATTTAGCTGCAACATAAATGTTAACTCCTACATACTCTCCTCCTACATTTTGTCAAAATTAAATACCAGTTACATGAGAATTCCAAACGTCGCGGCATCGGCAGTACTTCATACCTACTAATTCCAAACAGCCGCACTAATTAGTTGATCAACGAGTACACAATTGCGTGGGACCTGCGCGCGCGCAGCCTCCGCCTGACAAGTTTAAGTGCCGCAGTTAAAACTCTTCAAACACAGCGGTCAAGTTACTAATTCTGATTTAGACTGGTAGGGTGACCGCTAGGGCTGTTACCAAAATCTTAGATTCCCTTATAATAAAATGGAGACTAAAATTATCCATGGTTTAAAAATTATGACGTCACTGTATCCATTTTCTAACCAAGATTAACTTTAAACCACGTTTTGTAATAAACGGGAGAAATTGTTAACAATAGACTAGTCAAATTATAAATATGGTGTCGGTGCACGAAAATAACTATATTTGTACCTAATTTTAAATAGATATATCGTGAACTTATGGATGCATGGCAAAGATTTATTTACATTTTTTGGTCTACCGTGGTGGTTTAAACCCTCATATTAATGAAAATGTAACGATAGCTACATTTTGTTTTTAACCCATAGATAAATACTAAATTATAAAATAAATGTATTTTATTTATGTTTAAGGATTCAGTAACGAAATAGGTAGGTATGAGAAGATTCAAATTTCAAACAATACACGCCCCCAACAAACTTTGTTTTGTAATCGGATCTTATCACATCTAGTGGTAACCCTGTCTACGCAAAGACAATGCCGTTTGGTTGTCGGCGCTGACAGGTCTCCGCTGACAGGTTGGCAGGCGTGGCCAGATACCAGTACCAGGTGGTTGACAGGTTGTCCTTGCATTGGCCACAGACTGGACGATGAAAGAAGTTGAGCTAATCAGGGAGCTCAACTTCTAAACGAGTTGAAGTAGAAACAGAGCGTTGAAATGTTTAGAAAGCTGGACCTTCTCACATGTGGTGGATTCCTGGATGCAAGTTGTCGGCGCTGACAGGTTGTGGCTAGCTACCAGGTGCTGGCAACTCTCTCAGATTTGCGATTGATTAATGGTCAGAAGTAGCCATACTTTAACTTGAACAGAAGTGTAGTTTGATGGTGGCAAGTTCACTGAAATGTGGTACCTATTGTTCCGAAAATATTTCAGTCTCAGAAGCAAAGCCCTATTGGACTAAACATTGGATTATGTGAATAACAGAAGTATGGTGGTAGAAGGAGCGCTGAAAACTATTGGTTAGGAAATCTTCCTATCTAATGTCTTCTTTACGAGAGACGAAGGTATATTTTACAAACTTTTCGCCCATTGTGTGGTTCTATCTCTGTTTGATAGTGATGCCAGTTCTCTCATTACAAAAAAAAAACGGATAGTTATTACAATAATTAGACTCAAACTTTAGTTCAATCCTAACCTTAACGGATGTTATGTGACGATCAGATTTCGACTATGGGTTCAACCTTCCAAATGAGATCTACTTGTGCGCTAACAAAAGCATTGTACCTCTAAAGGCCACACCAACCAATTGCGCCGAACCTATTTCTTGTACCAATGTGGACATCCACAATAACAGGTTGCCTGCGCATACGCAAGACGGCATGTCGCGTGTCTCAATTGTCGTAGACGTTAGTATACTCATTGTCGTGGATGAATGTATTAGGGATGTTAAGAGGAATCGATTTTTCTTTTTATCGATTATTATCGTCATTAAATCGATTTAAAATGTCATATCAATCTATTTTGAATAAATTGATGAAATAAATTACGCAATTAAATTTAATACTTTTAAGAGAAGTCAAAGGTAAAATAGGGCTGAAAATTGTAAGAATAATTATTTAAAATTTTGTTATTATTTAAAAAATGCGAAAATAGATTTTTTAGAAGAACGATTTTTAAGCCTAATCCTATCATAGTAGCGATGCCCTGCAGTGGGACAGTATATACTTTACTGTTTTTACTTTTAATCGATTACTGACAAATCGATTAATGTTGAATAAAGAAATATCGATTGTTAATTATCGATTAGTATCCATTATCTCACATCCCTAGAATGTATTATTGTCGCGGATCGAGGACAGTAGGAGGGGGCGCGCGGGCGCAACATACCGCGAACACTGGAAGGGTGTGTGTAACAAGCTGTGGATTCGTTACTCACTCCCACTTGGGTTTAGAAATACTGAGTGTGCTTTGGTATATCAATTGTGTTGTTGGTTTAGAAATATATTGTGATCCATTTTTATATACTTTTTGACCATTGCTGCACCTGATGGAAAGCGGCGATGAAGATGGAAGCTGTTATTGCAATAGAGGTGATTTTTGAAACTTACAGTCTTAACATCTTGATATAACAAATACGCGTTTTCATCCCGAAAATGTGTATCTAGAGCAGAAATGAAACCCGCGTCCTTTAACGTATGTGGTAATATGATTACTAAATATGTTAACCGGCCAATCGAGTCCCAAAATATATAGAAAGCTATCTGCTTCCATCGTATGTCAAACACACTACTCATACATACAAGCGTGTGGACTTACAGTCATCACCATCATCATCATTTTAGCCAAGTCTACTGCTGGACATAGGCCTCCCCCAAAGTTCTCCACACAGATCGGTCCTGTGCCACCCGCATCCAAGGGATTCCCGCGACCTTTACTAGATCGTCGATCCATCTGGTGGGAGGCCTGCCATGGCTGAGGCCTCCTGCATGCGGCTACCACTCAAGGATCTACAGTGATCGGCGCGAAACAGATCGGCGTGGTTCGGCGTAAAACAGAGACAGACAGATCATGACCGGGAGGAATAGAAGAGAAATAAGATGAAATGCTGCCTAGTGTGAAGGTCAACGAACTCTTCGATATAAATATCAGCTCTTGTCTGTTTATTTTCTGGTCTCGTCAAGTTAGTAGATAACCCTTCGCCTACTCCCGGGCGGTCGCCCCGACCCTCCCACGCGGGCGCGTGGCGCAAGCAAACATGTCACGCGCATGTTGATTTTTGTATTAGACTGCGCATGACGACAGTTGGGACACAATGCACTCCAAACACGGGTGTTTGAGCTTGCTATCATTGAACCATAGTTTATTCGATACACAAGGGGTAAACAATTGAGTAACAGTAGACGGACTTGTGAATTGATAAGCGTACTATTCATATTTTTTTATCCGTCACATCGGCATTATTATTTTCGGTTGCGTCCAAAGCTATCGCTTTGAAGCCTAAGCTAGGACTATAATCTAGCATTTGGAGAATCTGGTATCATTGAAGCGACTGCTGCTTCCATGCTCTCTGAACTCTTAGACAAAGCAGCCAGACCAACATTTACATTTGTTATCTCAACAAATATGGGTTCCCGCAGTTTGAGAAACTAAATCTAAAACCTTGCAAGTTGCCTCACTACTAAGCTATTATGTAGTGTAAATACGCATATACAATTGGAAAATCCAGAGTTGCTAAGATGCGCACGTTTTTATTTACTAAGCTACCATCGCTTTGAAAAGTTGTTTTTATTCTTTCTAAATTGTACATCGTTGATAATAAATATATGTATTTGTCCAAAAACCTTAACCCATTTCTCCTCACAAAGTGTAGGCAACAACACCGGCCGCGCGCGCAGGTGGTAGATAAGCAAACAACGGGCTCGAGTCCACCCGGGGTTGAGTCAACAACAGGTGAGTCGGGTTACCGAATGATCAGGTGCGCAGAGGTCGAAGTGGCCGCAGGTTGGCAGGCGAGGGTTAAATTTTTAATGTTGAAATTCGAAAAAAAAAATAGTTTTTACTATTACAACTTGGACATTGAATATGTTTTATTGCGTGATTATTATGTTTAAGGACTTGTGTGATTAATTAAATAAATACATTTCACAAAGGACATAAATTAAATACTATGCATTACAGAAACGTAATGTTCGATTGCAGGGGTATTAACGCTGAAAGCAATTTCTACAAGATAATCTTAAGTACGTTTAGTTGTTAGTTCTTAAGTACGTAGTAGTTTACGTAAGGAGTGTAAGGTAGTAGCTACATATTTTTAAATGTATTTATGTGAATTATATACGAAGCGATATTAATTATCGTAATGGAATTATGGACGCTTTCCATGAAGTACAATTGTGGTCAAATTGACTCATAATGAATAAAAAACATCAAACGAAAGCATAATGCAAGAGTCTCTTTTAAAGTCTGGTGTGGATTACATCAGGATAAATGGATTAAGGGTGATAAAATACAAATAAAAGTTAAATCGAAACGGATACACTTTTAATGAGATATGCACCAAAAAAAATGTTATGAAACCAAATTCAGTTTTACGAGCTTACATCACTACGGATGAAATTACCGCTACACGGTCATCTCGATTATTCTGTTAACAACGTTAATGTTCTTTAATAAATACCTGCACACATCAACCTTAGAACAAGTTCCGACTTTCCCAGTAACCCATTCACTCACATCCTCAATAAAAAATCGGTTTCTAATAACCCAAGACTCGTAGGTCAACGCATCTGCCTACACGGCGCTGGACAAATATTGACACTCTCTAACTAACCGACGACATACTGGACTTTAATCCAGTGAGGATACTTTTTCAAAAGTCCAAATGACAAGCCGCACTCATTAGTGTGCGGATCCGTTCCGGACGTTTCGCTGCGTTGCGTCGCGTCGTCGGTTTTTTTATTTGATAGGTGGTAGACGAGCAGATGGATCAATATATTGTCGGCGACCATAGATACAACGTCAGTGGAGTCACAAATACGCTGCCAACCTTGTAACCCATTTCCCCCCGAATTGGCTCTCCGGTACCTTACCTCTCACTCACCGACGAATACAGCGATAGTGTCGCTTTTTTTTTTTTCACGCCGGTTTCAGTTTTCGATTCTTAAAGATTTTTCACATATTGTCTTCATGCTCGTCTTCGTCTTCGAATATGAAAATAGATAGGCAAAACTGACCGCATTTTTTCATATCAAATGCAATTCCCAGGTCATCGTTTCAGCCAATAGGCGTCCACTGCTAACATAGGACACCAATGTTCTCCACACTGATCGGACCTATGCCCCTCCATCCAAGGGACTCCCGCGACCTTTACTAGATCGTCCGCCCACCTTGTGGGGGGCCTGCCATAGCTGCGACCTCCTATACGCGGCCTCCACTCAAGGACCTTTCCACCCCAACGGCCCCAATTCCTTGTAGTGTTTTTTTTATGTGATAGGTAAGCAGACGAGCTAGGCGGATCACCTGATGGTAAGCACTTGCCGCCCGCTCATTGACACTTAGCAACACAGATGGAGTTACAAGTGCGCTGCCAACCTTTAATTCCCTTCCCCGTTTGGGCCTCCAGTTACCCCTCCACTCACTTCGGCGGAAACACAGCACAGGGGCTGCTTCACGCCGGTTTTCTATGAGGCAGTGGTATCACTCCAGTCGAGCCAAACCAGTTACAAAGATATCAGAATTTCTAGGTACACTTAAACGAATTCAAGATTACTGTATGCCTCCTTACATTGTGGTCGACCACCTGACGTCCAGTTACGAAGGAATTCCTCACGGATGCGCCGGGACTCTCCAGAGGAGAGCCCTCGAGTGTGGCCAAACGTTTGTTAAAACATTTGCCCAGGTGAAGGGCGGTGAGGCAGCAGTTTCTTTGTGTTTTTCTTAACCAACGACCGGCTTGATAGCTGGAGTGTTCAGGGTGTAGTGAAGTAACTAGTTACAGACGCTGGACGAATCTTAGATACTAAATGATAACAGTAAAACGTATAAATGACAGTTTTTTTTACTATCTGTTAGGTGGCAAACGAGCAGACGGATTACCTGATGGTAAACGATTGCCGCTGTCCACAGACAGGCGATTGCCGCTGTCCATAGACAGGTGTCTATGGACAGTGGCAATCGCAACATTTACACCTTCGAGTCCGATGGGCTGTCACCCTCAAACTCCTCCGCAAACACAGCACAGTAGCGACAGCGGTTTTTTTGGGATGGTATTGTCGACCGCCCTTCACCGAGCATGGCTCTCCCAAGTTAAACAATTTTTTGTGTAATAAGTAAAGCTTATTTAGGAGAAATGATTTTTTTTTGTTGTTCATCCAGTGTATATTGTAAGAAATTTCGTAAGTTTATTGTAAATTGTTTGCTATCGGAAATATATGATAGCTAAGAGCCAAATTTCAATTAACATCATAATTAAGTATACATTCCACGCTAAGGAATTCTCCAGTACAAAACAAAGGTACTACAAACACCCAGACCCATATCTGTTTCATCAAACAACATCGTGCTGGAATCGAACCCGTTTAAACTTCATTTGAGATGCAATGGCGGTTAATCCACCTAAACGAATAATTTATCATCTCAGGTAGCTAAAAATTACTGCGTACAACGATATCTAATCAATATTACTAGAACGAGTACCTGACATTACTTGGACCAACCTGGCTACTTATTACCACACACATATACATATTCATCTCATCTACAGAGCTACAGCTACCGTGCTACAAAAAAACAGGCAAGTATGAGTCTAACTCATATGTTGAAAGTTCCATATAGTAATTATCCTCCAACCGATATTCGGCTACGGCGGTTATCTTAACTATCAGCCACGTACAAAGGATATTTATAGTGCTCAAGTGTGTGCGCAAACACAGGTGCACTCTCTATTTCCTCCCTTTTATGATGTACAAAGTTAAACTACACAAAATAGTTACTGCAAGATGTATGGTCTATTACAAGATGTATGGTCTACTTCGTTCTCGCATTGGATAGTGGGTTGCACTTCAAAGCGACAGTTAGGCGGCTGGAGTTCAATCCCCGGGTTGGGCCAAAATTTGTACCTGAATTTTTCTGTATAGAAATTCTCAGTGCCAGCCAAAAGTTAGGAAGATGGAGGAACCCCCGTGCCACGGAAAATACGTTAAGCTGTTGATCGTGCGCCTGATCCCTCTTTAGTCGTGTTCCATCGAATTATGAGGGTAAGACAAGAGAGTGCACTTGTGTCTGCACATCACACTTGTGCAAATGTCCTGTATCGATTGTTGATCAAGCTGAAATATCTGTTAGGAGAACATAATTATCACAATTACCTACATTTTCCCCACAACAAAAGCTAGACAGAGAAGAGACAAATAGACCAAGAAACGCTCCTCCGTTTTCTCATTCAATTATAGAACCCTGAAAACAACTCGAGATAAAAACGGGTTGCGAGCGACGGTCGGGTCGTATCAGCGACTCAATCTGTGATCAATTAACAGCCCTAGCCGTAGACTTGGTCCAGAGGTCATCTAAGCATGGTAAATAATAATTCAACTAATAATGCGTTAGTAGAAATGACAGCATCATAAATGTGGATGAACGAAATTGATAATAGAAGTTTTACCATGGGAGAGACACATTTCGGCATGAATGGGCCGGCTAGACTGGAGTGATACCACGGCCTCACAGAAGACTGGGATGAAGCAGTTTCGCCGAGTGAGTAAGGAGGCCCATATATAAATAAGAGTTTCTGTATTTGTTAAATTGGTTTATCCTCCAGAGGGCTTACAATGAAACTGAATTCATGACTGTATCTTTATTCCCGTCCTACTCACGCTCGCTGTGCGTCATCATTTGTATAGATGCCGCAGGTATCATTTCTTTGGTATTGGGAGGGTTTCGTTGTAAGGGTGACCCCACACTAGCGTCCTTAGAGCGTTGGCGTCTTGCGCGTTTTCTGGCGCGCAGAGACGCAACACAAGAAAACGCTAGTGTAGTGGTCGCTGGCAAGACGCCGACGCTCAAAGGACGCTGGTGTGGGTCACGCTAAGTCATCTGTATATAGTTATGTTAATATAAATTAAGAGTCAATAATAAAAATGCTGGCAAAACAATATTCCATCCATCTATCTACTCAAGCTGCACTTAAAAATAATGGCCGTGAATCGGTTTGTTTCAATTCGAAGCAGTGTCCTCCGCCCGGGTCGCTGCATCGCAATTAACCCGCATTACCATCTGCACCCGACTCGAAGCATCGGGTACAGATGGGAAAAGGGCAGCGACGCAACTGCACACTTAAGAGAAGACATCGCTGTATGTGTGTGTTAGGCTTGATCACCACACTTGTATAAAAATAGTAATGTTACTTAAATAGGCAAAAAATCTTTCTCTCTATTAAATATTATCAATTCTGTTTACTTTTATTTTAGAGAACAGTCTGCAAAATGCCCAATTGATTTTTATACTGTGTAAGGGTAACTTTACGAAGAGCGGAAAGCCGTTGGCGAGTTAAAAAAATCCCGGGCAAGAGACTCTGGGTTTTCAGGGAATAGGTAGTTGTATTTAAACTACCTATTACTTGAAAATGTTTATTATTATCATTTATTTATATTAGGAAGACCAAGATTTTACAATTCATATTAAGTTAACAAACAGTATTTGACAAAAAAAAACACTTATAGGTCCACACAGATAGAAATTGAATAGATAAATATAACAAATAGCTAAGCATACTCAGCAAAACAAAACATACATAATATAAACCACTATTCCGACAATTTTAATTTAACATAACTAAAATTATTTTAGATACATATTATTTTTAAATACAATTTAAGTAGATTCTTCTTATTTATTTATTTAAATTTTATTGCACAAAATTTGTAACAATAGGCGAACTTAATGCCCAGGGGCATTCTCTACCAGTTAACCTTTGGGTCATGCAGAAAAGACAGTGAATAACCACTGTCTTTTAGTAGTATTTAATACCTTGTAATACGATCTAGCATGTTTAACAAACCAAATGATAAGCTGGAAAGTTTTTTTTATGTTATTACATCAATTCGATACCAAATGCTCTTCAATATTTATGTGAAATTAATAAGTGTCACTCGGCATCGCGGCCGAAGATTATCAGAATACTAAATTCGGCAAAAAAAAAAACTATTTGTCAAGCACACACCATCTGTTTACGTAGGGATAAACAGAACCGCATTTTTCGCTCAAAGTTCAAAGAACAGGTATTGAATGAGTTAAAATTTCGTCGCCGCTCCTCGAAGTAGAGAAGTGAGTAATTAAAAATCGATGAGGCAAACTGTAATCGATTACTTTTAGTATTCAATTTAATTCGATACAATGTCGGTGTTGTTGTTTCAATTTATGAAATTCTTGTTTATTGAAAGAACTATTTAAAGGGGTTTAAATCTTCATAGTCCAATCAAGGCTTACAGGTAAATTAAAAACACAAAAAGCGAGATGTGATTGACTCCCAGTGCCCTCTATTGGTGCTGGTGTTAGTTATGTATCGGAATGAAGTGAGACGGGTCGCTAGTTTTTATAATTAACAGATAAAGATAATTTTTAGACTTGTACTTAACCAAAGATACTACATAATTACTAAAATAATTAATAAGTTATCGACGAAATTCTATACTTTGGTGATTTTTTGAGTGCACAAATAGTATTATTGATGCACCAAGTATTATAGTCGTTATGTTTATGGCTACTTCAACTGTACATTTGCGACTTTACGTCCTATAGCTAAATAGGAGTCGTAGTGTTCAATTTGTGATTCACGCATAAAAAGAAAAAGACAAAAAACATGCAAAACTTATTTCATCAATTAAAAACAGTTTTTGAGTTAAAATATCGATATTTTTTCCCATCTCTACCTCGAGCTTCAAGACCAAGGTGAAGGTCACCGAGGTCGTGAGACGGTCGTACTCGTCGATTCAGGGGCCGAAGGTTGAGCACCTCTGACATTTGCGCAGGAGTGCGCCGGCAACCGTTTTATTTTTATGCAAATCGATTGAATCTAGTTTTGTGAAGCAAATAGGGATTCTTCTGTTAATAATATTAAGGAAGGATATCTGAAGGGCTAACTTCTGCGTCGGATCGTCGTTAAATTTTAGTTTTAATATTTTCATTTACATTCAATCATCATAACAATGCAAAAAGTAGATCGTTTTAAGATTAATCATAGTCATATCAATACCTAATATCTTCCTACCATCAAGCTTTATTACTGTTTTGTAAATTGTTTACTTCAATTTGAAACTCCTACTGAATACATTTAACATTTCCTTTCAAGTTAAGTCATTTAGAAAACTGTTTAAGCTCTGTTATTGTGACAATTCAATACGACCTCAAGGTACTTTGCCAAAGTTAAAAGGTAAAGCCCTATGCGCTTTTAGTTTTTTCACCTAATACGCACACAATACTACGCTTAACTATACAATTGCCGTGACCAGTATGCATTGTCGCGATTTCCTGGCCTCAAAAAAACAAAAGCAGGTCAGGTACCTGCGTTTTTTTTTTCACTATGGTCAGGTATACCAAAGTATTGTCCTTTCCAAGAAATGATGGATGCAGTAAATGCAGTCTTCGCAAAATGTTGGTTACCTCTGCCATTGTAGTACAGGTGGTAAGTGCGTTATTTTAGAGGTGTAAGGTTGAAAATTGAATGGGGAGTGGTTGTCGAAATGATTTTTTATTGTTTGTAAATTATTTGAAGCTCGGTGCCTTGTTGGTATGAGGGTGAAACGGTCAAAATTACGGGTGAAATAGATTTTTTTAGTTTCTTTCGTGGGTGGGAAATGTTGGGTCGTCATGTTTGATTTGAATGGATTGTAAATATTTAGCTAAGAATAACTTGTAAGGACTTGGCGTCACCAACTATTTGAGCATTATGTAAAGACACTAAATGAAGAATATGTCCTGCCACTATTGACTTACCTATATACTTTACCGATTAAATTGCCTGGTTTATAAATGTTTAAGGAGCTGGTTTTATTTATTTTTCCACTTAATTTACAACTGATTATAAACTAAGGAAGAATCAGTATGTTTAATAATAAATTATTTAAAACTATTCCCGTTTAAAGTGAAAAAAGTTTTAGTTAAATATAACTCTAATTACATGTAAGTACCCTACACCTTTCCACACGCTTCGCTAAAAAATAAAATATTTATAAAAAAAAATTAAACCTACCTACTTACACTTCTGATTTAACTCTTTTTCGGGTAATTCTTTTACCTTAACAAATACACCAGACGTGCCCAAAACGATATTTACCGTTGCCTATTTACAAGTACTTTAATTTTTTTACAAAACCAGGTAAAATGGGCCCACGTAATCCCTCATAGCCCCTAAAAGGGCTAATAACTTTCGAAGGAGAATAAAAACAAGGCATTTTGGTTTTGGTGGTCGGCGACTTCAAATGAAATTCGAAAGTCGACCAGTTGAATTTAAATGTTTTTAAATTCTAAGGTGCGATTCTACCAATCTTTATCCGACAGTAAATCTATGGTATAAGGCAGTCATTCCAAATGAATCAGAGCGCTATACCATAGATTTATCTTCGGATAAAAATTGGTCGAATCGGGACTAAGTGTATAAAAAAGTCTGAATTTGAATTGCCTTGCTAACTTGACGAAGATTGATCATATTCATAGGATAATATGCTAGTCTGTAACGTACAACAATAATAAGGATCAAAAATTATCTAAAGTGTAACACAGTATATAGTAAGAGTGTGTTGACCACAGTAGGAAAGTAAGCTACCCGTAGCACTCCCGTAGCGGGTCCCGCGCCGCGCAAAAGACATCAACGCGCCACAGCATGCGTACGCGCAGGCTCGGTGACCAAACAGTTATTTTATAAGGGGCATAGTATTATGGGGTTATAATATCAAGCGGCATTCAAAGGCAAACTACCATTAGTATCAAGTGATGTTTATGACTGTCCTGTATGGATTTAATGAAGAATTTTTAAAATTTAGATTGTTTGGTAATTTTGGACTAGCGATAGTTTTGTTAGACACCACTGGGTTTGTCATAGTCACAAATGAGTTTGATCGATCGATTAGCGTATTTTCATCCACTACCAAATAGCCTTGAGCAAACCCGTGTCTAGTATGTAGGTACAGCATGCATGTCTTTCTCTTCTCAAAAGTGATAATCATGGTAAACACCTGTAATCGAAATCGGCAACAACAATCGTAGTCTCTTTCTAATTTTGATTGTTAATCAAAATGTTTCTACCCGTCGGCGCAAGAGACAGCAGAGCGACAGAGACGCCGCGTGCGCACCTCCCGACAGATGCATTAACGCATTGAGCCGTTTGTCAATGTGGGTTTTCGCGAATGATTAATTCTTTTTTTGTTTTGGCTTCTACCGTGTCTAGAGAGAGTTTTAATTCTGCCAATGTCAAGTGATTAAAGATACACTTTATATTTCGGTAGATTGAACGGTGTGATAAATACTTAGATGGCGTTGTGTAGACGACCGCGTCCAACTTTGACATTAGTTGTTTTATACAGCTTCATAATTTTGACATGATACGTCAAAATATGTCACATTAGCTCTCAACATTCCTACTCCTTTACCTTACCACATTAGCTCTCAACATTTCTACTTTACTTAATTTAAATTCATTAATATTATTTAATGCATTGGCTTAATAATTGATGGAGTTGTATTGTAGCTTTCTATCAAGACAAACAACATCAAATTATTAATATACTTAAGAATACAAATCTTACAATCTTACATACGATAATATTACAATGAAATCTCCCATTTAGCGATTGCTTTCGCCTTAAACCTAGATCTAGGATTTGGCAGGTCCAGTTATTAAATTGAAGCAATTACTGTCTAACTCCCACAACCCTTAGATAGGGGAAAAAGACCTAGTGTGCTCTGTGACCAAGAGAACCAATACCACAAAATCATTGTTTATCCTAATAGAATAAGAAACAAATACTTATATTATTGCGTTTGCCAAATAATAGCTCAATATTGGATGTTGTCGGGCAGTTTCTTATTCTTTAATGCGACTTGATGCTAAAATAAAACAGCATTGTCTTTGAGACGAAAAAGCAGCCGTTTATTTTTAACTCAAGAAATAATACTACCTTTAAACAAAAAGTGTCTAAAAAGAAGAAATAACAAAAACACATTTTGTAAATTGCGTGCCATTTTATAAAGGTTTTTTGTGGAAAATAGCGGACAAAACCATGGGTGAAAGCTTGTTGTAGAAAAAAACAGTTAATTAAGTTTTTATAAGTACTCGATATTTAAAGTAGTTTTTCGTGCTCAATACTTATAGCCCTTGCAACTTAGTATTCTTAAAGAAGTGTCACTTTAGATATTATTGTCTTTAAATACAATATGCTTGTAATATTTGTTTAACAGTTTTCACGTAACTATTTTTATTTAATATAATAATGAATGCAAAATATTTTTAGGACAATCTTTAAAACAAACAAACTAAATTTTATGAACTTGGAATGTAAATGATTCACGCAAGAAAAATTAATAACATTAGGTTTTTTAAAAACCATTAATCAGGAAAAGACTTAGGAAAATATACTCACGGTCCTCCAATTCTTCCTCGTAGTCGGAAAAACATCTTTCCTCCTTCAAACCCTGATCAGGCTGCTGGTAAAACCTCTCTGACTTTATGTACATTTTGAGGTACATCACATCAGGTTTTAAAAGCAAAGTTTACACCAAAACTCCACAAGTGTATCGAGAAAATCACTAGTCAAATCACGCACTGTCACCAAGTTGATAGTTAAACTTTTTGAACAAGAAGTGTACAGTTCAGTTTGCACTTAATGCACTCAAGTCGAACTACTCGGGGTGTAATCACATGTCACTTATCTCAGAACTCGATCGTGAATCTCTCGATCGCGGCGATTCTCGTTCGAGTGCGAGTGCAGGTGCGGGCGTCCGGGCCGACGGGCTCTCGCGCACTGCCGACCCGCTCGGACCTTTGACAAAAAAACCCGGGCAAGTGCAACTTGAGGTTGCGCTGCCGTTCCGTATGCGGCGAGCGAGTTCGAGCCTACCGATTCGAAGGAACTGTCGTTTTGTTTTTTAATGGTTAACACGCTTATATAGAAAGATTTTATAAGGTATCTTTGTGATGTTCGGGACATAAAAGGTTACTTTACTGTGCGGTAAAGCGTAGTTTCAATGAATCCTCCATTATAATGATACTGTCCTGGCATTTGTTTATAGAGCAGACAAGAACAGTACCAAACTTAATGCGCCGTAATTTAATAACACTTCCTGCAACTAACAGTTAGGTATTTTTATGCCATCGCTCTCAGTTATTTACTCTCAGAGTAATTTCAATTATTAAAACCTTTTACACTACGTTTAATTTAAATGTGACCGGTCTTAGTACACACATACCTAGTTACTATCTGCACAATATTCGAAATGAAATGAGAGACCATTTTATGTTTTCATGAAATGGCGCGTTATTTATTATAATCTGGTGGATGATTTTAACAACAATAATTACGTTTAATCCAATTTTATATTGAAAAAAGAAACATCTGTATTCTCTTTAACAGTCCTTTGACCTTTACATAAAAATACCTATTTTGATATTAGATATTCAGAACACAGAAACTTAATCCCGATGGACATTTGAAACATTGTCACAATTTATAGAATCGAAATTAATTAACAATGAATCCGGACAAGAATGGATATTATATACGAAATAAATGTCTTTATAATGATAAAGATTTGTAAAATATTTATGATGAGATAAAACCGTTTATTTATTTTGGTCACGGTACGCTAGTCTCAGGTACCCCGACCGCTCCATTTCGTATTTCGAACGATTCCTTTGGAATTCCCAGATGACATTTCTTTGTCAAACGTCTTGAAAGAATCTATAATCGTCATACTCTTGACGAATAATCTATAATAGAGGCAAAAGGTCTTATAGACCGTAACGGAGAATTCTTTAATCTGTTGTTTTTATTATCTGTGATTTTTGTTTGTTTTGTATCATCTAACAACATCGCGCGTTTTTGTTTTAAACCCTATTAAACCGTGATTAGAAGTTTCTTATAAAGTTTAATCCAAGAATAAAAAGTATAAGTGATAGTTCTGAAATTTTTTTTGCCGTCAGACGTTGCCGTTAACAACAATACAATATGTGAATACAAATCGGTCGTCATATTGAATTGTAATATCTTATCACATTTCAATAAAATTTATGTAGAAAGTAAAAAAGAAATCTATTTTTAACTGCAAAAAAATAAATGTAATAGATAAAATAAGCGCTGGATTTCCGAGCACTACTGTCTGTGTTAAGTATTCTTGATGTGTAAGTAAGTCATATTATTGTGAAGTTCATCAACATCCATTGAGTAGTTTTTGCGTGAAAGTGTAATTTAAATAAAACCTCACAGACTTTCCCATTTAAAAATATTACTAGTGGCCTTCCCTCACTTTGTTTCGGGAGATAATTTGGCTATTTTCGTAGTAGTTCGAATTTTCGACACTAGATGGCGCTGGGTATCGGTTACATCGCGCCAGTGTTTTTTCTTTTCAGGTTACATGATCTTTCAGGTTTTTTTAGAAGTTATCTCTTTGTAAATAAAGATAAGTAGGAAGACACTAAACAGTAGGTATATTTGTCTCACTTACTCTTACTCACTAAACGTGCCATTTTTAACCTCTTCAAGACAATAACGCATGTTCCATATTTGACCTTAATATTAATGATTTCAACCTATTTCCTACTTTACTTCTATACTGCTCAATCCAGTTACGTTCGTCGTTAATATTAATAATTTATATCAAATGTATCATGTGGAGTTAATAAATACAAACCTTTGAAGTTTATTTCTAAATTAGATCTTATAATATCATAAACTTTCAATTAAAAGTCGTAAACTAATGTAGTTTACAGACACATAAAGGCATAAAATTCTAATTCAATTAGTTAATACGAAGATTTTGACATTTTTATTTTTAATGCATTAGGCAGAAATGTGTGATCTATTTTTTAATTCAAGTTTTTATGTAGGCCAATTTTGCTTTAACGTCGTAAAACCCAAAAGCCTTTTAAAAGGCATAAAATTGATTTTCCATTGTGTCTGATGTCTGAGCCTTACGACTTTAATTAAAAGTTAAAACATTGTATTATGGGTTGACTTGGATACCTAAATATTTCTGGTTAAATAAATGTAACTATTTGTGGTTGACCGGCAAAACTAACCTACTATACTTACTAACATAATAATATTCGTTTAGTCGTGTTAATTACCTATATATGTGTCTTATAACGTCTTATAACTAGGTTTAAGATGTTTTTACAACACCAATAAACAATTTTTACGATTTATTAAATTGAAGTAAACATATTCATACTAATTTATATTAATGAATAATGACGCGTAGACTACTACTTAGGTACAACAGAACTTTTGGCCGTATTTGTATTATCTTCTATACTATTTATAAAAAGATAACTTCTATGGACAACGACAAGGGTTATAGGTAAACCGAAAACACGAAACGCTTGCGCGATGTAATTGGACACAGCGCCATCTATTGGTTCATTTCTGAATTACGGTCCCGAAGCGAAGTGAGGGCGGGCCACTAGTGTAGTATAAATATCTATGTATTATATAAATAAACTTAATAGAACTTCCTCCGTCGTACAGAGCTAATAATAATAAGGTAATAAAAACCTTGTTGTTTATATTAGAGGTCGAGAGTTCAATTCGTTTGAATAATCTTAAAGATAAGACTTGAATCAACTCATTGTAAAAATTTACCTATTTTGGTTAAAAGCGTGAATTTAGTTGTCTGTCATTAGAATCTCATTTAAATATTATCTAAGACATTTATTACCTATTTATTTTTATATATTTTTCTAAGACATTAGTAGAATTATAGGATTTTTTTTTCTATCCAGACTTTGTGTTTTGACACAAAATCAATCGAGTAATTTATAACTTTAAAAAATATATATATATTTATTTTAATCAATTCGGAAACAAAGTTAATCTGTTCATAATTTTAATTTATATTGCCTTTAAATTGATTGATTAGGATTGTTAATTTTTTTATTACATATCTTCGGTGGCAAACAAACGTGCGGCTTGCCTGATAAAGCAACTCCCACATAATACCAAAATACTATCTATAATGCATGAAAATTATATTTTTTGGTAATTTTAAAACCAATATGAACGAATTAAAGATGTTTTACACGAGTTATAATTATAAAAAGTTTTGTCAAAAACATGGTATTTTTTAATATCGATATTTACATAGTTAATGTATAAAAGTTCATTAATCTTTTGTTTATATTATTGCCGCTTGGAAAGACGCAAACTTCCATATTAGGCATCGATCTATTGATCTAAATCAATTATCGAGCTACGGGGGTTAGCCAGGTCGCACCATTAGCAAGTTTAATATGCGCAAACGCAGCATTATGAATACGTATGGCATAGTTGTTCTGATTTCTGATATGGTTGCGTGTTTTTGTGAATATGAATTAGCCATTTGGGGCCTAGAATTAGCCATTCGATAAGGTTTTTAAGAATGGTTAAATGTCATACATTGTTTATTATGTATATCTGAATTGCAAGTTTGACTGGTGTTGGAATTTGTAGAATTCTTTGATATTTAGATGACTTTATTGCAAAATATTTTTGCAATTTATAATTTCGTATAAGAAAAATAAGAATTTCAAAAAGTAAACAATATTTTTTGTTCAGATTTACCGTAATCTTTTTCCATAATAAAATCCTACCGATATCGATCTGATAAACCGGAATAAGATTACTTAATCCTCTAAAATTGCAAATAAATCAAAATACAAAAAAGTAGAAGTTCTTATGAACATCACGAATATGTTAATCTCTCTGAAATCTTTATAAATATCTAAATTAGGCAAACCACCATGTATGCTGATACATGGTTTAATATTACAAAACAATATGTAAAGATTTTGTCAGATTTATCACGCATAATGCTGATAAATAACACGTAATGTAATAAATCAGTAAAGACAGACTAAACAATATAATTAGGTGCGCATTTTATTCAAATGACAGTTTATAAATATGTATAGAATCATGGCTCCCGTATTACCGAATGGATTATTATACGCGGGAAAATCATGATCGGTCTGTGTAGGCGGAAGGTATACAGGCGGTTAGTATTACTTAGATTGTTTAGATTTTTAAGTAGTATGTATGGTTACGTAATTTTACTATTAACTAACTAGGCTGGCCCAGCGATCCAAAGTGAGCCTTCGCCTCCGGTAATAAGAGCCTCCATCTATAACGTTCCTGCGCCACCTCCTGCCAGTCATCAGCCTGGATTGAATCTTTATTCACTTCGTCCCTCCAGCATTCATCATCATCATCATCAGCCCGGTATAGGCCTCCCTTCCCTTTCGCCAATGTGCCCGGTCCTGAGCTGCTCGGATCCATGTAGCCCCTCCGATTTTAGCGATGTCCTCCAGCATTAGTTACTTATTATAAGTTCTGAACCAATAGATGGCGCGGTTTGTCGAATACATCGGTCAAGTGTTTCGCCTTTTCAGCTTATAAGTATTTAAGATTTGATATCAATACAATTTACTTCCTTATAAATAGGATAGATAGATAGATATAACGAAAATTTTAAATCTTTGGGATAGATGATGTCAAGCAGTGTTATGGTAGTATCGCTATTGGAAAATGTCTAGCAAAAGAGGCTTTGCATGCATTTTTCAACATAATACTTTTATTTAATGCTTATTATAAATTCAGTAATCAACCTGTACACAGTGAACTGTACTATAGTATAAAATAACATGATTTTGTTAAAATTTCTTGTGTTTGTATTGTTTATGCTAATGTCCATATTCGCTTAATTGATTCTTTCGCTTCGTCTGGCGGTAATAAAATAAAATACGAGCAAAATACTTGAGTAATATAAAATTATAGCATGGGTAGGGTTGTCCATACATTATACGTTAATAAGTACGTGATAACAATAGATTTATGAGCTCGTAAAAGAGAAATAAAACACTGAATTAATTGGTGTTACTTTTACCAAACGTTACATACGTTTTTATGAATAAAGTTTCATAAAAAATATATTATATTTTCTCAGCTCATATTTTTATGAAACTTTTAAATTCGACACACTTAGAATTCTTTACCAAAGAGGACAAAATCGTGATTGAAGTGGCCAGTACAATAAACGCCAATTTCAAATTAATTAAACCAACTAAGTATTCCTATAATATTTTAATACGCCACTTGCAGGGTTTGAACTCGGGGATTTCTGTATGTAGCCCAGTTGGGCTACAGTGTTGGGCAGTTGCCCAACACTTGTACCACAAGACCAGCGCAATGACAAATGGCCAACCCTAGTCAACACGCACTTTGTTTTATAGGAGTCAAAGTTTTATATCCATTCCATCCATCGTAGTCTTTATTTGGCATACGGGGGCGTCAAGTCATTCTCAAAAGTAGTCAAGATGTCAAACTAGAAAATGTTTAGATCGTATTAATTTTTCGCAGTCACTTTGACACATAGGTGTTGTTAAAGTTTATTACTTTTGAATCAACTTCATAACTCTTTTGTTTTATTATGATGAGGACATTTTGGCAATAAAATGAACGTTAGAAAAACTTAATTTAATGGCTTGAGTTTTTATACTTCTGAGGTGGCACACAAAGATTCTAGTCAACTTGTGGGAAGCATTTACTACTACGCATCTACTACGTCTAGTTTTGAGTTTAAATACCGTGCTATGATTTCGGGGTGCTGAGTTCGATTCCCGGATCGAGCAAAGAGTAAATGTTTCGAAATATTCGAACATAGCTCGGGTTTGGGATGGGACAAACACTCAGATCCAATGATATTTTTTTATGTGTTATGTAGGTGGCAAATGAGCATACGAATCACTTGATATTAAGTGGTTGACGTCGCCCATAGACATACTACGCTACACTAGTGCACTGTCAACCTTTTAACCCCATTTCCCCTAATTGGGCCTCCCTTACTCAATCAATGAATGACACATAGGCGCTATATTGCGTCGGTTTTCTAGTAATGGCCATGAATGCATTATGGCCGCTAAATTACTATATAATGTAGATATTTTAAGCTAATATCGATAAGCCAATGATAGCATTAGTCAAATTAAAGTCTAGCGACTTAATTTGGAACATAAATCTTTAATTAATCCAAGTTCTCATTTAGTTTTAGACGTATTATATCCAAATTGGAAACTCCTATATTGCATTAGTGTAAATGAGGAGTTTCATGAATTAATTTAAAGACTTATCTCCATGTCTAGATAAAGTTAATTAATTAAAGGATAAATTCATCGATATAATAAATCTAAATATAATAAATTAGTCTTAAAACAAAATAAGAAACGAATATTGAACTACAATGTGTCCGAGCGAATCTAGCCAACATTTAAAAAATAAATAAAGTATTAATACCTTAATAAGATAACATAAATGGATAAAATGAATACATTAGACACTTAATTAGCGGTCCATTAAATGTTTACTAGAACTCAAAAAAATTTTTGATACATTGTGGAATACCTACTTGTTTTTTGTTAACCCGAAAGAATAAACTTTTAGTTTTTCAATTGCACAACAAAACTCTACTGGTGCAGGGGTCTATGGGCGGCGGTAATCGCTTACCATCAGGTAATCTGTCTGCTCGTCTGCCACCAATCACATAAACAAAAAAGATTTTTTTTTAAAACCAGTAAATAAAAAACGATTCTATATGAAGCAAGAAATTTCACAGTGAAATTAAATTATTTTTTTATTGTATTGGTGACTGTACCTGGCAGAAATTACTTTTTATAAGACGAAATAGCTATTGTTACTAATTTGAAAATCAGGGACCTCCACCACGGAGGCAACACGCATCGGGGGCCTATCCCACGGACCCTAATAAAGAAAGATAACTATAAAAGTAAGTTACAAATAATTACAATAAAAAATCAAAATAAAAACAGAACTGGCACCAAACACATTTTCTTAACCGCGAACGGAGCAGTCACAATATTAAGACCTAAAAATTAATGGACACACCACAGATTATCCATATTAATGTGACACTAACAACCTGACCATAGAACCATAAACTAACCATATTGTCCAGGTCAGAGTTCCAGATGGTTTTTATAATTTAAGAAGTGGAAATTATCTATTTTATGGCAATATTATACGTGGTGGTGTTAAGTGAGTAGGTAGGTAGTTTTGTAGATTTATTTTCTTACTAACTTTTGTTCGAGGTTTCATTTTGGTTAAAACAAACCATCATTTAATTTGTGAAAAAATATTTTATTTTCTATTTATGGAACTATTTTTGAATTACAAATTTTTTTGACAACCACTTGAACTTTTATTTTATTTTCTTAATTTTTGTTTTCATGCCAGTAATAGACGAAGCTAAGGCGGAAAGAATAAGTAGATACCTTACCTATCATAATGATGACGTCATTGGCTTGTAGCAAATTTTCTTATAAACAAATCAAACTGTTACATGAAATCATGTTCAAACAAACGAACATATTTCTTCATTTTTAATATAAAGTTTAAATTTAACGTTTTCTTGGTAGTGTTAGAGACAATAAAGTGTAAGAATAGAGATTTTTATGACTTCATAAAATATACTAATTCACTACCAACGCCTTTTGCGATGACCTTTCCAAAACTATAAAGTCTTTAGTGGTGTTTCTCAGGATTATCTGCATCCCACATTGGCACCTTTGGCAAATTACTTCCTAATCGTTTTGGAACAACACCGAAAAAGAAAACCGATTGAGTGAGATTCCGACTTTGACTCCAAACTTTGAGAAATATTTAGAAGACTGGAAAGCAACGTCTATAGGTAGATTGGGTAGGTAATGTAAACAATGCAAGTATATCGAAATTGAAAATAAAAAATCTTTATTTAGTGTAAGTCACAGTCGTTAAATACTTGATAGGTACTATGAATATCAAATAGTTTTTACGGATGGGAAATACGATTAATACGATAAAAAAATCTGACTACTGTATTGTTGTAATTTGGGAACACCAAACCAACCAACCACCAACGCCTACGGTTGGTAATTTTTGTTATTGCTTTGAATGTAGGTACTGTACCTTGAATGTTAAGTGAACATTAAAAAAACATTTTTTTTTTCGTCAGAATCTCTACTTTGAATACTTGCCAGGCTGATGCCTAGAACATGAACAATTTAAAGTTCGGCTTACCCACTGTTTCGGTTAAAACTAAACCGTACCTCACCCCTATTAGGCAATGCGTTAAACGTATAAAGATATCTTCAGCACGCACTTTATAAGGGTTTTCGTATTGTTCCCGCTGGTATTTAGCCGGCAATAGAATTGTCTCCGCTATTGCGTAACTATGGCCAAGTATGCCCGGATGCGAGGAACATACGATTACCTTAATGTTAGGGCGCAGTGGTTGCATAGTGCCTGTCGAGGGTTTATTTATAGGCGTTGCGGAAATTGTTGCTGGTTCTACCATTAACTTAGTAACTATTACGGGGATGTTAGGAAACAAATGTGTATTATTTTGTATCGATTGCTTCGGTGGCGCAGCGTATAGTGGTTCGCATTTCACAACGACGGTCGTCCTAGAGCTTGGCTCAATCCCCGGGTCAGGCCAAAAAGGATAATTGAGTTTTTCTGTTGGCAAATTTGCAGAATTAGCCCGAAGTCTGAGAGTTGACGGTAACCCCGTGGCTCGGGATCCCCCTTCAATCGTGGCACACTGGTGTCCCAACAAATATGAGCAGTGTAGATCGTTAATATCGAAGAAGGTATTATCATTATTAGGTATTATGCGGAAGTGTTATTATTATTATTATGCCTACATCTTTTTTTGGTAGATGGCGGAAGAGGGTGAGGGTAGCGTTCACTGATTTTTAAAACGGCGGATTGACGAGTTGGTTGTAAACAGCTCTTTTAAAAGTCAGCAAATTTCACTCCAGAAGTGCTCTTCTTTTTAATCACATGACATTGTCAGAATAAACAATGCGTTACAAGTCATAAAAAAATTGATGATTATGACAATAAAATTATGCACCCGGAGAGGTGAGACTAAAATCGTCACACAGTATAACCAACAGATGGGCGACGGTTGACGGGCAGACCCAGAAAGAGGATGGCGTGACGATTTAGACTCACCACAAGCAGGATTGGCAAGCAGCTGGCTCCTAACAGATAGCCGATGGAGGAAGTTTGGGAGAAGCCTTTGCCCAGCAGTGACAGCTGACAGCTTAGGATAAAAGAAAAAAGAATACATAGGTGTAGATAGTAGTGTAAATGCCTCATTATAACTAGTCTCATTATATCAGTTGCAGGGCGGTGCCTACGAGTCTGCGCGTGATTAGCATTGAGAAGGTCGCTGCGCGGGCGCGGCGGAATGCGCACCCGTGACTTTTCGGCTTCCTTACTGGGCGGTTCGTTTACGTTTTTATACAGCCTGTATATGGGAGCTACCTACCTATTGCGAGCATTCTACACCAGAATGGTAGCATTCTGGTGTAGAAATGCGTTTCCATGTTTATTTTTAGTTTCTGATTTTTTTTGTGATAGATGTTGAGTGGACGGATCATCTTGTGGTAAGAGATAACCGCCCGTAGACACACGCAACTTCGGTTATTTCCCCTTCCCTATAGCTTTGAGCCTTTGGTACCCCCTCTCTCACATTCAATCAGTTTTTTTGTGTTTGCAAGATTACATAGCTAAAATGAAATGCAAACACGTGTATTAAATCTCTTATAAAAATACGTACCTACAAATTTACTTTTAAAACAGCTAATTATTTTTGTCTGGCGTGCTTTAATCCCGTTTTTCTCTGAATGTGGTTTTGGTACTTAACGGTATTATAACTTCGGGACGGCATGAGCAAAAGGGGCTGTTCCTACCTTCTTTTTTCAAAGATAGTGTTAATTTATAATTAAGTTTTTTTATGATGCCCTTGGTATTGGCTTCACAAGTTCACATTGAAGTCTACTTTCCGGAGTTGAGAAGAAGCCAATCATGGAGTGAGCTTACCGAGAAGTAGCATATTCAGTCAAGCTCCTTTCGGCCGCATTGGCAACTAAGTTTGACAACCAGTTGCCGAAGAAGAACTGACGTTCTTGCTACTCAACCAGTTGCCAAAAACGATAGGTTTTTCTTTTTTCGCATCTGCCTGGTTGTGAAACTTGCAGTTGCCAAAAAAGAAATAACTTTCTTACTACTCAACCCGTAGCCAAATCCCCTCAAAGGTTAAATTTCCAAAAATGATAGATAATTTCTTTTTGTTTCATGCTAGGAACCTACTATATCAAAATCCAACATTATAACTTAAAAACAAAACTCAATACTAAGTTTCAATAGTTCAGGCCATACATAATAATACGTACCTGATGCGCCTAAAAAGTGCTCGCAATGCTGATTAAACTAGTAGAGTTTATTACCTGCAAAAAAGAAAAAAGAAACATGAATAGGTTAATCAAGCGGATACCTAAAAAGAAATAAAGCAAAGCATCAGCTTATATATTATCATCCCACTGCAGGGCAAAGGCCTCCATCATAGAAATCAAGTCATCGCTACTATGTGATGAGATTAGGCTTAATCACCATGTTTACCTAAAATAACACTAATTGCGAGAAGAATAAAAAGAAAATCCATTAGTCTCCCAAGTCATAAGTCTTTTTTAAGGGGAATGTAGTTTAAAATCAATTGAAGAAACGTGACAGATCCTAACCCAACGTTTGGTTATCTGTACCAACCAAACTTGTCAAAGTGCAGAGAAAGTGCCCGACAAACAGTCAAGTGAGCAAAGATTATGTTAAGCGAAATGTGAACGGTGATTAGCCGCTGCCGATCCATTAGCCCACAGATAAGGAAAGGTCAACGGATGACGTTACGTCAAACAGATACAATTATCCACTTAAAAATATAATTTAAATAATAATATGATTTGACTTCGCATGGCTGAGATATACATAGAGAGAAAATGGGAAAGGATTGAGGGGCCGAAAGAGCTTGTTTTCAACTATTAACGGGTCTGCTCTGTGAGACGTTCGAGATAGCGCTAAAGGGACGAAGTCTTTAAGGACCAGAGGGAGAGGGAGAGAGCACGATCATTTATAGAATTCGTTACGTTAACGTACCTATCGTGCCCATACAATTACGCTACTTAGTAGTTCAGCTCGAAGTACGTACAGCAAAGTATACAAAACTGTCAAATTTCTTCAATTGACTCTTATCTTACTGTCATACACATTAGGTTGAATATCAATTGAGAAAATTTGGCAGTTGTGGTAACCTGAATAGAATCCTAAAGATTTAGGTTAGGTTCAGTTTAGGGGCATACTGATTAAGTATGTTCTGTTAGTTTTATGTTTGTTATGTTATATAGATAGATAGATAGATACTCTTTATTAGCACAACACATTACAGAACTTCATGCTAATAGTAATTTACAAATACAATATCAGCGGCCTTATCGCTAATAGCGATTCATTCCAGACAACCTTTGGGTAGAGGTTATATAATTCTATACATTTGTCATCAAGGCTCTACTGCATTTTTCTAAATGTCAAGAACAGTGGACAACAAGCTTCCGATTTTCGCCAATCACCTAGAGATCCTTGTCGCGCTGTAGCCGCCATTAGGCACAGATAAGGTAAAGGTCAACGGATGACGTTACGTCAAACAGAAACAATTAGCCACTTCAAAGTGGGTCAGGTTTGGATAATATCGTTCAAAGTTTCTAATATTATGGAATGAATTTAGTTGTGTTATTTTTCTTGATTGAGGCGGCGCATTCGAAGTGGTCGCTCCCCCACTGTAAAACTATGCTAAATCAACTGTAGTAAATTAGTATGCATTTGTGAGCCATGATTCTGTACTCCCATAAAACATAATTGTTTTTGCAATGAAGTACATTAAGGGTCCATTTGATGGGGACCAAGTGATTAGTTGGGCCCTGTTTACACATCTTGCGGAACGGTACATATTATGTACGTAGAGATGAGAAAATATCGACTTTATTTAATAAAATTAAGTAAAATAATCAAAATATTGTTAGAAAAAACTCAATGTAGCTCTAAGTTACTATAGGTACAAATTATTGCCGGTACAAAACTGAAATCAACATTAAAATTTAAAACTACAAAATTAATAGGTAATTAAATGTAATATCAATAAATGTTTATTACAATTTTCAGTAAAAATAAAATAAATATGTTCTAATAAGAGTGACGTTATTCAAATTAATTGGGTCCTAATTTCACTTAACGACGTTTTTTTTCAGCCTGGTAAGTCACAGGTTATTAATAACTAGGAATTAATTTTTATTTTTAATAGACTTTTACGTCAATTTTGACGTCTCTATGCAAACGTTCACCACAACGCAGATTTACTCTTTATTATCTCATTTAAGAAGGACGCAAATGGCGCTTAAGTTATAATAAGCGGCCAATGTATGGGACTCACAATAATTATTGGCTTCATGGACGTAATTTTCTAGTTAATTAAATGTGTAAAGGCTTGGGCAAACTGGTGACTGAGTGTCTTATGCGTCGTACGCTATTAGAACTAGATAGAATCTTGAAATAAAAAACAATGAGCCCGTTATAAAATATTTTTATTTTAACCAATAAGGATCATAGTTACACAATAATGAAATGTATATAGTTAGATTTAGGGCTTCTTTTACAATATTACAGACAAGTTATAGGAAGCAATATAGCTATATAAGCTAGTATAGCACTTATTGCTACCGTAAACACAGCTGTTGTTGCGTTTTACGACTGTCCAATAACGTTATAATGTCACTTACGCCATGGGTTTGACAGAAATCGTCACTTTTATCCTCAAAATAATTTATGTCTTGCATAGTTATGTGACGCTTAATTTTTAAATTGTAAAACATACTCTAATCATCATTAATCGTAGCTACTAAACCTATTTTTTATACCTATATATATGTAATTTCAATAATAAAAACAGTTATTTTGAATCAACGTTACTTAAAGAATTGTGTGATGTATTTGTCAATCAAGCCATGGTATTTTACAGAATCTTTTTTAAAAATGCATTGATTTTTAGGAACTATTCAAGTTATTAGGTAATAACTGTGGTATGGGTGATCGGTAGATGCATGATATGGAACGTGTAAGAGAACGATGTTTGAATTAGGATGACGTGTGAGAGTGAGAGAGATGACGAATGGCCGCGGAAGGCGTAAGATGTGAAGACGTGAAGATTATTATTAAATAGAAGAAGTTATACCTACTCCAAACCTAGATTCCTTGCCCCACCAACCTACATTACTTACACATTATTTTCAACTATCAGATTAAACGATAAAAAGGCGAAGTGGTACAGGGGGTAGAGTAAAAAGTGTGCACTCGCCCTTAGAGATTAATCCGCGATCCGAGCGGGTAATTGAATATTTTGCTTAACCCAAGGTTTATAGCCCAAGTCGAGGAAGTGACCTAAGTTATTATCCTTTTAAGTTTCTTGTATTCGCGCTAAATCGCACTAAAGTCCTGTATATTGCGCCCCCCGCGGCGTGTTCTAAGTCAACACCCGGCTTTGATTTAACTGATCACCAAACTAACCTCACCTCGTAAAATTGCTAAATAATAAATAAATTGAGAGAACATCACAATATGGTCCTGGTCCCAAACTATGGTGCTTCCCTTGTGCTATGGAAATCAAAAACAACGAAGGAACCACAAACACAAATATCAATTCATCAACAACCGTTTGTTTGTGCTGGAATCGAATCCGCGACCCTTGTGACTCTACCGGCGCTCAAACCACTTCGCTAACCGTGTCGTCAATATGTACCTAATGCCAGTTATGTCTTTCTTACATTCTGGAGGCGAAACAAGACCGACGGTGACCTGCTGGTCACCGGTTAGTACCACAGTAATCACCACCCCCATGAACAGCTTTGTTGTAAAAATGGCATTTTTGAAGTGCAGAAATAGTATTTTTTGTTGCACCAAATTTTATAAACGATTATCTCTCTCTCTTTTTCTGAGACTCTGTGGTCTGATACTTATCTATAACACTAGTGCTTAAGCTACTTTAAATAGTTAAGTAAATTGTGAGATATTGTGTAAAATTAGACAAGGCAAGACTTTTCATTTTCTCAAATTTTATTTTATTTTCAAGTACTTTTTTTGGTTCAGTGTTTGTTGTTACCCAAGTCAAGTCCAAGGAAGTGACCTAAATTATTATCCTTTTAAGGTTCTTGTATTTGCGCTAAATCGCACTAAATGGAGCTAAGTCGCACTAAACGGCGCTAAATCGCACTATATTGCACCCCCCGCGGCGCGTTTTAAGTCAACACCGACGGTGATGAATGAATTGGTGGTCATTATGTTAAAATAATGTGGGGGCATAAAGACCCATGTTAGGTTAAATAGTTTGGCTGGAAACGAAATTTGTGAAGCGCCGGGCAATTTGGTGCCGAGATTGGCAATTTTGTCTTGTTTCTTGACGGGTATAGCGTAATTGCTGTGGTTGAATTGGTTTGGCTTATTAAAACCTCTGTAATTATACTTAGTACAGTTTCAACAATGTACTTAAAATATCTGCGAATATTTACATTCCTTTAATCACGTCTTCTACCAACCTGAACAACATTTGTTTTATATCTACTACTACAATCTGTATGTTGTACATTTAATCTATATCTATCTTCTTCTATACTATTTATAAAGAGTTACTTCTATAGACTACGACAAGGCTTATAGGTAAACCGAAAACACGAAACGCTTGCGCGATGTAACTGAGCACAGCGCCATCTATTGGTTCATTTCTAAATTACGGTCCCGAAGCGAAGTGAGGGCGGGCCACTAGTTAGCAATAAACTATTTGACTTTGACTTTCACGTTACAATATTTCGACTCCATAAAATGAATAAGTCACGTGACCAATGAGCAGACGGATTACCACATGATGTCTTTTTTTTCTATAATGTGTCAACATCGGTGACGCAAGAAGTTCAATCTTTTTATACCCAGTTTTCATGTATTTACATATTTATCAATTAGTTGGCTATAATCTGGTCCCGCCCTGTTATAAATTTTATCTTCACTCCCAATAAAACATACTAATTTAAATTCAGATATTTGAATGTCAGTTGCCAAATACTAAAGGAAACAGTTTAATGACTTTTTAATTGTTGTGTTTGGCTTCCCGTGAAATGGAGCTGGCTATAAAATATAGGTACCTAAAAATTGGAGTAGAATATCACAAAGTAACCAGTAGCTCAACATAATGTACGGACAGCCGCACATTAGGTTACTACAATCTGTCAAATTTCCTCAGTTGATATTGAACCAAACACGTTTGACATAAAGGTGAGGTTCGATTGAAGAAATTTGACAGATTGTAGTAACCTGATTTGCGGCTGTCTGTACATATGGCGCAGGTCCGCTTACCCACCCGCAACTTAAATAGCACTTGTGTCTCATGGATACGAAGGGTCCAAAATGCAAACGCCCCTTTCCATAAAAATGCAACACGAAGGTATACCCCCCCTTTTAATTGGTACAAATACCTACTGTAGGGGTAGTTTATATACTTGAATATAAGCATTTTTCTCTAAGAAACATAGGGTGAATTATCTCATTTATCTATAAACATACGATGAAATGAAGATCAAAAATGAGTACCTATTTATGAATAAATAATTAAAATTCCTTCATTCCGGGCCATTGATCCTTAACACTTCAGAAAAGACATAGATGCAAAAATGCTACAGATAATAATAAAATATGCCAACTTTTGATTTTCTTCTTCTTAGGAAATATTTATTTCAAGGTACATCAAACAAGACCTAATATGATAAGCAATTCATATATTATAGGCCCGCATGCATTTTATGTTCAATCATTATGACTAGTATGACGACCCAGACAATAATTTTAATATTTTCTAATTTATACGTGAGAAAACATCGAACTTAAGCGGTTTAACTATGTTCTAATAAATCTGTCTTCGTAAAGACGGCCCTAAGAAAAACCGAGCAATCGCAAGCAGGTTCCACCGGAAGACGGCAAAGTAGGCAATTAAACGAGTGGTTTTAGGTGGACATCTATCAGATTAATTCAGAGAGTGATTAATTTTCCTTCGGTTTCCAATGTAGCCATTCCAGTACATAGTTTATTGAGATGACATCTTGCTAATATTGTGCGGTAAGCGCAATGTTAAAAAAAAAGCAAACGCGCGAAAAAAACATCGAGTTACTGGCAGCTTTTAATGTAGTTTAAAAAGAAAACAAAGAATAAATTACAGATTTTGATCCAAAATTCGAACGTGTAATGGCTTCATTTTGAAATAAGAACATCTCGTCAAGTTAGCATTAGCGCACACGTGCGAACTTTACAACTTGCTTCAAGCTTAAACCACTCAAACCATTTTCTAATCTTTATTTTTTCTATTGTATTATTGTATTTTCTTGCACCATACAGCGCCATTTCTAATCTCCAATAAAACGTGCTAAGCCGTCAACATTATCACATTTCCAATTCCGATTCCGTGATGATGGGTGATTGAGTTTTCCCTCGCAGCAGGACGCGCGGGCGGTAATGTGCACCGCGCCTAATACATATCTCTCACTGCCTTGATGAATTCAAATGAGTGTGCCCTGTGACCGATCAATAGTGATAGCTCGTTACTTTCAAGAGCTGTGTTGTTTTAGAGTGAACGGATTATTTCTCGATAGTATTTTGTTAAAAACTTTGATGTCAATCGTACGACGATTCTGGGTGATTCTTTATTGGACGGAGAAAATCTTTTGTACTATTTATAAAGATAAAAAATTTATGGAAAACAATAAAATGCCAATAAGCAAATCCATTTTTATGTGTTTGTGTTCTCAAACATTCTTTTGAATAAACATTTTTACACTATTTTATTGGTGCAGTCAGTTTTGAATAACATTGTATTTCTTGTAGTATATTAAGTATATTTTAATTCCATAGAATCTACCGCTGATTAAGAATGTCGAAATAATTCCATTCCGTCCTATATTCTAAATTTTGAACTACAAATCGTATACCACCTAAAGAGTGAGTGAATTATTAGAAGACCACACAAATGCGTATAAAACTGATAGGACTGCGACAAACCAACCGCGTCTCTTGCGCAGATCAACGCTCAATCACGCAGACAGCTAATCAGGTGTAATGTCTATGCTAATCCACTGAGAAGGAGTTATTCTAAGCATGCCAGCTTATTTACATAGCCATTTACAATAAATAGTTCGCATAGACAAAGGCGCCTATAGAAATAGTACAAATAATGTTTTATAATTAAATTTAAGACCCTATTGTTGAAGTAGAAAGTTTTATTAGGTGCTCAAATTTGCTTGTCTGTTAAGTTGATTATTTCAAGTCTTCTTTCTTGTAGGTTGTAAGTTACAAGTTATAAGCTAGTAAGGTCGTTAAAAGTTAAAATATAATAAGAATTTGTTTAAGGAGAATTATATTTTTCCAATAGTCCGCCTTTTGAGGTGTACCAATACTCATTATTTTACATATCATCATCAATAACTGTAAATTTCATTATATGACGTATTTCTATCAAAATTGTTTGTATAAACCAAACAGAAAAACAATTATAAGCAATTTAATCCGCTGCTTACAAAATGGTACATATACCTACGACAACCTTGTATGGTAATGATAAAGCGGGTATTTTACAAAACTTGAAACGAAGAATGAAACGTTATGCATTCTATACGTGGATACTGAACTGTTTTTTTTTATATTGTACCATCTCTTTCCTTCTAAAACGCCTACGTCTCAGCATAGGGTCGCAAAACCCCGCCAGGCATTCCCAATCTTACCAAACCATAAGCACTCGAAAATGAAAGCCCAGGATTTATTTCCATACCAGTCCATCAGTCTCGCGAATCGCATACAAAACAAAAGACAATTTTGAAACTAGGATCTCGATTGTTTCGTGTTCCTCGTAATAAATCATGTCAGACATAATAAGCCCCTAACGTGTGTCTGACCTGCGCCCACGCAGTACCCACGACCACACAGAAACATCGACTACACCCTCAATCTTCAACCTTATATCCTACACATTAAGACTCATCCCTTAATCCTGTAGTTATTATTATACAGGTATCCGCACGATAAGGTGTGACAAGTTGAATTAGCGTGGCCCCTATTGTTTACGGAATAGAGGCGTTTATGGTAATGACATGGTGCGTGGTCATGCAGACGTGGTCATAGTACCGGGTCGCGCAGAAACCGTCGTTCACAGGGACTTGACTGGTGTTTGGCGTGCTTTACTGGGTCAACATGGAGTTGATAACATTACAATGATACGGGCTAGCAAAGGTGCATTTGTCTGATTTATAACAGCGGTGACCAATCCAAATGAATGAGATCATGCGTGAGGCGGATAAAAATGGAGCGGTCACGTCAACAAAGCCCAGTACTATAAAATAAATAGACATAGAAACACGATTCTGACTTGATTAAGGTCTACTTGCGTGTGTCAGGATTAAATACTTATCTCAAATTATTCGTTAACACGAAACTCAGTTTTTGAATTGTCAACAAACACAGATAAGACTTAAAGAGTCAAAATGGTGTGACGTGTTCGAATCACACTCTGGACGAACATTCATACGATGAACGAATTTTATATAAAATATCCATTTAAGTATTTTAAGTATATTTTGTGATCCTTTCGTTGATTTTGATGTATGTACCTACTAATGACACTACCAAAATTATTAAAAAAAATGAAACGGCTTTGAGTTATTTTTTAGTTTCCTGTCTTTTTTAGAGAACAAGTGGTGATAAATATCCTTTTATGTAGCAGCATAAGAGGAAATCATCATTACCATTTCATAAATGGAAGACAAATTTACCTACAAAATTGCCTTATGAGAAATCCCATTTTGTAGTGTAGAGGTAACACCTTATTCTAGAGGCCATTCCATAACATGCATAAAATTATGTTTCGGCATTTTTTGACAGTTTAACCTTCACATTTTCGTGTCATCTTTTTCACATTATTTTTTGACATTTTCCTTCAAACTCCATTTAACCGACTCATCGCATACACAGTTTATTGAGATAACTCCAATCTTAATAAAAGTTGAAAAGGTACCGGTGAAACGACACAGCGGGGTTCAAGGTCCAGTATTATTTCCAATGCAAAACATTGAGTCATTCGACAAACGAAATAGGAACTAAAAATAAAGACATCTTAAACCCATTTTCAAATCTTACTGCGTTTATGGTTTTGAAGCTGTGGTCTCAGTGGAAGCGGGTAAATAAATATTCTGTAACCAAAATCTCGTACGTCGAGATGTAAAGCATTTTATTTTATTTTTAGCTGGCGGTCATGCAGGTTCTAGTCTGAATAATATCACTGCAGCCAGTTTGATCTGTTGTGATGGCCACTATGCTACATATCAGACCCAAACCCTTTAAAGAGAGTAAGTACTTGTTTGGGATTGAGATCCTTAGCTTCATTGGGGCTGGGGCTTGGTAGTATGCGCTTTCCCAGATGTATGCTACGTTTGCGCATCGGACCATTGATTGCATTCGGTGATGTATGTATCCGCTTTTTTAGACGTTCTACACATTATAGTGTCACTCAGACTAGACAACTACGTAGCAAATTTTTTTTTGTTTTGTGAACCACCAGATATTTCAATATGGTCCAACTAAAAAGTTTTTTATCACTAAAATCAGTATCCAGCAGAAGTTTTAAAATAACTTTGTATATAATGAAACATTTGTTGGGATTAAAGTGGTGACTTAACTTAATGGGTGTGAAATTGATTAACCTTTAAAGTGTCCTTGTATAGAAGTTTCCGCTACAAGTGTGGGCAAACCTGGGCCAGACGGCGCGCACGTGGGCAGCTGGCATGACATTTGCCCTCAGAGTGCAACGTTCATGTGGCGTCATCCATGACTCATCCCTATCGAAGTGACATTCAGTGACCTTTAGGAGTCTGTTTTGAGAACCTTAATATTTGTTTTAAACCTTAGTAGGTACATATTGAATAAATTATCTCACTTACTTACTCCACTGGCTCAGCGACCCGAAAGGAGTCTTGGCCTCCGAAAGAACAGAACCCCAATTAGGTCGATTCTGTACTACTTGTTGCCAGTCATTAGCCTGAAGTTCTCGCAAATCATTATCGACCACGTCTTTCCAACGATACCTAGGTCGGCCAATCGGGCGTCTGATATGCTTTCTTCAGGAGACGGTCTGCAGATTCTAGTGTCGCTCAGTCCTGTAGTTTCGACGGTTGCGTGCGTTTGCACACAAAAGGCTTGACATTAGGAAGGAGTTCGATTGATGTGGAACTGCCCGAGCGCGAGTCGCTTGTGCTGTGGTGTTTCACGCCCCATTTGGGGAGAAGTGACATTGAGATGGGCTAAAGACACAGACTTTGTAGGGAGTGAAGAAACGCACCGGGGAAAGAGCCCATAGCAAGTACCTGGTGAGCGTCTCCCAAGATTCGGTCCGTATGCCGAGACGGTAGGAAGGACCATGGGCTGGTGGAGGGACCTGTGTATTCCTGTAGTAGCCATGTGCTTGCTAAAGGCAGCAATACTACCTACGTCTTACTATATGGCTATCTTTATTAAGTAGTATATATTTAATGGAAAATCAAAACATCTCGTGCAAATAGGTTGCATACTAACTTGGAGGGACGCACGTGGGCAGCATGACATTTGCCCTCTATGCAGCGTGACGTCATCGTGACTCACTGCTACCGGAGTGACATTTTAGCTTTGCGTCTGTGATGTTATCGTACTGTGCTATTTAACCGAATGTCTTAGAGTGTCATAAGCTAATAAAGATGTTAAATCATTAACACTCTTACTTTGGCCCATTAACTAATTTTTTTGGCAAGAGGACATTAATTTTTACATGTATAGTGGCCCGCCCTCACGTCGCATCGGGACCGTAGTTCAAAAACGAACCAATAGATGGCGCTGAGCGTGGATTACATCGTGCAAGCGTTTCGTGTTTTCGGTTTACCTATAAGCCTTGTCGTTGTCTATAGAAGTCTAACGTGAAATAAATTACTAAAGCCCTTGGGCTCGAGTAAAAAGGACTCAAAAATGTTTCCTCGGAGTATGAATTGACATATGGAGTCATTAAAATTTATAATCGTAAGCGGCCTCATATGTCCCACCCTAGACAAGCATTTAGTGTCTGGGTATAATATATTGTATTAAGAGTAACAAGCTAAGATCCTGATGACTAGTTACAAGTTAAGTTGCTAGATCCTCTATCGTTATTTGAAGACGTCAATAAAAACTTAAGGTTAATAGGTAGTTACCAAATCACTATCATAAGTTCCTCCAAAGAGAGTCATATTAGCACAACCACAAGGAATGTTTATTGACCACAAACAGACGGCAAATCAAAGGCGAACGACCTCATGTGTCGTTCTCGCGTTGTGGGCAAATCTGTTAAAGGTTTAACCTTTAGGCGCGTGGGCAGCCGCCCTGCCTGCGACCTCGTCAAAGAATAAAGATAAACAAATATAATAAATACTTGTTTGACAAATTATGAGACGTGTTAGAAAAAAACGTGGGCTTTAGCACAAAATAATTACACACAGAAAGTAGGCTGCCCACTAAGAGCTAAAAACGTGTCATGTACTCACGCATGCGCACTAACGGGGAAATACGCCTTTTCGACCACATTAATCCTAGCCTATGACATTAGATTGTCGAACTGTTGAGGTCTGTGGTAGAGGCCGCGCGCTTATGTACTCATGCCGGGCAACAACCCTAGCATATGTCAACGAACTCTTCTAAATTCAAAATCAGGCTGAGTCTACCTTCTGTGTGTAATTATTTTGTGGCTTTAGACCGAAAGTTATTCTAATTTAATATTATTATTCTAAATTTTAATTTTAAAGTCGGTTACGTGATGGTTATTTTGTATGGGGAGTTCACATTTTAGTCGATGAATTTCGAAAAGTTGTTGAACAAATGTTGTTCAAAATGTTTAGTAGAACACGTGGTTAAAGGGACGTAACTGTGCACATATACATTTTGTATAACGAATGAACACTTCGATTTCAAATTTTGATTGTCATCTAAAGGTCCTTCTGTGTATTATTATTTTGTGTAGGTGACGTCCAATCAGTGCAAGTTACTGTAGTGCAGCTACTCGTTTGACTGACTCGTGCGCAAGCTTGCATTATATAAACAGCATACCTATATTTTTTTTTCATTTGACGTCATCTAAACCAATTGTATCGATAGTCTATCACCCAGTAGGCACATAAATGAATGCATTGAAGAATGTAAATGTATGGGAATTCTTGACGCGTTCGAATTGATTAGTTGAGTGGTTTCCACAAGTAGCACAGTGACATCGGAATCCGCATAAATGAGTCTTTTACATTGCTAGGAATCGCGATAGGAATGGAATAAGAACGGAATTAAGTACGATTTTTGAGCGCTTCATCATCAGCAACCCACGCTCGTCCACTGCTGGACATAGGTCTCCCCCAATGCACGCCACCGCTCCCGATTTTCGGCCACTATCATCCAGCTCACTCTAGCCAGCCTTCGAATGTCGTCATCCCAATGTTTGAGCGCTTAAAATTTACTAAAGAAAAAAAAAGGAATTTGACAGCCTGACATCACTTTTCTGACGGATGGGTAGGTACAGTCAGCCACACATTAGGTTAAATATTATGTCACATTTCCTCAATTGATACTTTTTGTTGTTCGAGCTAGTTCGTTTATTTAGCAACTATATAGTACCCGCCCTTACTTCTTTCGACACTTAGTTTTGCTATTAATTTCAATATTTGCTAGTAGATGGCACTAGGTGTCGATTGCATCACGTTGAGTAGTTTTGGCGTGAAAGAGTAGCAGACAGACAGAGTTACTTTCGCATTTATAATATTAGTATAGATTTATACCTAAATATGAATGTGTTTAATAGATTAAAAAGTAGGTAGGCATAAGTGCAGTCAATTATTTTTCTTATTATTCAAAGAAGCGTTCTTTGATAGAGAGCGTCGACATATACCTGTATAAGGGACTCCACCGGATCAACTTTTTACCTCAAATAGTCGGGAAAGAAAGCCGGATCGGATGTCGGACCACCTTATCACTGCTCCACTTCGGATTACGAGAACTGATAAATAACAGGTTATCGATTATACGATATTGACGATTAAGAGTTTCAAATCAAGTCTTGAATTTGTTACCGTTTCTGACAAGGGTAGTGGGACAAATCGTATCGGCTGTTGAAATGCAAAGTAAAAAAAGTAGTATTTTGTGGTTTTCATGTACAAGCTTGGTGTTTTTTTTTGTTCAATGATGTGCTGTAAAGATATCAATATAAAAAAAACGTTGCATATCGATTTGAACACCGCATTGTGTGTCGAGTAAGTTGTCACGTGAACAACTTGCTTTGACCTAGTGGAGTCTTAAAAGTTTAGTACAAAGTGCTTAGTCTTGACATGATCCCTGGGTCGATAAAACGTTTAACAACAACCTTTTATCAATAGACATTATAGTGACGTAACTTAGACTGACTTCTACTGTTGACTGGATACTCTGGATAGTCAGCTTACTCAAAACATTATTCGACATTGGCGAAGTTATCTGCATAGATGAAGTAGGGTAGAGTCATATTAAAAAAAAAAAGAAAATTATTACCTTCTTGGATATCTTGACCCTATAAATTCAACTTAATATTGATTTGAGAAAAATAAATGTCTGTTTGATGCTAAATCTTTCTGTCAATCTGTTTATTCAAATCCAGTTTTTATAAGCTGACATTTTGACCTTTGACTGCAACATAATGATTATGTCTGACGTTAATGTCATGCTTAATTGAGGTTTTAGTGTTATTCTATTAGTAATAATATATTAGAAACAAAAAATAATGGCTATATTTGCTAGATTGAACACAGATTGTAACTTACTGCCTAACTGTCATGCTTTGAACATGTAGGTAAATTTAATAAGCAATAAACGATATTTGTATTATGTTAGTATGGTGTTTGGTTGACATCAAAATAATATACGTTTTTCCTTTACCTTACTTGCTTCACCTACCAACTCGTAAATTTTAGTATTTGTAAAAAGCAATGCCAGACTTGGGTTCATAGTAATCTGTATAAGTTTTATTAAACTACTAATTATATCTTCTCTCAGTCCAAGTTATATGTGCTAGTTTAAAAAGGTACGGAAAGCAACAGTTCGTCATTTTATTTATTTTTTTAAGATCCATTCTTGAACTGTGTTTAGTAGGGGTATAAAAATTGTCATATGTTTCATTTTGTTTGTTGTTACCCAGATAGCAAGCGAGCTTGCTGCAAACTTGATTTTTAGATTGTCACGTCAAACATGAAAAATCAAGTTTATGACAAAATTTGCTGTAAGCTTGTTGATTAAGGTATGATGTTTCAAGGCTTTGGTAATTTTGAAGCAAATTTCGACCGCAAATATAAAATTGTAATGCTATGTATTTGTACTAGATTACCAAGTTATTTGTGCGGTTCAGGGAACGAAACGAACTCGGTGCATTTTGTTTAGCAAAGCAAACCGCAAATCATCATCAGCAACCCACGTTCGTCCACTGCTGGACATAGGTCTCCCCTAATGCACGCCACCGCTCCCGATTTTCGGCCACTCTCATCCAGCTCACTCCAGCCAGCCTTCGAATGTCGTCATCCCATCTTGTAGCAGGGCGTCCAACACTACGTTTGCCGAGTCGCGGTCTCCACTCAAGGACCTTATGGCTCCAACGGTTGTCAGTTCTGCGGCTAATGTGACCAGCCCACTGCCACTTCAGTTTGCTAATTCGGTGGGCTATGTCGGTGACTCTGGTTCTTTGTCGGATTACATCATTTCTGATGTGGTCCTTCAAAGATACTCGTGTTGTTCTTCAAGAAAGGCGACAACCGCAAATATAAAATTGTAATGCTATGTATTTGTACTGGATTACCAAGTTATTTGTGCGGTCGTCGTTATTTTCTACATCGCGATGACGAGATTTTTTTCCAAACAATGACTACCAGAAGTCCAATTGGAGAATAATACTTCAGTGAGTCATGGAGTCTTTATTGAAATCGTGACTCTATTGTGGAGCGTCCCTCGGGAACGTCTGCCACTGCGCCCTGCTTGGGAAAGTGTGTGGAACTGAGACTATGTTTCTTTTTTTATGTGATACGAGCAGGCGGATCACCTGGTGGTAAGCAATTGCCGCCGCCCATGATGAAACATGTAACAAGTGCGCTGCTAACCTTTTATCCCCTTCCCCCCCGATTGGCCTCCAAACTTTGTTATGTCAAACTTGCATATACTTTATAAAAAAAAATTTCTAGCAAGTTTGTTGCTTCGGAACTAGAAAGTTTGATTTAACCTTGCCTCAAGTTTATACACTTGCCACGGCAAATTTGAGACAAAGCTTCATGTTTGATACATAAAACCTATCGCAAGTCAGTTTCAAGTTTAAATTGTTATCTGGGTACATTATTCTAAACTAAAAGAATAAGTATATATATGATCCTTTTGGTTTAATGAGTTGGTGCCTCCAGTTAATTTAAAAAGAAGCATTGTAATTTAATAGTAACTAGCTTCGTACATACTACACTGGTACTTACAGGGCTGTCTAGCCATTAGGTAGATACTCGGCTCGTCATGCGGGCTATATTCAGCTATCTCCAGCTATCGCGTGCAAGTTACTCGTTAGTGACGTGAGTTCCCGCAGCATCTGTCACTTCGTGATCTGTGACGTCGCGCGGTGTATATGCGCGTGGGCATTATAATGAAGACATTTGTCGCGCGCCGACATGTGCCCGCTGACGGCCGAACCGAACAATCGATCGGTCTCCTATCGGGCATGTTCGGGATACGAAGATGAGAGAAACAAATGTCGGATGCGATTACAAGTGATAGACGTGGGTGCAAACCGGTTAGGGTTACTCGACGTTAATTATCCGTTTTTAACTTCCATACGGTTTTTGAATAGTCTTTTATGAAGATGGTGGTCTTGCAATTGATGGATACGAGTGGCAGTCTCTTGTCGATCGTGTCACACTGGTGTTCCATCAAGAGCGTGCACCTGTGTTTGAGCACACACTTGAGCACTATAAAATATCCTACGTACTGTTGGCCGGACAAAATCGATTGCCTAGAACATCACTAGGCTAACACATCCCAAGTGTCGTCTAACATTAGAACTGTCAATCATTCTAGATAGATTCGCGTGCTCTTGTTAATTAATTATTCGAGTAAAACTGTGTGATACCACTTCAAAATGCGCTTTTGTTATTAGTACCTAAGCTATGTGGCTTATCTTTAAGATTGGTCGCCGCAGCCAAATATCGATTGGAGGATTTATTTATTTACATGTGGCAGATATTGGGACAGGCCTATATCCAAAAGTGGACTGTGAAGATGATGACTCTTAAATAAAGGCAAATACTTTGGGTCTATTACTTACATAAATTTAACCAGCTCTTCTACACCAGCCATTCTGAACAAGAACGCTTCCTTCTTCTTTAGATCCTACGTCATAGTATCATGATAATAGCGATGAGAAAGCATCTTAAATTGGGCTTTGTGTCATTTCAGTATAGGGACCAAAATATTTTACACGTTCCATTTAAAATCGGAACATAACAAATACAACTTTCCCTCTCAAAAGAAACCTTGAAGTCCAATATAATCATTGATAACTTACAACCTTTTCAACTCCACACAATAGTCTACGCATAAGGCAGGAGTAGTAAACGGTTTATTATCCGAATGCACCTGTATTCAATACTGCATTCAATAAGATCAATATAAATTAGTCTTCCGAAGGTTACGCCCCCTGGTGCCCGCAGCGCAGGGTGCTGGAGGTCGGTAAGGTTACCAGGGATTGTAAATTAAAAAGGAAATTGTAAGCATGACTGTAATGGAAATAACTGACAACCGTTGGAGCCATAAAGTCCTTGAGTGGAGACCGCAACTCGGTAAACGTAGTGTTGGATGCCCTGCTACAAGATGGGATGATGACATTCGAAGGCTGGCTGGAGTGAGCTGGATGAGAGTGGCCGAAAATCGGGAGCGGTGGCGTGCATTGGGGGAGACCTATGTCCAGCAGTGGACGAGCGTGGGTTGCTGCTGAATGGAAATAACCATTAGATAATATGATTTCTCCGTCTTCCACCGTGAAAGCGGACGAACAGCGGGGTATCATTTTTGGTAGTTATAAATAATAATAAATTCACACACAACATCTCATACATTGACCTGACTCCGTACTAAGTAGCTTTATACACTTGTGGTACAGATATCAGACAACAGAGGATCACAAATATAATACTTAAATACATATATAACACCCAGATAACCATTTATTTCTCGATTGCGTACAAAATGTTTTTCGTCCTCTTTTGTGATGCGCACTACCAAGGAATGTAACACCCTTCCCGTGTCTGTTTTCCCCAATGAGTTTAACCTCAAAATTTCTAAAGCTAGAGTGAATAGGCTACTTC
Organism: Cnaphalocrocis medinalis; assembly: GCA_014851415.1. Taxonomy (NCBI): domain Eukaryota; kingdom Metazoa; phylum Arthropoda; class Insecta; order Lepidoptera; family Crambidae; genus Cnaphalocrocis; species Cnaphalocrocis medinalis. The sequence goes on from CM026285.1 coordinate 14,848,936, forward strand.
TGGGTAAGCCCGCTCCATCTTAGTATCTTCTCAACTCTGAAGTTCAGTATGAAGCCTAAGAGCATGCCCAATTTTTACACAAAAAAAAATTGAGAATTTACTTACTTACTCCAGTAACCCGTAGGCTATTAGGCTTTCGACACAACAGCCAACATTCGTATTGTGTCGAGGGCAGGGTGCAAAAAAAAATTAACCCTTTTATAAAGTCACCATCAAATGTTTGTTCGTGTTTGTGTAAGTTTCGGACTAACAACCAACATAAATGCACCCCAAATAGAAATAGATAAGATTTAAAGTGACTATAATGTATTCTACATATTTGTACAATAATATATATATTTTTTTGCTAACTTTATTATTAAGTATATGACAAACATTCGTGTGATGAACACTTGTGTTTGTTCAGTGTCTGGGTGTTATTATATGTATTTAAGTATTATATTTATGATCCTCTGTTGTCTGATATCTGTAACACAAGAGCATAAGTACGGAGTCAGGTCAATGTATGAGATGTTGTGTGAATTTAAAAAACAAAAAAAATAAATTAAGTACCCCACAAAATTCCATTATGGTCGCCCTACCTCGCCTAACTACCTAGCCTCTTAGTGTTTTGAGTAGTACTCGCCAATTGTTTCTTTCGGTACAATGTATGATTTACCCATTCTATTCTCTACAATCAGGAAGCTGGTTCTTTATTGCTCCACGCCTACAGTGATTTGTTTGAAGCTAAACAGAAAATACTTGGGCGTTTTCTTTAATTAGCCTAAGCTGTGCCAATGCTGGGCAAAGATGTCTCCCAAACTACTCCATTGGTCTCTGTCGGTGGCCAGTGCTTGCTAATTCTGTTTGTGGTGATGTAAATCAACACGCCATATTTTTCTGGATCTACCTCTCAATCTGTTGAGTTGTGTGACGATTTTAGCCCACCTCTCTGGTTGCATACTTACGTGTCCTGCCCAGTTTCAATTCAGCTTGGCGGATTTTTCGCCCACATCTGCGATCCCCGTTTTTGAGCGAATCTCTCTTGGCTGGGCGTAATCTTTATTCGTGCAATCAACAGCTTGCAATGGGAGCTATCGCGTGTGAAACATCCACAAGAAGGCGTACTGTAGAACTGAGGTCTGTCTACACGGTGATTGGTTAATTTTGATGTGAAATGTCAAAATATCACTAAATGACAACCAGTCTAACAGTACCATCTGGCTGATTTTACACACGCGATAGCCCCCACTGTCCACTGCTGGACGCAGGTTTGAAACATGCTAATACTCATCTTTGTCATCTCATTTTGCTATTCCCAGTTCCGCCAAAAGCCTTCGCTCTGGACGTGGTCCACCCTCATCCCACTTCGGATTAGTTCCACTTTGTACCAAAAGATGGCGTTTGGCGCTGATTGTATCGCGCTAGTGTTTCGCCTTTTGGTTTGGATAAAAGATTTCTATCGATGTCTATAGAATTTACCTCTTTGATATATTAGATTATTGTCTTCTAGAAAATTCACGGCACCAAGTGCGATTCTTTTGGAAGGCGTACATTTATCTGCCAAATTCCCTTTCATGGCGACGGATATAAAGAATGAAATGCTCATAACAATGGCGGTATTTTCGATGCATAAGGAAATGTTCGTTCTAAGCGCTTAGGTCATTCCGCCTACGAAGGATATAGGGTCACAAGAAGTAGGCACTGATGTTCACTAAAGAAGGCGTTCTGAGATCACCCGGTGCAATCAACTCTTATTAGGACGGTGTTATTTTAGTTTTCCGCTTCATTTTTATGGTATTTGAATGAATCTGGGGGCACAGGCATTGCCCCCGCCAAGTCGTGCAAAAAGCTATAGTATGTTTGCTGCAAACAACAAACTAAGTAGGCATTGTTAATTTAATAGCTGGCACACGAAACCGCGAATTAGCACGAATTAGCTGATGGTAAGCGATACAGTCAATATTTCCTGTTTGAAATGAATCTCCGGTAGGTACTATCACTTTTCGGAAAAACAGCGCAGGCGCAACTTCTCAGACATAACAGAAATGTATTCTGTAATTAAATTTATAGAGATTAAAAGAAAACACCAACCAGCACCTTTTCTTCCAAAAATAATAGATAAGAGAATACCTACATGAATCCGCGATGAGCTGACCAGCAATCTGCGTCAAACTGTTTCTTGTAATTATAATCCAACGCCAGTCACTGTAATCCAAAGTTGTCAGGACAACTAGCATAGAATGAGTCGGTTATTAAAGCCATTAAACTGGCCTTAATTTATTTAGGAAGCGTAAAGTAATACGTAACATGAACTTTGCAGTTAAAAGGTGAACCAGTTTTTACTCTATCTCTGCTATTTGAATATAAAGTGTCGATTGGAAGCGTATTAGCGACAGCGGGAAGTATGTCCAGTTGTGGACGTGACAAAATTGGGTCAAGGATTTCATTTGCTTTTTAGTTAGCCAGATTACTAAGTCGAGACACTTTTTTGTGGTGCAACAAAGTGTGTTAATTCGAGCACGTTTTGTTACTAGTTCTATTACCGATAAAGTTATTTATAGCGGACGATTAGCGTGTGCATGGAAATTAATTGATTGTTTATTTAGCCTAGTTATGGTATCTCAGCTATTTTTGGACCAGATTAGTGACCAACGCTATTAAAGTATTAGGTCATCCATACTAATATTATAAATGCGAAAGTAACTCTGTCTGTCTGTCTGTCTGTCTGTTACTCTTTCACGCCAAAACTACTGAACGGATTTAAATGAAATTTGGTATACAGATGGTCTAGACCCTGAGAAAGGACATAGGCTACTTTTTATTGCGAAAAAGGGGTTGTAAGGGGTTAAAAGTTACTTTTCCACGCGGACGAAGTCGCGGGCGGCCGCTAGTATAAAATAAAACGTATAGACACGATTACGGTACCCATAGATATTATATTAAGGGAAAAATATTAATCTCCTGATAGTCATCCATATATCCAGGGATAGATCAAGGTTCTCATTTCGTATTGGAGAGCAGCTGTAGGTTTTTTTTTTACTAGACTGTAGGCCAACGCTTGACCACAATCGCACCTGATGGAAAGTGTCGATGAGGTCTAGGATGACACGCGTTTGCCTAGAAGATGCCTGTTCACTCTTGCCTTAAAGATATCCAAGTTATAGTGATCGGGAAAAACAGACCTCGGCAGGTATAGCGTTGTTAAGCTATGGAGTCTTCAAAGAAGACACAAATGGGATAGCTTAGTCATATCGTTGACTTCGCTATGCATGGTTACTTTCTAAACTTCTTAAATTGATCTGATCATCGCTTAACATCTGGTTCGGGCCAGTATAGCTATTGTTTTGGCTCTCACTCGATCATGTTATGGCATCGTTACTTCAATCGCAGTTGTTATGTTATATTTAGTAACGTGTTTTGGCATTTCGCACGCGACCGATGAGCAATTATGTCAATATGTTTAGTCAGATGTTTACAATGGAGATGTGAGGTACCGTTGAGGGAGAAATGTTTGGGAAGTTATTACCATATATTTTGGAGGAAGTATTTCCTTGCTTGTTTATGAAGGTAAATTATCGGCAGTCATAAAAATCAAAATGCGCAGGGCGTTGCGTATAGACTTTCACGAGAGACGACTTATAGAAGCTTATTTGAGTGGAAGGCATAGATTTGAGATTTAGATGCAAATATTGTTTTTTATATAAATAAATGTAGCTTACCCTTAATTCACCCCCAATTATGACGATCTAAGTTTATAGAACTGATTTAGCAGCAGGTACCTAAATTAGTTTTTAATCAATATTTTCAAATGATTATAGATAGATAGATAAACGTTTATATAATTACATTTGTTTAGCAATTCTTTGCTATTTATTCTTAAATACTTAACAGACTTTTTTAATTAATCTAAAGGTTCCTTTGGTTCAGAGAAGGGACTCTTTTCAGTGCGTTATTCTTTAGTCAATATAGATTTCTTTAATGTTTCTCGTTTAATTATGAAGTCAGTTCAATAAGAACACTGCCGACGCTATCTTAACAAATTAGAAAAAAAGTAATGAAGCTAACCTCGGTTTATTAGCAATAATTTTCATTTATATCTCTAATTATTGATCACTTTAATAAGCCAAATTACTATAACACACATTTTGAAATGGTCACTCGACCCACTTCTGGCCATATCCTTTCCGACCGCAACAAATGAGCGCTATTATTGTATAAGTATATAATTATGTACATTTTATACATTCTAGCCACAATGCTGATTGTGGCATAATTATATAGACTGCATGTTGCCATCATAGCCTTTGGCGTTTGTGTGTAATACCAAGGACTACTGCCGCGAAGTAAAATTATTATTCGTTTAATGATGATAAAATGACACAAAAAAATAAAGAAAAATAAATCCCGACTCCACAAATCTTTATCCGAAAATTTAATCTTTGGTTTAACGCTCTTAAGTACAGTCACGTGTACTAATAAGTATATAACCTCATTCAAATATGAACCTTATAGTCTTGGCATTAGAGTCAACGTGTTTACGTTTTATTGCTGGTGACTGTACACAATGACCAATTTATACCATACATAGATTTACTTTTGAATAAAAATTGGTTGAAAAAGAAAATTTAAATTAAAAAGTTACTAATTTTTCTATCAGCTCTTGCAAGCTAAGAATGCTGACAAATTCACAAAAAAGAATACGAATAACAAGAATATTTTTTAAATATTCCTAATGGCTAACATGTATTTACTTTACAACATTTGTAATTTCAGAGATACCTATCTGGGAATATGTCGATTAACCTTCTCAGATATTGAGAAATAGACTTTAAGATGGGCGTTTAAGTCTCTTTATCCGATAATTAAGATATTTGCGTTTTGAATTAGGTAATCTAAATTACCATTCTGTTGTCCCATAGCTTTTTAATAATTAATTTTTAAATTAACTACCTTATCTTCCAGCAGATTCTGATGATCACTTCTATTATTGGCTTCGGGATTATATTTTAATTGAAAGCGGTTTATTATGGTAGCCGTTATAACAAAAAGCAATAATTATTATTTACAATTAGTTGATCTAGATACCCAAAAATGGTTGGTGACGGTTCGAAAGCCAATCTGTGATTATAAAATGAAAGCACGTCAATCAGTGTGGGTAATTGCAAGATGTATCGAAAGTGTGTGCAGGGTCTTAAAAATTAAAAAAAAGAACGTCAGTAATCTGCCGGTGAACTATCACGCGGCGGGGTCGCTGACCGGTTGACATTTGACATGCGAATGTCAAGGTGGTAGCGTCAGAACTTTTTATTCTGTACTTTGCTCTGTACAAGGGCCGATTTATAAGTAAATACAGACAGATTGCAGTTGGCAATTAATATTATATTTTGTATTTAACAGTATTTAGTAAGATCTTTGATGGCATGTACAGAACTAGATGTTATTATTAACTGACCCGCTTTACAACATGACATTCATAATAATTGTTGTCTTTTACAATACGATACGATCTTTCTACGATAATGCTTCTTGGTATTTAGTTGTGGATTAATTATTGTGTACAAACACCTTACCCAAGTACTTCAATCGATACACTTTTGGATTTGTTATAGTGTTACTTATTTAATCTGACACGTAGGTAGTAAGTTGTTATGAATACAATATAAAAAACAGTAAAAATTAAACATGCCGCGAAAGTTATGATGTCTTACGTATGAAGGCCCTATACGGTCAATGTCATGGCCCGAAATCACTGAACTTATTTATAAATCGTCCGTACACGTCACACTGATTAAAAAAAAATGACGCACGGTGGTATTTTCGCGGTAAATGTCAACAACACGCCATCTTGTTTATTGTTTGTTGATCGCTTCTCTGACCTCGTGCTTTCAATTCCTGAACGCATTCTTTTTCTTCAGTGTAAAAGTAGTTTACTTTTTTTAGCAGACCTTTTAGTAAAATAACAAGGTCTTACTTTCATAGTAATGAAATAAATTCACTCAATTACAGATTACAGAATATCTAGGAACGGTTAAGATCTTTTTAATTTTATATTATCAACGATCGAGTGAAAATAATTGTAACATTAAAATGTTGTCAAAATAATCAAAACGAATGTGTCACTTTAAAATCAACAGATTGCTAAAAAGAAATACCGATGGTAAAGAGTTCCCTGGATACAAATTAAAATATTAGTGACCTTCGCAAACTTTGTATTGTCTTAAGGTTTTTTTTCTATTATATTAAGACTAAATTACAATTTGGTGCAACTGACTTCCCTTTACGTGTTGTAGGTAGGTACCACTTACCAGTTAAGTATATGTTTACATTCGAAAACGAACAACAAAAACAAAATCTTAATCCCATCTCATTACCGCCCAACAAGAAACACACACACGGCCCCAAACAATGACCAACAGAAAATAAAGCAAATACACACTGGCGACCTATGCCGTCAAAGGTCTCAAACCCGATCACTTTCCCGTCAGTGCAGCCGCGGATTAAGATCCGAAATGTCACTGGTTGTGACATTTTTATGCCGGGATGACATTTTGATGGTTACGAAATGAGAGATAGGATCGGTCCAATTAGAGATTAATTCATTTTCGGGCACCGTGAGACCATGTTATGGTCGAGTGGAGACGAGAAACAAGGTCAGCTCACACTGTACTCCTTGAGTAATTACGAGTATATTTGTGTGGGCATGTACAATATTATCTTCAACTTGACAGTACATCACTCAAACAAAAGGAAGTGGAAAAATTGCAACACCAACTTCTAAAATTTTGTACTTTTTAAATAAAATAATTGTTCGGTACTTTTCCTTTTCATTACCTTGTCCATTTACTTACCTAGGTACTGATTTTACGCAAACTATTTGGCTTAGAAAGAAATGAATTCTACAGCTTAATATCTTGTTTAATAACCTATCCTCAGACACTTCATACCTACGTACCTACCTAAGTGACAGCTATGGATGCAAACGGGAATTTAGGCCAAGTTTAGTAGCTAAGTAACTCTTAAAAATACACATTTTTAAGAGTTACTTATTGCCATTATTATCACACGATAATAATGGCATTCAAATAATGAATCTTCTCTTCACTCAGTAAATTGTTGTACTCTACTTACACAGCTAAGACAAAAACTTTGGACCAAAGATATAATCTACTAACAAAAACAAAACCTGCGGTAGGTAATGTCAGCAAGCCTATTAAAATACCGAAACCAAACAAAAATGGGTTTAGTTTTTTTCGAAAACTCGATTGAATAGCCTCTTATTTGTGTAGGAAGAATCTAAGCATTCAAGCTTGAGCCTGTTCGCCTACAGGCCATTGTCAGCCATAGGTGTATACCTAAAGCCAGCGTTGGATTCCATTCGTTATACTTACATACATAGATATTGAATCCGACTGGTTCTGACCTTAAGTGCTGTGTGATCTATTTGACATGTCGATTTAGGGCTTTTAACGGATGAAATGAGGGTGGTCTCGTTTTAATGTTATTTCAGAGATAAATCGGTTATTTGTAACAACATGGAGACACCTACGTGTATAAAAAACAAGATATTTTGGAGTTTCAGTTGAATCTAAAAAATTGCTATATTTATGATGTTTATATACAAAAACCTTAAAATACCTCTTACTTACTTGATAAAATTTCAATCCTATTCATAAAATAAGAAGGAAGAAAATAAAGAAGACATAAAATATTACTACAAATACCTATTTTTCTCTTGTGTTTGATTTTTTTCGTGATAGTACGAGACGATCCTGTACGTACCTGAAACAAAGAGAAAAAAAAGCCATTTTAAGTTGTTTGTTTAGAAAAATATTAACTCATAAAACTAAGAGTATTGATATTTACACATTGATATTGAAGGTAAATCAGTATTTATCAATGTAATTCATTAAATTTTACACTTTATTATCTCAACTCAATATTACTGAAACACATTAAATTGTTCTTCGTCGTGTTTTTTTTTAATTCAAACAGAATCTCATACATTGACCTAATTCCGTACTAAGTATTAAGCACATGTTTCAAATTGATATTTTATTATTTGCCTGATGACAATTATAAAGGTATCACACCCAGACATTGAACAAACACAAGTGTTCATTACAAGAATGTCCAGGGTGGTGATCGATCCTACCTACCAAATGCGCCAAATGCTCGACGAGATATCGAGTCAGTCAAATTGGTTTTCCTCACTATTAAGTTAAACTACTGGTTGGTTTTTGGGTTTCCTCTATACTTTGTCAAACTATTAGTATTGTATTGCTGCCGTACTAACTATGATCAGATAGGCCACAACATATCTGGACAACAAACAGCAAGACAAAACGAAAGCAGTGAACTGATACTATCGGCCTTTCACTGCGACCATTCTGCTCCAAATAGGCGAAACTTCACTTTTATGCAGTAATAAAATGGACACCTAAATAGCCCGATGTTATCTTGTTTAGCTAAAATTTATTGGCTACTATAAGCCTGGGGTCTGGTTTGACTGTTAAACGTCCTGAGTTGGTGAGTTGAAATTTAACCGGGAGTTTCTGAACGTTTTTGAGGATGAAAGTGAGAAAATCTATTCTATTTATAAAGAGATAACTTCTATAGACAACGACAAGGCTTATAGGTAAACCGAAAACACGAAACGCTTGCGCGATGTAATTGGACACAGCGCCATCTATTGGTTCATTTCTGAATTACGGTCCCGAAGCGAAGTGAGGGCGGGCCACTAGTTGTAAGATAAACGCGCAGATTTTAAAGCTGAAATATCGGCTTTATGCAAGTAGTCATTATTAATTTACAAAAAAAAACAAGTAGCGATCAAAGTCACTAAGAAAAGACTGAGGAGAAGTAGGAGGAAGAAGAGTTTAACGTCGTAAGGCCCAGAGAGCAGACACAATAGGAAATCAATTGTTTTTGCCTTTTAAAAGGCTTTGAGGTCTTACAAAGGTTGGAAGCACGTGACTCCACCGGTGTTGAGGGTGTCCATAGGTGACGGCAATTGCTTACCCAGTATTAATGCAGATAATAATAATCTGATTCATAATCATGTAAAGTAAAGTGACAGATGAAAATGACAAGTTTCTGTGCATTTTGACATTTAGAATGTGTCAAATTGAGTGATAATGTATGGGGGATGACACATTGACATCTGTCAGTTTACTTTACATGATTATGAATTAGAGTATAAGTACTTACTGCTTGACGTCTCGGCTGCGTTACTATAGCCGCGGTCACAAGTGCCGCTGCTGTAACAGAGCCAAAATGCTAAGCAGTAAGTACCTACGTACGTATGTGCTTAAAAATTAACGGCGCTTTAATTCCCGTCTATAATAATAATAGTTATAATGCAACGCGAAAATTTAAAGAACTATACAAGCTTCTAGTTGATAAGTTGTAGTACTTACCTATCTTAAGAAGAGCTCTCTTACTGTCATTTATTTCGCTGTTGTTTTTCTAATTCCAAAATAACTTCAAAAATATTAAAACCGGAACAATGACCAAGAATTCGATCAAACAAAGGCATCGCATTAACAAATCTTGAGAAGAAATTATCGTATGGAATCGCCTCATAAAAAGGCTCCAACGCCATTAAGCCTTAGGTATTCGTTTATCAGATCGAGAAATTTATCCACGAAAAGATTCTGAGGAAGATTAAATAGCTAATAGGTAGCGGCGATGGATCGTAAACCATATGGAGATTTCATTTTACGAGAGGTCAAAAGATTTTTCTTGTTGATGGCAAATTTGAATATGAAAAGAGTAATAGCTCGACAACTCACGTGATTGGTTTATACATAAATAATATTATATCGGTTTGTCGTTTTTACATCATCCTCTATCACAATATTAGATGCTTAATCAAGATTGTGTCTGTCACTCTCAACCCGCGTTAAAATCTTAGGTTTAGTTTAGACAGTGTAAGCTTCTACCCAGGCTACTCGACTTGTCTACTCAGACACAACTTGCTCAGCCCGCTTTTACACGCACTCGCACGTACTAGTTACTTGACAGTATGAGTAACTGCAGTACTAGGCAAGCTGCATTGTACGATAGTTCGCACTATGTCAACTTGTCTTTACCCTAAAATCTAGATATTGATGGACTGGTGGTATAGGTAAGCCAGGGCAATATGCAAAGTCGATTGACGAAGAATACAGGACTTATTATAGTGAACAAGTGTATATGCGAAAACTAGAGAGTGCATGGTTAGTTAATGGAAAAATGAAAAATGCGTTTTCTCATAACTTAATTTTTCGATGAAGATTTATTTGATGCTGGATCAATGTTAAACGTGCTGTTCGCAACACGAGGAAGAACAGCGCCATCGGACTGATATTGAAGCTCAGATAGCTACAACGCTTGCCTAAACTAGGAAACGAATCCTAACCCTAAACGAGCCATTGTAGTACCAGGTTGTTAAATACCTGTGCCGAGCCTGTGGCTAGATTATCACTACGTTTGTACTAATCAATTTTTAATTGGCTTACCTACGTTACATTGTAAACCTCATTTTTAGTTAATGTCTTCAATATCCGTATTAACATTTCCAATCAACATTATATTCCGATACAGTCAGTTGCAGGTTGCTAACAATTTCTGTTATAATCGCCGATATTCTCTATAGATATTAAACTGCAGGCCCTGGTCTAAGCGGAGTAATTGTCAGGCGTTTGCAACCTTTGGCTACCGTCGTGGATCTAATCATTAAGTAGCTTTGTTGTTTAATACTAATGTAATGTATGTATGTAATCTTCATATCAAAGCAATATATTTTGGTGTGCAATAATGAAAAACTTCTTAAAATGGGTAGACGTGGAGTAAGAAGATTTTCCACAGAAACAGGCGCGCCTGCTATGCGTAGTTTTATGTTCTCATCCATACTTTATGTTTCTTCGTAAGGGTCAAATAGCAGACTCTATAGAAAATCAATTGTGTTTTTTTTTATTGAGGAAAAAATACAGCTCTGACATAGTACAATATCTTAAAATAACTTAAGTAACACATCAGAATTCTTAATTTTCCACTGTTAATAATACATTTTGTGTTGTGTGTGATTGTTTTTGCCTTTTAAACGACTTTTGGGTTTTACGACGTTACAACATTTTTTCTTAATTTAATGCATTCATCTCTAAGAAAAGGTTACCAACTCCTGCCAAGGCTGGGTTCGCAACCACAGGCACGCCCACACGGCAAGTGCAGAGTTACGTAACTTGCGATCTCTGATCCCGGGCCTGACCTAGAACTCCCCACGTAACCCCCGGGAATGCCGTCCCGTGATTTAACTATTGTATCGCCAGCCTTGCTTATGTTTTGAGGCCGAGGGGCAATAGAAGGAACAATTTATGGAGTTAAATTTTAATCGCGGAAGCTTAAGATTTAAACAACTGAACCGGGAAAGGCTAGTTAAAATAAGGTAGCTATACTCTGATTCATAATCATGTAAAGTAAACTGACAGATGAAAATGACAAGTTTCTATGCATTGTGACATTTTGCAAGTGTCAAATTGAGTGATAATGTATGGGGATGACACATTGACATCTGTCAGTTTACTTTACATGATTATGAATCAGAGTATAGAGACATAATACGTACGAAAGATTTAGTTAGACGACTTTTTTTAATGATAATTTTCCTGTGACTTTGGAACGTTACGCATAGTTCTGGAATCGTCTACCTGTGACTCGCAAAATTCTGGTGGTAGTAAAAGCACAAGACGATATGGCTGGAGAAATCCGCCGTGTAAAAGCGCCATGCGACGTCGTCGTGAGTGAGGGTACTGGAGGCCCATTTAGGGGTAAAGGAGGTTAAAGGTTAGCACTTTTAAATCTACTGTGTGGTGTCGCAGGTGTCTATGGGCGGCAATCGCTTACCATCAAGCGATCCGTCTGCTCATCTGCCATTAAAAAAAACCGTCTCCGTTGGTTTGACCACCTCGATATTGGAAGAGGATTGTCTTGTGAAGAAAATATACTAGTGTCATCCGGTGGGCAAACGTCAAATTAGTCGACCTAGGTATTATTTTTGTTATTTCTAATACTATTACTATTACCGAAAAGACATCGTCGAGATTTTCAGACAAGCCTGGCAAGAAGTAGTGCAGGATCGACCAAAGTGGTGATCTTTTTTTTTATGTGATAGGTAGCAGATGAGCAGGCGGATCACCTGATGGTAAGCAATTGCCGCCGCCCACGGACACCTGCAACACCAGTGGAGTCACAAGTGCGCTGTTAACCTTTTTTCCCTTCCCCCGATGGGCCTCCGGTACCCTCACTCACTCGGCGAAACACAGCACAGGAGCTGCTTCACGCCGGTTTTCTGTGAGGCAGTGGTATCACTCCGGTCGAGCCGGCCCATTCATGCCGAAGCATGGCTCTCCCACAGTTAAATCTCTTGTTTCGGAGGCCAAGGCTCAGTTCTTGTCACTGAGCCAGCTGAGTAAGTACAATCTGCACACATTTAGTTGCACCACGCTGGCTAATAAATTAATAACTCCTTGATAGGTATGTTAACCACGTTTCAGTTCGCTTCAATTATTCCCCTTCAATTTATTACCGTCTGAAGCTAATCATTCTTCCAACGAAAGTGACCTCTTAGTACCCAATCCATCGTCCACCATTAGTTACAATATTACGTTCGATCTACGATCTTTATTGTGCTTTGAAATCTATGGGTAATTTATGGGGCGAACCCTGGTGCGGACAGCCGTGTAACGTAGGTACGAAATAAATTCGAGTGTCCTCAGGATTGCACGTTGATCTATGTTAAGTCCTGTGGAAGGTTTGAAATAAATTCAAGTGTGTATTGAATTTAATTGCATCTTAGTTAATGTCTGTTGCAATAATTTAATCGTAGTTAAAGAACGCTAGTTCAAATTTTGTCTCAAAGAAAATTTATTTGAATTCAAACAAATGTTTACTAGAATGGAATTATATAATAAAACGACCCATTTTAGACACAAAGTCTTTGAGAGTTAGGAAAAAAGAGAGGCACATAATTGTTATTTATATACTCATACGTATGTAACATAAACTTGAACCCTCGTCTCAACTCCGTACTTCAGTGCCATCATGACGGATTTTCAAATAAAAACTTCCACCCCTTTTTTCCCTAAGGATAAATTTTTCAAAAGTTATAAAATTACATAAGGCAGAAGCATAATTAACGATTTTAAGGTTCTTACTTTAAACTCTTCGAAATCTTAATCCCTATTTTATACCCTTAAAGTGTGATTTCCCAAAGACGACAAATAAAACTTTTAGTGGCAAATTATGAATCTAAATGACTATTTTCAGAAGTAACTTAATGTTTCCAGATTCATTGGTTTCTAATATGCGTCTTCACTTTGCCACCCAGTCAGTTTCCCATTTCATTTATACAGATTCAAAGCTGTCATTAAACAAAAATGGCTTCTATTGTATCTGCTGTTAAATTACGATCAAATATTAGATTCGTATGATTTCTCGCGAGAATTTTCCCCACGCATGGATAACTATCAGTGACGTATAAACACGACCATTTGAAATTCAAAATGTCCGCGGCTATTTCAGCACAACTGAATTAATAGCAGTGAAGCAAGTCTGGTCTGGGGGTTATTTCATGCACTTGAAATCGTATTAGAAATTGAAAAAATCAATTACGTGCGTAAGCAATGCAGCCTTAATTCTTTTTAGTGTTAGTGTCATTATCCTTGAAAGTACATCTATAAATAAATACTCAATTGTAGAGAAGTCACTTGTAAGAATGGGTGCTTCCTTATAGGGAAGTAGTACAATCGCAACCGAATATGCACCTCTGGATTTTGTAAATTTATGTAGGTACATACATTTACAAAATCCAAGGTAATGGTAGAAACTGGTGTTTTTACTATTACCTCGACAACGAGAGACAAGATCGTGGGAAAGGAAACCCACACATTTCAACCTGTAAACATGATTCAGTTGCTCTGGTACCCTACGGGTTGTCAAGGTGCGATAGCGGTCGCTTCATAGTGATATCTAGACTAAACAAATCCTGGATGAAAGCCATAGCTATGTACGAAAAAAAACCTTGAGCTGATGGTGATATTACAATCCTTCATATTATATTAACTACCTCACTGTTAACCTCCCCCCACTGTGATTTCAGTGGGGCGCGAATTATAGTCTTTCTCGAAACCGGACGTAGCAAATTGTGTTGATTTACAAGAAGAAAACGACTTACAATTTCTGAATATAAACGCAAGATACAATGTATCAATTTATTGACAATCATTTTGAGTTATTGTTCAGTTGAGGTTCTGAACTAACAATAGTTTTTGTTTCCAATGCATCTTTATTTGAAATTTTATTGAAGATCGTTTACAACTAGAGTCTATTTTAAAAGTAACGATCTTCATTAGTGTTGCTTATCGATAATCCACTTCGCTAAAGTATCGACAGATGACATTAATGGTATCAATGTAATAGGTAATATACCTACACCAATTATAGATACAACTATTAAAACGGAAATTAACACGACGTTTATTACTAAGTAGATATAGTTGTTTAAACCCATACTCCTTTGCGATACGCTGTCGATAGTGTGACTACTTTGAAAAGTCAATTATCAATAGTTGTGGAACTGTAATCTTGAACAATTTACCACGAAAATAGTCTTAACAAGTGATTGTAAGAGATCGCGTCTGTTTGTATAAAATCGTATACTAAAACTAATATGAGCTATGAAAACTTATTTTACAGTATTTGGTACGTGCCTTGCGAAATCTTGTACTTGTAATCTAGACACGCGGGAGCGTGTCAAGCCAAGTCTATAAAGCACCAAAGAGTACAGAACATACACTAAAGTCATAATGTACCTAAATATTTGAAAACGACTGCATCGAGCTGCGCTTGGGGTTGCAGGTTCGATTCACGGGTCGGGACAAGTACCTGAGTTTTTCTGTTGTTGCATAATGCATATTTTTGCAGCTGACTGTACAAATACATATCGATGCTTTCAAACAAGTTTAATTTGAGTCATCTCGATTAAAAGTAACATTTGTTATCGATTAATAAACCTAACGGCTTTATCTGCGGATGTGAATGGACTTTAACAATTACTACTGGGTTTTAAAACCATCAGGGGACGATTAAAACGGTAGCATCTCGATTTGCGGCTATTAACTAAGTACTTACTACATTTCATCATCTTTCGTAGTTGAATCCAAAGCCATTGCTTCGAAACCCAGGAAAATGAAAAAAAAAAAAATAATTACATTATTGCGGACAAACGAGCGGACGGCTCACCAGATGGTAAGTGATCACCGCCGCTCATGAACATCTGCAACACCTGAGGCATCACAAATGCGTTGCCGGCTCTTAAGGAAGAAATAATAGAAAGGAATCTTAGTGTATAATCGCTGGTTGCGACCAAAGCTGGTGCTATGGAGCACGGGGATATCTACGCTTTGACCATGATTAGGGTTTTGGGGACTCTGGTAATTACAATGAAGCGACTGCCGTCTGACCTTCACAACGCGTACAGAGGAACCAGACCAACTGAATCATGGTAACACGTTTCAGAACTGTCCGACACATGCAGGTTTCCTCACGATGTTTTTCCCTCACCGTTGAGCTAATGATAGAAATATGCACATTGATTTAATACTGAGGTATCATCACTATTTGGAGTAAGCTTAGACCATAAAATTTAAATAAGCTTAGACCATAAAATGAAATGTTTTTTTTTATGTGACAGGTAGCAGACGAGCAGGCGGATCACCTGATGGTAAGCAATTGCCGCCGCCCATGGAGACATACAACACCAGTGGTTTATTAAATTTAGGTCCTTTATTTTTGAAGGTACATTATTATTTTTGAAAAGTGATTTCCTAAGATCTATCGGGGAAATATTGTTTTAGCAGTATAATTGGTATAATGCCCTGGATAAGTTCCTAAAGCGGATTTGAAATAAATTATAAAAAAACATAATTGTATGCTATTTGTTTAAATTACTATTAATTATGCTTATTATGTAATTTTATAATGTTGCGTTACTCGTATATACGAGTATAAGTATCTATCGAATGTACAAATTAGAAACTTAACATCTAGTAAAATATTCTCTCGTTATGTTTTGTGGACTGTTTTATGTTGCAACTAATTAATATTGATACTTGTATTTTTTTATACAGATCGCATTAATATTGCCAACAAATTCCGCAAGATGAAATATATCGTATGTAGCACGCGATAAATTCAAAACTCCTCATTCCACACTTCACATTGGTAGACAAACTTAATAAATCTAATAAACAACAAAGTATCTATGACGGAAATAGGGTACTACGAGTAGACTTGCGCATGACCATTCACTCAAATGAAAAGAATAAAATAAATGCGCCATGAGCTCGCCGATCATTTTACCTCGTTTTTTTTTTAATTTTACCTCGTTTGTTGTGCGGTTTGCAGAAGACCAGCACACGATGGTAACCAGTGGAGTCACGCACAATGGGGCTTATCGCGTGTGAAAAATACTCAAGATGGCGTAGTTACTGTAGAACTTAGGTCCGATTACACGGTGATTGGTTATTTTTAATGTGAGATGTCAAACAAACAAAGACTTTATTCTAACAGAACGCCCCGTCTAGCGAATTTTTCAAACGCGATTGCATCCTTTTAAATCTTTTCCCCAGATTAAGCCCCAGTATTCGGCTTGAGTCATTCACTCTGCGAAACATACTCGTAGCATAGGCGCTGCTTCACGGTGATGTCTGGGAGACTGAATTTTAGAGTCGACCTCCTGGATAGTGATATTCAAGTTTATCGCTTGCTTTGTCATCAATAGTTTCCTTATTTGAATTCAAATAAATGAGTGAACTACGAATATATTGGCTAGTTACATGAACTAGCTCAATTAACCTTCTCATTCAGGAAGACAAGTCTATCTAGTAGGCGCATACGTATGACCGATGACTTTTTATGACTTGACATTTATGTTGACACTTGACATTAGAGCACGCCATCCGTCTAATTATTATCTGTGGGTGTGGGCTGTCAATGCATACCTAAAGTAGGCTGTTAAGGCACAGTGTAAATTGGTTCACGGCAAACCTTTGGAGGCAACTGAAATCAATTCATCGACGATTGCTGAGGTGGATGATTAAATGCTATTAGTAATAGAAAAGTGCGACCGTAAGCGTTTTCGCCACACTATGTTGGTCAGTGTCATTTCGGAGTGAAATGCGAAAAGTCCGCTAGATGGCGTTCTGCAGAACTGTGGTTCATCTACAAGGTGATTGGTTATTTTGTGATGTCAAAATGTCGCTAAACAACCATTGACATTGAAGTTGGACCTCAGTACGCATCTTAGGGATTTTATACATGCAACGTCGGTCGCACAGGAAAAGGCGTCTGGCTTTATATGTATATCCTGTCATCGAACAAGATTAAAGAGGTATCAATCGTATTGATTACGTACGGCTTAGGGAACATTTATGTTATAATCTGTATAATCCGAGGCACTAAATAAACCGTCAGCAAATAGTTCACCGTTCCTAAGTTTATTGTGCTTAAGTGATCAATATCATTCCGTCCCGCTCTAACCGGTTTTTTGATTAATGCGTCACCCTGAATGTCGTTTGACTTTTTGATCTAATTAAAACTTTTCCTGTTTGTTACGTGTATATTGTCATATTACATGTCCGACCACCAAGAGGTCCTTTGGAACCTGGTGGTTTATAATGAAGTCGTCCCGTAACGAATTAGAATATACCTGTCGCAAACAAAAAGGCGCGTGTAAAAGGGAAGGAAACTCCGATTCGGTCGTAACGCTCACTTCAAATTAGGCTATCAGGGTACAGTCAGTCACACATCAGGCTACTACAAACTGTCAAATTTCCACAATTGATATTCAACCTAATGTGTATGACAGTAAGCTGAGAGTCGATTGAAGAAATTTGACATTTTTTTATACTTTGATGTGGCTGTATGTACAAGAAGGAACATTTGGCTCACGGAACAGAAAAGTATTTAGTTGTATTCAACCCTTTATGGAGCTCTGTTGATATGTAAGACATCATATTTTAAACCTTTTGTGTCGGAGATAAGGTCCAAAACCAATAAATTTTATTTATACCTACTGCCCATCAAGGGGTTAATGAGAGCAGCTGCAAACTCCACATTTAAAGGAACTGTGCATCAGAAAGCGACCCTCAACCAGAGTACAGTCACGCGTTTTGACAGTCATGTATTTTGTCGTAGTAATAACTTCAGGCGTCTCGTAGTGCGTTGAAAAGATGAGGGCATAAGGCTACGGTATCATCAAAAAGCTGGACAGATTAGATCAAGGCCGAAACTACTAAGTGAGCACTTAGTAGTTGCGAGTGTACCCGGAAAGCTAAAGCATGTGTCAGGAATGGCACTTTAGGATGAGATAGAAAAAGCAAAATTACTTATCAAGAAGCTTTAGGTACGTGCGGTAGTGTTCTTATAATTTCAGAAGATTAGTGATGAAATAAGGACAAAATACGGACTTCTTTGAAGAAAATTCGTCAACAACAATATAAGAAACAACCAGGGAAGATTTTGAAGCACCTGGAGATTTTTTAGTTAAAATAGGTAATGGAAGTATTGGATCGAAAAAGTTATCTGAGTTATATATAGTGAAATGTCTTAAGCTCTATCTTTAAACCCGCTAAGGATTACAGATCACTCTATATTCTTTATTCATATTTTTTAAATCATAAACAAAAGTACATATTACGAGCAGATTTTATTCAAGAATGTTCTTACATTTAATACACTACACGATTGGTTACGAATACTCACTTAAACTCGTTAAATGATTTTAACAAAAAAACCTTGTCAAAAGTTATTAAAGTAAATTGCCTTGATATTGAAAACGTTATTAGAATAATGTCTTCGTCGCTCCACTTTAAATCACCGATGTAATGACGCGTGGGATTCGCGTTGCTGTCTTTGTATTTGAATAATTTTTGATAATAATAAAATAAAAATCACTTTATTTTTCCACCAAAACACTACATATTGTCTTAGAAACTAGGCATTGGTAAAACTTAAACCTAGGTAGGTACTTAGAGGTAGGTGTGCAGCCTAAAGTCAGCCAACATGCACTGTTCGGGAGGACTGGAGCCTAAACTAGGATAGTCCTGTATTTCAGGACTCCACATAAAAGTAAAATAAAGCATCAAAAGTCGCCATCATAGAAATCAAGTCATCGCTACTAAGATGGGACTAAATAAATAAGATGGGAATAAAAGAAAGGAAATAATTTCCAGACAAGCGTGGTGATTAAGCCTAAGCTTGATCACCACGCTTGCCTAATGCGGGTTGGTTCATAAATAAAATAATGTTTTTCTGTTACAACAAACAAGCATTAATTAGACCTTGATCATACCTGACGATAAGTGAAGTTTTATTAAAATTGATCCACCAGTTAGTGCGTAAATAAGTGATAAACATACACATACCACAGACTCGTGTGGCTTTTATAATATTAGGGTGAATATTTCAATATTGAGAAACAAGTTGGGAATGAAATGTTTTGACTGAAAATGATCGTTAGATTACTGGGTGTTCTGGGTTGACGCTCCCAATAAAATATGGTATCATCATCATACCATCTGGTACTCATAGTAGGTACAGGGGTTGCCCTAGTTTGAGAACTGGTGTGATTGTCTGGCGCATTTATTTATTTATTTATTACACAACAACAAAAAGGTTTGTGGAATACAAAAATTATATCAGAATTTTTTTTTCAATGATATCGTTGAAGTTTGAATGGTATGTCAGCAACGAGAGTACACGGAGTGTGTTGTTTTTGTCACCTGTTACGAGTTATGCCGTTTTTGACCTCGCCGCGTCGCCCAGAGGTGAATAGCGGGCAGGCAAAAACTGAGACTACTTATGACTAATGTCGCAGCTCGATGACAAATTGATAGGCAAATGAGATATTTCAATAGGTATTAAGAAAAAAGACAGCGCTAGAGCTTCGTCTCTTAATAGAGACGATGGTCCCAATAACAAAATCGTATCTGCTAAGTTAAAACATAGCAGATGCGATTTTGTTTCTTTATTTATTTATAGTGGCCCGCCCTCGCTTCGCTTCGGTATTTTAATTTTTTGAACGAAGTAGAATTCACAACAATCAAAGTAATTAGCAAAAAGAAATTTTACTGATACTTATAGGATTAGATAATTTTTGGTGGTAAACCTTAATGAAGGAATCTCAAAAAGATTCGATTTAAAAAATGCTGGAAACTCTATAACTTTACTTTTGTCAAACTTAATCAGTTCCCCGTTCACCCCTATAGGTGGGGACTTATATAAAATTTATATGCAAAGCCTAAATACCTACCAATTTTCAAGATTCTAGCTTCAAAAAATGACAATACTTCGTTTCAACCCCCCTTTCCCCCTTTTTAGGTTGAAGAAAATAATAACGAATTAACTTTCATTACATTTGTATTCAAAGTCCAAATACTAAGTTTCAAGAATCTAGCTTTAAAATTGACAATACGGCGTTTATCCCCCTTTCTCCCCTTTTTAGGTTGAAGAAAAAAAATGCCGAATTCAATTTCTTTACATTTGCATGCAAAGCCCAAATACCATTTTCAAAGCTCTAGCTTTAAAAATGACGAATTTTCGATACGACGTTTTAACCCCCTTTCACACCTTTGTAAGCTGAAGAAAAAAAAATGCTGAAATTACTTTCATTTAATTTGTAAAACCCAAATACCAATTTTCAAGACTCTAGCTTTTAAAAATAATAAATCTCCCATACATTGTTTTAACCCCCATTTCACCCCTTTGTGGCTTAAATTAAAAAAAAACTAAAACAGGTCAATTTTTATTTTTGATAAACAACCATAATCCAAATTTTCAAATCTCTAACATCAAAATTGAAAGACTTTCATACTAACGTAAACCCCCCCTTTCACCCCTTTAGGGGGTGAATTTCGCAAAACCCCTTCTTAGTGCGCGCCTACATAGTAAGAACTACCTATGTTTCAAATTTCATGATTTTAGGTCCAGTAGTTTTGGCTGTGCGTTGATAGATCAGTCAGTCAGTCAGTCACAGGCCGAGGCGTTACCTCTTTATTAATAGTATAGAGTATAGATTAGGTACACAAAACAGAATTACAACAATAAAAAAATATTACAAATCATGAACGACATGCAATGGTTGGCTGTAACTCCTTCTTGGGACCAGTATGTTAATTCTAATATTATGTCATTAGGAATTAAGACGACGTCATGGGACTACCTGCTCGTTGGTCAGCGACGTTGATGTTGGCAGGGAAGCAATGGACTGTAAGCTAGGGACCGTAGGGAGTGGCGTGATAAAGTAGAGGCCTATACTCAGCAGTGGGTAGACGTAGACCGATAAATGATGAAGATGATATCAAGAATACTAAGAGTATAGCTGGAGGCACGAAAGTATAGCGATGACCGTTATTTTGCGCACTTGTAAAAAATAAGACTTTCTATCAAAATTGGTTTCTGCGCACTCAAGGTCATAAATACACTTTCTTGCCTCGGACTATACATACCCAAGGATCGATCGAAGTCACGTACATTTGGCCTATAAACCCATGGTCTATAAGGCCTTGTACTGCGACAAGCTGACAATGATCTTGATGAATAAAAGAGTTACGCATATTATCATCATTTATGGTATTTGTGAGCGTATAGATACTTAGATAGGCGATAATCTACACATTAGACATTTACAGACACATAGGTACCTATGTGAGTAAGACACAGATACCTTTCAGCGGACTGTAACAGACGGATCTGTTAAGACAATTTTCCCAAAAATGGGCAATTTCATCTAGAAATACTTATCTATTGGAATACCATAAATGTTTACGAATTATCATGACCATGACAAACTTAAGATAAAAGCAACTAATTTGTGGAACAGAGCTAATACTATAAATTTATTTATTCATATAAATACATAATGGTCAATACTTGTCAACATAATTAACTGTGAAATTAGAAACATACAATACTCTATTAAATTTTATTGCTCTATTGACATTATTAAGTCTCTATCTTCTATTAATAGTGTCATTTATATTTCACACTGTCTTTATAGTTCTATATTGTTGATCAAGCTCTACCTACGCAAAATTTCAGCGATCAACTCCAAATGTCATGCATGATATTGTTTCATCGACATTGACATATACGTGCGGTAGTTTAAATTGTTTTTATTAACAACTAAGTGAATGTCTAGTCATTGATTAATGAATTTAAAGTTAGCCCGGGATATGTTTAGACGGCCTTCAGAGAAAAAACGTAAGTAAAGTGCCTCCTGTTATTCAAGGAAGTAATTTTACTTTTCTTTTTTATGGACTTAGTCCCGGGCACGGTGACAGCCGCACGTGTGATTTTGCCAATATCAAGTGTAATTTTACTTAAGATTTATGCTAATTAAAGATAGATGGTGTCGTCATCTAGAGGCCCAACTTTGACAATATTGGTTGTTTTACGTGACATTGTAATTCTGACATGACACAAATGTACCCAATCGATTTGTTGTTGACCTATTCGTCTACGTAATGCCATCTATCGGATTTATCATTTGAAAATACTTTCATTGCTATACCCTATTTTTGAACATTCATGTGGCTTGAGGAGAAAATCGATCGGAGTGGTGAACAATAACATAAGTCCAGCAGTGGACTGCAACCGGCTGATGATGATGATATCAAGAATACTAAGAGTATAGCTGGAGGCACGAAAGTATAGCGATGACCGTTATTTTGCGCACTTGTAAAAAATAAGACTTTCTATCAAAATTGGTTTCTGCGCACTCAAGGTCATAACTACATTTTTTTGCCTCGGACTATACATACCCAAGGATCGATCGAAGTCACGTACATTTGGCCTATGAACCCATGGTCTATGAGGCCTTGGACTGCGACAGGCTGACAATGATCTTGATGATTAAAAGAGTTATGCATATTATCATCTTCTCTGGTATTTATGAGCGTATAGATACATAGATAAGCGATAATCTACACTTTAGACATTTACAGACACATAGGTATGTGAGTAAGATACAGATACCTTTCAGCGGACTGTAATAGACGGATCTGTTAAGACAATTAAATAAAATAAATAAATAAATGCGCCAGACAATCACACCAATCAACCTGGTCTCAAACTAGGGCAACCCCTGTGCTATGAGTACCATACCAGTTGACGATTTAACTGGGGGCGTCAACCCAGCACACCCAGACCCAAGTCAACTTAGAAAATGCAGTTTCCTAAGGTGACTTGACCGGGAATCGAACCCGGGACCTTTCGCGCTTCGGGCGAACACCTTAGCCACTGCGCCATCGAGGTCGTAAATTTTCCCAAAAATGGGCAATTTCATCTAGTAATACTTATCTATTGGAATACCATAAATGTTTACGAATTATCATGACCATGACAAATTTAAGATAAAAGCAACTAATTTGTAGAACAGAGCTAAAACGAGTACTATAAATTTATTTATTCATATGAATACATAATGGTCAATACTTGTCAACATAATTAACTGTGAAATTAGAAACATACAATACTCTATTAAATTTTATTGCTCTATTGACATTATTAAGTCTCTATCTTCTATTAATAGTGGCATTTATATTTCACACTTTATAGTTCTATATTGTTGATCGAGCTCTACCTACGCAAAATTTCAGCGATCAACTCCAAATGTCATGCATGATATTGTTTCAACGACATTGACATATACGTGCGGTAGTTTAAATCGTTTTTATTAACAACTAAGTGAATGTCTAGTCATTGATTAATGCATTTAAAGTTAGCCCGGGATATGTTTAGACGGCCTTCAGAGAAAAAACGTAAGTAAAGTGCCTCCTGTTATTCAAGGAAGTAATTTTACTTTTCTTTTTTATGGACTTAGTCCCGGGCATGGTGATCGCCGCGGCGTAGGTGTGATTCTGCCAATGTCAAGTGTAATGTTACTTAAGATAAGGGTTTATAAAGGGCTAATTAAAAAAAGATGATAGATGGTGTCATCTAGAGGCCCAACTTTGTAATTCAGACAAATACAAAATGTACCCAATCGATTTGTTGTTGACCTATTCGTCTACGTAATGCCATCTATCGGATTTATCATTTGAAAATACTTTCATTGCTATACCCTATTTTTGAACATTCATGTGGCTTGAGGAGAAAATCGATCGGAGTGGCAAACAATAACATAAGTCCAGATGTGGATTGCAACAGGCTGATGATGATTGTTTGACATAAGTTATCAATGTTTTCTACCTATTTAATTAACGATTTCTTCGAGACAACATATGTGTTAAACTGATCAAGTCTACAGTCAACGTTTATTTATTACGATTATGAATGACGGTAGTAAGTTCCTATAAATAGTCCTATCATACGGATTATTAGAGCTCTTTATTGCCTAATAAGTACATACTTATAGCACGGCAATAAAAATATTATGTGCTAATTAACCTTCAATCACTCAGATTCTGACAAAGTCCATTTTTGATGCTCGATAACGCAATCCATTCTGGTATCGATACCGTATTACCGTAATGTCAGATCCCAAGCGCAGATAGCCGCAAGTCCAAAATGGCGCGCGTTTTTAGTCTGTGGAATTTCGCAGCTGTGATGTGAGCTGTCAAAGTAATGTCAAGTGGTGGCTTGACTTTTTTTATTTTAACTTGAAGTGGACATAGATAGTAATCGCACGAATAGTGTAGACCTACATGGATGCATTTTTTTATGTATCTGTGATGGCTTTACTGTTTATCTGATCTTGCTTGTGTTATGGGAAGTATCTTAGAGACTGCCTAATATAAATGGAAAATGTTGTTGAAATCATGCGGAATGTGTCTTCTCCACGATGTTTTCCCCCACTCGTCATGAATCGTGGTGGAAAATCACGTAGTCATGAAACTAGAATAGAATCCTATATCACGTACCGTACCGTATCACATACCGAATTTTAACAGTGGGAGAGCCACGCTTCGGCATGAATAGGCCGGCTCGACCGGAGTTATACCACGGTCTCATAGAGACTGGCGTAAAGCAGCGCCTGCGCTGTGTTTCGTCGAGTGAGTGAGGGCAAAAAGTGAGGGTAATACCGGAGGTCCAATTGGGGGTCAAAACGGGGTTAAAGGTTGTCAGCGCACTTGTGACTCTACTGGTGTTGCAGGTGTCTATTGGCGGCAGCAATCGCAACCATCAGGTGCTCAAAAAAGCTACTTAGGTACACCAAACAGTCGATTAAACTGATTCTACAAGTAAGGCTCTTAAATCATAATTACCCTGTTGAATGGGAGTGGTATCAGCCGGCTGAATGGGCGTAGTGCCTGTGCGTGCGCAGCGGGCAGTGACCGCAGCCTCCGACCGACTCCGGAGTCGGGCCGCGCCGAAACATGCGCCAGGGACGCATGCAGGGAGTTGATTAGCTACCATTTGTTTATTAGATTTGGGTGTCTTTAAGTCGAGAGTGAATAGGCTTCTTCTGGGAAAGCACGCTACATCTTAGACCTCATTGTCACTCTCCATCAGGTGAGATGAGGTCAAGTGCAACCCATCTTATATAAAAAAAATTAGATTTTTACATGACCCTGCTTCTAAGCTAAAGGTTGGGTTCGGTCTGCTCGGGGCAAAACTTGTAGGTACGAGGATCTCATTGAATTTTTATATTTTTGTTTCCTATGTTATTTGTAACACAAACTAATTCAGATCAAAATTTGAGAATAGTGTGATTTTTTACAATTTAGTAGGATGAAAATCATAGCTTTGGAGACCTATTCGGCGGCCTCGACGGCGCACTGGCTACGTTGTTCGCCTGAAGGACGAAAGGCCTCAGGTTCGATTCCCGGTCAAGTCAATTTAGAATACCACATTTTCTAAGTTTTCTTGGGTGTGGGTGTTCTGGGTTGACGCCCCCAGTTAATTATCGTCATCTGGTACTCATAGTACAAGGGTTGCCCTAGCTTGAGACCATGATTGGTGTGATTATCTGGCGTAATTAGTTATTTTATTCACGTGCATGTCATTGGAGTTGATTTTTATGGACGTAATGCAGGAAATCTTTAAATTCGACTTCAATGTTGAGTGTCCCCGTGATGAATAAAATCTGGGTGTTCAAGCAAGTGGAAGTACCTATTTCTGCAGTATTATTTCAAGTGGCATTTTATACGAAATCGTTAAAATATTCATATTTTCTTTCTAACATTCAATTAAATTATTACGTTATGCAGTTTTAGTTTTGAGTAGCCATACGTTATATAGAATTTAGGTCTCCTAAAAGAAGTACCGATCTACCTACTCAAAGCTAGACATTTTAGAATTTAATACAAAACTCGTGCATCTCAAATCCGGCCCGCGGTAACCTTTAGCTCGCGGCGATCGCGTTGAAAAATAAAAGAGCGAGCGTTAATAACGTATTTTTACCGCGGCACGTTTGGTTGCAGCTACCGCAGGTGCGTTGCCCGGCCCCTCGCCGCCCTCCAACCTCCGACGAGGGAGCTGATCGACTGATCTCTGAACCAAATAGCTGGATAACTAAATAGTTTCATCGAGTACGATAGTAGGTATTCTATAACTAGTGCAATAATTGATGAAGTGTTTATCGTGGCACGTTTGGTTGCAGCTACCGCAGGTGCGTTGCCCGGCCCCTCGCCGCCCTCCAACCTCCAACGAGAGAACTGATCGACTGATCTCTGAACCAAATAGCTGGATAGCTAAATAGTTTCATCGAGTACCTACCTAAGTAGCACGATAGTAGGTATTCTATACCTAGTGCAATATTGATGAAGTGTTTATCGTGGCACGTTTAGTTGCAGGGTTGCAACTACAGCAGGTGCGTTGCCCGTCCTCTCACCGCCCTCCAGCCTCCGGCGAGGGAACTGGTCGACTGATCTCAGAACCAAATAGCTGAATACCTACCTAAGTAGTTTCATATAGTAGGTAGGTAGTAGTGCTATAATGGTATTTTAGAGAGCTAGTGATAGTGTTTATTATAGCACGTTTGGTTGCAGCTAACGCAAGTGTGTTGCCCGGCCCATCGCCACCCTCCGGCCTGCGACGATAGAACTGATCGACTGATCTCAAAACCACACAGCTGAATAACTATCCAAATAGTTTTCTAGTAGATAGTATTTAGCTCCGTATGACCCAAATATTAACTGGTGGTCTGGCTCGTGGAATTAAACTCGCCTATTATACAATATACAATTTGTACAATACATTTCTAAATAAATAAAGATTAGTAGTCTAAAGCAATAGTGATGAATGTATTAAATAGAGGCTAAATTAGCTGTAACTTCCTCAAGTGCTATTAAACTCCTACAACCAGGGTTGCAGCTCACATCTTTAGTAATTAAGCAATAAAATCTACCCTTTAAACAACTAGTGGATGGCTAGCTCTACTGCCGAGTAAAACCGGAGGCATGTATCAGTCTAGGAACAGATATATATCACCTAGACAGGCGTTTTCCGACCAGTCAGCTGCAGGGTTGTCGGCGGCAAGATCCGTGTAACGAATAAAACCTTATCTAAGAAACAAGATTTATTACAATTTCACTCTAGCTAAGCTTATTAATTAGAAAGGTTTTGAACTGGGTTTGCTTTTACAACATAGTAGATAATATTAATTATAGTTTATCGCTAACTGCTTTAGGTTAGTAGTTATATTTACGTTTCTGAAGGTACATATATATTATTTTTTCACCTTGTTTCTTCGTTCTTCTCGGCGATCGAATTTGTTCGTCTCACAGTATGTACCTTAAAGCATGCGATGCAATAATCTTATAGTTACTCAATATAAAAAAGTGGAAGTATGTTTAGAATTGTTCGAACATAAGTAGCTCGGGTTTGTGATCACCAATCTGCATTAGGCAAGCGTAGTGATTAATCCTAATCCCATCATAGTAGCGATGACTTAATTTATATGATGGAGGCTTTTGCCCTGTAGTGGGACAGTATTATGGACTGATACTTTTTTACTTTAAGAAGAAACATTACAATAGAACAGATGCATAATAGTATTACAAGGTAGCCGCTGAAAACCAGCGTCGGGGCAGGTCTCTCGGACCTGCACCGACAATTTGCTGAGCGGCCGCCGTTTTGGCGCATAAATATAAATTTGTTCTTTTCTTTTTATTGTGTGTATTTTACTGTGTGTGATTTTGTGCCAAATAATTTCATTCATTCAAGTAAAAACCTATAAATAGTAGAAGCCGTCTAAATGTCGTTGGCAACCCTGATGGCGGTGGACATCTTATTAGCTTACGCGGTTAAGGGCAAGGCGCGTCGTTAAGGCACCTTGTTAACAGCGCCCTCTAGCGGCACCAAAAGCCAACACATGACAGACGAACAAATAGGAATGAATTTGAACGGAAACGTGACTTTAAAAGGAAGCAGCGGAGATACATTTTGCGAGCTGCTGATCGCGTTATTTATTGTACCTATAGAGGTATAACGTCTGGTGGCCTACCCTTACTTCGTTTCGGGAGTTAGTTTAGACTAGTATCAACAGATGGCGCTGGGAGTCGATTAGATCGTGCGTGTCTTTCGCCTGTTTACCTAAAAGCTTTTACTTTATCTATCCTATTAACTTCTTTATAAGTAGATAAATTATGTTCGATGGAACCTGCACATTTCGGATTGTTGTTCAAACTGTGTACGTATTGTACACAACTGGTGAGATGCTGAAGTGAAACCATTTAGCAGTTCCTCTGAGTTTTCAGTCGGTCGTGAATTCCGCTTTGTTGATGCAGGTATGCCTTTAAAACTGGAGGGTCAAAGTACAAGTAGATATAGTATAAAAAGATGTGTTATCTGTCCTATTTTATAAAAAAGTAAGTACATAATTATTATGTGCTTAAAAATTAACGTCGCGTTAATTCCCGTCTATACTTAATAATAAGAGGTATATGGTTTTATTGGTGGTTCAAATGAATAAATATCTATTGGTACAACCTGTACCACTTGTGAGATCATTAAACGATCAGGAACCGCCAATACACAGCCTCTCGCCAGGGATAATAGAATGGCTTGAACAACAACAGGTGGCGGAGGAAATGCCTAATTTTACGACCTCGCCGCTCCACTATTTCGTCATTACAGGCAACCTGGGATAGCTCTTAGAAAACTTGTCGTTTGCTCTCAGGGTTGGCAATAACTGAGACAACAATGAGAAATGCGTAAGAAATATACTACAATGAAAAATACATATTTCTTAAAATATACCACAATGAAAAATATTTATGAAATACACCACAATGAAAAATACGTAAGAAGTACACTACAGTGAAAATAGGAACGTAAGAAACACACTACAATGAAAAATACGTGAGAAATACACCGCAATGAAAAATACGTAAGAAATACACCACAATGAAAATATGTTAGAAGTGCACCATAATGAAAAATACGCAAGAAATACACCAGAATGACAAATACGTGAGAAATTGCCCACAATGAAAAATATGTAAGAAATACACCACAATGAAAAATACGTAAGAAACACACCACAATGAAAAAAAAGTTTTTTCTCAAAACGGATGATCTAACGAAGATTCGGAGTCGGTCACGTGATATGGTAATTGTTTTTCGATTAATTTCGAAAAATCAAAATTAAATGTTGTTCAAAATGGCTGAAAGAAAACGTTAAATGTTCACAGATACACCCTGTATAATTCTTTGAGTATTAATGCAGTCATAAGAATTCCGTCCAAATGATCTAGCAACCCTATTGTTTAGCAATAGGCGACATTAAATAGTCCGGACACTTTAGTTTAAGAGTACTAGGAGCGTAGGTAAAAGTCAAAGTGACATTATAAAGGAGAGGAAGCAATTGAATTGTTATCTATTTCTTGAAATTGTTTAAATGGCTAGAAATTCTAGATTGCGCAAATATCAAAGGGTTAGCTTGGGAAACAGATGTGCCGAGATTACTTGAAGAGTTGATGTTAGAAGAATAGTTTGGTATTTTGACCACAAATTCAATATTGTACTTACTTTTAAAACTTCTTTATGAAACAAATTTTCTACCACATGAATACCTACTTATTATCTCTAGGAACATCTTCTATAGGTGGTCATTATAATAACAGAGTATTATGTACAAAAACAGAAACAGAACTTATTTTTTTATTTAATTTTGTCTATCTGTTTTTTTGAGCTAATCTCTGAAACTACTGAATTTTGAATGAAACTTTTTTGTGGTGTAGTTATTAAGTAAGCTTCGGCCAAGCAATATTTTAAATAGAAAACCGAATTTTACGGCAGTGAGCGTCTACTAGTCTGGAATAAAAGTATCCCATAAACTATCGCAGAAAATTATTTTTTGCAAGAAACTAAAAAAATATAAAACTAAACGGATGCGTTAAAAATTACAGTACTGAAATTATCACTTTAGTATAAAAATATAAACGTGACAAATAATATTTCAGGGTTTTAAATATTTTTTACAAATAATACAAAATGCTCAATTACCGTTCCAAATTGTAGCACATTTTACCGGTATTGCCGAAACCTTTTTTGGCAAAACATTACAAATTGTTACCGTAATTGAAAACATTCAAGACGAGCCTTCAGATGTCTTATCGAGTGACAAGACCATTTGTATATGTCTCGAATACTTTCCGAAAGTCGACATTTTACTCGATTTCTTAACGAGATGTGAAATAATGGCTGCAACGTGAGAAAAGTTAGCACATAAGTATATGGTAATTTTTAGTTAGTAAGCAACTTTTGCGAAAAAATAAGATGCCAACAAAATGATAAAATAATCAGTGAATCCTTTTAATGCAATAAAATAGAATTAAAAAAAACACGTTAGGTAGTAAAGTAAGTATACTTTGGTGTCAGTTATGTGCTGTTTGTATAATATTTATTGACAATATGTAGTTCTACCATATTGTGTGTGGTGTGCTGTGATCTTTGGAAGACCCTAAGATGGCCCCTCGTGCATTAGAAGGCACTAAGGATGGTCTTTCGTGCATTGGAAGGTCCTAAGATGGCCCCACTTTTATAGAACATTGAGATTAATGATACCTACCTTTTCTGGTTACCTCCAACTTTCATTCCGGACTGTTTCCAGCCATAACCATAACGATAATCATCGCAATGGTTTAACCGTTCTTGCTAACACAAAGGGCTAGACTTGATTGTATTGTAGCCTTGTGTAGCAACTTAATGAGTAGTTCAACTAACAGTTCACTATGTCCAATTGAGCAGCCAGTTAGTTCACTCACTAAGAAAGAGTCTAATAAAGAACCCGTGAGCTTACTTTCAATTGATGCTTAAGTAATAGTCAAACACCGGCATATAAACAAATGGTGATAAATAAGGTAATAAGTATAAAATAGAAAAAAAAAACATTTGTCACGCAATGAATTACTGAGTACCTATATCTATTGAACTACGGATTAAAGTGTGTTACATTAACTACTGTACTAGAATAGTATTGTATAGTGATACAAGTAATATGAAAATGATTGTGTCCCTTTTTTGACTTCTGATATTTTTGACGTAGGGAAAAGTATAAGTAAAGATAGATTTAAAGTAGGTATACACTTTCTTGCAAACCAAACAAAAAGCAATCTAGACGTAGGTTAAAGACTAGACTACTAATTTCGCTAGATTTGATATCTACTTTGCAGATGAACTAAATCATCTGTAAAATAAATACAGGTAAGTAATATTTACACTAAACTCGCTCGCGACTCTGGATCGCAGTTCACTTAATCAAAGGAACTGTGTCATTCTTTCGATTAAGTGAACTGCAATCCAGTTCACTCAAGCAAATTGTGTTGCTCAGCATACGATGTTATCATCACGTTACCGCACGCCTGTACGATTGTGTTAGTACATTTAAACCCACTAAATTATCAAGTGTATGGCGATTCTATGGAAACTAGGGGTTCATGGGGCCTCGTCCGTAAGTTGTGTACGGTATTGTGAGCACGGCGATTGTAAAATGGTGCTTTTTAGTACGCTTTGTTTTGGATTCTATCACAAGAACTAAGTACCTGTATTTGCAAGAAACAATAACTTTGAGTAAAATACGGTATCGGGTATGCGGCATCAGACCTGATCAGATCAAACTAGGTACGTAAGTATCGAATCACAAATGGGTTATTCTACAAAATTAAGGTATGTTTAGATTGCTACTGATAACAATAAGCAGTAATCAATACATTGTCAGATAAACCAATTGTTTAGTTGCCTTCTTGTCTTCTTGCTCTTAGAAGACAGCTAAACAATGGTTTGTCTGATGGTAAGCAATAAGCTCATAGACAAGTAAAACACCAGTAGCTTAACAAATGCGCTGGAAAGAGGTATTAATCGGTGCTCACGTTCTAAAGATACTAAATGTATAGTTCTCTACTACTAGAGATCTATACTTTATAGTATCTTTATGGTGGAAATACGCACATAGATTTGTTAAGAGTATCTACATACTCTTTACAAATCTATCAAATCTATCTTTACAATCTATGTGTAAATAGAGAAGGTGTGACTGAAAACCAGCGCTTCGCCGGACGCCTGTCCTGCGACAGCATAAGCTGAGTCACTACCCTTTGCTCAACCCATTTGTTGATTTGTACGTATAGTATTAAGACAAATATTGTAAACTGTTAGTGTATTTTGAGCAATAAATTGTTTTGTTTTCATTTTATGTGCGTATTTCCACCATTTGTTCGGAAAATTGTAAGTTGTTGTTGTATACCTCAACTATAAATGTATTACCTATTAAAGATACAATGGTTTAGAAAAAAAAGTACACCTTTCTTAAGAGTTTTATTCATCAGTTCCGAATAAGTTGTGCACTAACACAGACCATAGAAATATTCTTAGAAGTGATAGGGGCTCCATCCGTTAAGGAGATATATTTAATTGGCTACCACAAAGTCAGTAACAGATCAAGCTATTCAACACGATATTAATTCTTATACTGTAAGACTTATGGTCGGAAATGCGTACTAGTGTGATGAAGCGTCAAGAAAGGTATGACATTCTTACATTCCTGTGGTATGATACCTTGTCTATACCGTATTCAGTGACCATTTTAGGGCCTAAGCAACTGGCAAGACGCGTTTCCAATTATCTAGATAGTAGGACTTCCAATTAATAGGTAGCTACTAAGATTTCAAATGTTGCTTACTACGTACAGTCAGCCACACATCAGGTTACCACAATCTGTTTTTCCTCAATTGATATTCAACCTAATGTGTTTGAAAGTAAGAAGAGAGTCGATTGAAGAAAGTTGACAGTTTTGTATACTTTTATGTGTGGCTGTACGTACTCCGTTCTTTTAATTAATCCATTGTTTCTACTATTATTAGTACTTAATAAAGGTATAAAATGTATGATAATTGATAACTTATAAATGGCTATACGAGTCCAATACTCAATTTGCTGAGGTTTATTGGTTGGTTTTGCCACACTAATTCGTAAAGCCATTCTTGAATTGGACAAAATGCTGGTTAACTGGTCTTAACGTAACTTTGTCAATAATGAAGGTATCAGAAATGCAAAATATTGACGTGTAGATATTTATTTAGGGATTATAATACAATACGCGAACGCCCTACGGCTTATTGGTATTTAATTAAGCACATACTCTCGTCAGAATCAACTTTCCGATTCCGGTGGTAGAATCGCATTATGTCTATTTATTTTTTAGTCTATCCTATGTATCAGCATATATATTTAATTGTATTTAAATTGTATATTTTCTTAAAATAAATAATTATTAATTTTTTTGGATATATGACGATTTGTAAGTGCTGTATACAAGCTTATGCAAATAAAGAATATTTTTGACTTGACTTTGAATTGACTTGAATAAAAAGTAGGTATTATCTCAGTTAGTCGACTTACTATAACAATGATATTGGAGGCAGTATTTTGCACCAACATAGGTGCAATCTAACTATTTCTAAACTCAATAAATTTTAAGTAACTTTAATTTCATGTTTCCAATATCTCTCTATCTATCAGCATTACAATTGAAATACTAATTTCCGAATAAAGCCAGGACAAGATGTTGCATTCACATATTTTTTTCAAACTCATCCTATTTTAATTGACAACACTGACGTAGATGTGCAGATTAACGCGGGAGCGCGCGCGCAGGTGCCCCGCAAGAGTCGACGGCTTGGCAGTCAGTTTCCGGACGATTTGATATAGTAAGACCATGTATATAGAGAGGATATATCGTCCCTTGCATGACTAAGTGTCGTAACTAGCAACAGGCAAATTTGCTCGTAGTACAGGGCAACGTATTTTCGGTTTCGAATTTGATATCAAACTCTATCTTTACAACGGCAATAGATGGAGATACGACAATTAGTAGAACGTGTTTGAAGATTTAATTTTAAAGAAGTCCATGTACCTATTAAGTCAGTTCTGACTAAAATGTCAATTACATCAGTTAGTGATGTAAGGGACGATATTAGCTTTAACCGTTCAGGAGGCGTTGGTACGTTCCATTGAACTATGATAGCTCTAGTCACACAGATGTAGAGCGATTGTCTCGGTGGTATGGTGAGTCGCACTTTAGGGCCATGGCTGCCCTTGCAGTCCCGGGTTCGATTCCCGGGTAGTACCAAATTCTGTACCAGAGATTTTCGGTTAAGATTACCACAGCCTTAGAAAGCATACTAAGCCGTGCTATTGCTCACGATCGTGTCGTGTCACAGTAGTGGCCTATCTATATAAGTGAATACAGGTGTTGTGCACATACACTTGTGCACATAGATTTGAAAATGCAGAGGTGTACTAACCTATGCTTAAATTTAAAGTCACGACCTCCCGTTCAGGAGGCGTAGGTAGGTACGTTCCACTGAACTACGATCGCTCTGATCAAAATTAAATAACAAAAACAAAAAAAAAACAAAACTTAACTTTTTGAAGAAAAAAAAGGACAACGTTAATCATCTTCCTATGCTAGATTCTAGTATAACGCTGTCATACCACAAATATTTTATTCTCGGATAAGTCTTCTAGTATTCAATTCCCAACAGTAGCCTCAAGTTTATATTTTGATTGTGTGGTCTGTGGTCCAGTTGGTGGGAAAACTCGGGCTCCCACCATCTTGTACAACAATTACACTATGCTGACAACAGATTACTGATACAGTAAATAAAGGAAAAGTAAAGCCGGCATTTTGTAAAATAGAATAGGAAAATTTAGAGGAATAGTTTGTAAAATTTAGAGGAATATTTGTAAGATTTAGAGGAATAGGTTACTTTATTGAATATATGACTTTTATTGACATATATAACTAAAAAATTAGAAGAAATACTTCATCTGCTGAATATTAAATTCACATGATTATCTTACAAGTAAACTAAACTAAACTTAACAAAATTCTTATAAGTATGCAACTACAAAAATTCCGGTCAAAAAGAGGAGAATTGAACACTTGGGCTAGGTACTACGATGATAGGTACAGTCTGCTTAGAAATATACTGGAAGAGACCGGAATCACCTGCGTGGAGCAACTCCTCAATCTCACAAAAGATATAGAGACGCTCAAAAAAGCTGCCAAGATTAAAGATGCATCCAAAGAAAAATATTCAGGCAATAGAATAATGTAGTTACACAGTATGACTTTAATTTAATGCTACACATTTATAGCCTGTAACCGTTCAAGATGTCCCGTCTGAATTAAAATGCACAGCATAAGGTCTTAGCAATTAGTTGCAATATATTCTGAAATTAATTGGACCACAGATAATATGCTAATCCGAGCGCGGTCACTTTGTGAGCATACAATATTGTAGAAACAGATAGTTTAGTATGACTAGAGAGATTAATATGGTAGGGATTTTAAGTACACAACGTACAAGTGGCAATAAGTTTAGAAGAGTGGAATGGCGTCGACCACAATAATTTATGTGTTGTGGCGTAAATGAATTAGTTACATATCTGTCGTAAAAAAGTAAAGGCATATAAAAGAGACGACAAAATAATTCACGTAGGTACCTAGAAGGGATTCTTTTCTTTTACCTTCATATTTATATCCAGAGATCGGTCTGTATATAGGTACTTTGGTACTTACAATAATGATGGATACTCGGAAAAAAATATTAATTACCTGAAACAAATAAAAAAGAAATATAAAGAACTTGAACATAATTTATGACATTGAAAAAAATATAGGTGAGATAGAGCGATGATGAACTTTGTTTGTCTTGTGGCGATTTTTTTAACTCCTAACTAATTTAATAATATAGTCAGTAAAGGCAATAAATTGCCAAAAAAATCTCAAGAAAGCCGTCGTCAGTGGCAATAATATAATAGTCCTTTTACCCAAAGGTTGCCTGAAGAGATCGCTCGGATAGTGATAAGGACGGCCTTTTGTTGTACATTACTCCTATATAACTAGTTGTTAAGTTGTTTATACCTTTGTTTTGTGTCAATAAAAAGTATATTCATTCATTCATTCAATAATATCACAACACGAGCCAAACTACGTGGCGCGCGTTACGTTCAAATTGCAGCGCCCGCGCAAGGGGCTCATGACCTCCCCCCGGGTCTAGGACCCTCCCCGGATTCCTTACTCGGCGAAATACTACTGTGCTTCGTCGAACGAGTTAGGGTATCGCGGAGGCCTAATTGGGGGAGAGGGGATTAAGAGTTGGAAGCGCACTTGTGACTCTACTGGTGTTGCAGGTGTCTATTTGTGGCGGCAATCGCTTACTATCAGCTGATCTGTCTGCTCGTCTGCCACCTGTTATAAAAAAAAAGCAGGCACTGCTTCACACCAATGATTTGTGAGGCTGCTCCCATTCATGCCAAGGGTGCCTCTCACACAGTCAAACAAACATAAACAAACAAATAATCCAACTCAAGTTCGTAAAAGCTAGACTAGATAGGTAAGTGTGTAAACTGAGCTTGGCACTAATAAAAGGTGGTACTACCCCCAGGTGCTAGTGCTAGTGCGAATAGCGTCAAATCACCGGTGATTGCGGAGGGGAAAGGCTGCCATTCGGAGAGCTCAAGCCCTGTTGATGATATACCTGGCGTTTACCTCTCGGCGTTGTCCCTTACACGGCGTGTTGTAAACTAGAAGGGACGAGTGAAAACTACTGTTTCGGCCTCTGGTATTTACGTTTCTATAGACATTGGATATCGCTTCTTGGCCTTTTCGCTGAGATCAAAATGTAGACCTACGTTAGACGCCGCTCTCAAGATAGAAGCGTCCATAATATTTTTTTGCTATCTTTATTGATTAATGCTTTGTTGGTTTAGTGGTTCAACACCCGTGATTGATTCGAAAGATTCAAAATATAGGTTTCGCTAGACCCAGGAATCGATCGTGGGGTTGAATGCCGAATCAAACATAATGCAATAATACCATTTTTAACGAGAAGATCCGAAAAATACTCGCAAGTTATTGTTTTTAGGTAATAATTCGACACATCTTTACCTTAAAAATTACTACAACTTTACCATAGGACTCGTAGCGTCCAGCGTTATACTTACTTACCGTACATTTATTCTCAAAGAAAGATTGGTTGAAAATTTTTATACCTCTACAATATTTTTGTTTATGTAATCCCACTTCGGATCGCTGACCTAGCGCGGTGAGGTAATCTAATAATGATGTATAGTCCAATTTGTCCTGCATACCAGCTACCTCACAACGTTCCTTTATCTACGAAGGCGTTGCACAATGTGTATCAAATGTAATAAAACGCAATAAAGGCGCGTCCACACGAGCGCCGCTAAATCGCGCCGGCGTGCGACTCGTTAACGCGATTAGTCGCGCCTCGTCGTCCACGACCGAAGCAATGATTTTGATACAGAGGTTCCATAGACAGAATAGACCAGTACAGATGAATGTTGTTTTGAGAATTGGTAGTTAATTTTACCCCTAGCTTCGGTTCCCTAAATCGTTTTCACTTAACGCGCATCTCATGTCATTACTCATGCCACCGTGTTACGACCCCCCCCCCCCCCACCCTAGAATCTTCGTTTTAACCCAGGTTAGGAACCACTGCTCTAAATGAAGGTTTGGGACCATTCCTTCCTTGAGCCTCCCCATTGTGGAATCAACTTCCCATAGCGGTATTTCCGAACCTTTCTAGAAGGCCGGCAACCCATCCGAACTCCTACTGGTGTAGCTGAAGTCTATAGGCGGCAGTTATCACTTAAAAGGCAAACGACCTGCTTGCTCGTTTGCCTTTCTGTTTCATCAAAAGAAATATCATAATACAAAAATACATGTAGTGGGATGGGGTGTTGTCCAGACCAGTCGATCAATATTCGAGCTAAGGCATCAGTTGAATGTAAGTCAACGTTGATAGATCGTTTCTTCAACCTATCTATCGATTAAAAAAATAACCATTTTTTGATAGAAAGTGACGACGCTTGACGACGCACCTGATAGAAAGCGACGAAAAGGTCTATAAAATAATTTTATTAATCACAGGCCCTTCTGTTATTCTTTGCCACCCACATGCAATTTGCAGCACGTAGTATTAGGTATAATCAACAAAGGTATTTCGTTAGAGAAAGCTACAATCTAACGAGATAGGGTGTGAAGAAACATGTAATTTAGCAAATTCGTGTCTCCATTTGTTCCGTAGTTGACAAAACATCCATTATTGTAAAAGGGATTGAATTAGTATAATCTATAAAATTGAATTAATGTTGTTCACGGAAAGTCATTTCAATTATATAATCTACTATTTAAAAAGAGATAGC
Organism: Cnaphalocrocis medinalis; assembly: GCA_014851415.1. NCBI lineage: Eukaryota > Metazoa > Arthropoda > Insecta > Lepidoptera > Crambidae > Cnaphalocrocis > Cnaphalocrocis medinalis. The sequence goes on from CM026285.1 coordinate 14,887,636, forward strand.
TTCTACAAAAAAGCTCAAGGCTTATATAGGTTGTATCAGTGAAAATCTACATCAAGTTCTACCAATCATTCTGAACAACATTTGTTCAAGACATTTTCGAAATTCGTCGATATTTTTTTCGACTACCCATACAAAATGACCAACTCATGTGATCGCATTTGTATGAATAGTTGAATTTTTAAATGCAAATTTTCAAAATTTATAGTTTAATATTTTATGATTGTTATGAATGATGATACATTTTTAGATTGGCGACAAGCTGCACAAGACCGAGGCAAATAGCGACATCTCATATCGGAGGCCAAGACTCATTTTGGGTTGTTGAGCCATCGATGTAAGTAAGTACTTATGCTTAATTTGAATACCACCGATTCAGTAACTATTAATTGTAGATATATTTTCTAATTGGCGCACTTTCAATTAAATTATAACACATTAATGTCGAACGTAAGTTTGTTAATATCTAACTACGTATCTACTCGACACGAGCTATTAATGTCACTAGTTTCCGTCCGCGGCTTCGTTTGTGTAGTTGTGTTCACTTCGATGCCGCCATTTTGTTTTTGATACATTGAAATATAACACAAGTCTTTTTTTTGGCAAAAAGAGACCAGCTAGTCATCTTAAGGTGAGCTGAGGGCAAGCGTTAGAATGAGATAAAATGAAATCATTGATCGTAAAAAGCCCTGACTTCGTACTAAGTAGCATAAACACTTGTGTTACAGATATTAGACAACAGAGGATACACAAATAGGTATAATACTTAAATACATTTACACCTAGACACTGAACAATCACACTTGTGTTTGATGAACACTCGATCACAGATGAATCCACGACCTTTGGCGTATGAGGCAGGATCACTACCAAATGCGCCATCCGGCCAATCAAATAGTAATTGACCTTATTATAACCAAAATGTCAAGCAATCTTCAAAATTGTTCAATAGAAGTCTCCAAGTTTAATATGTAGGTAATGACTATAAACCTTTACAAGTCAAAACCAGAAAGCCGGTTTTACGTCAGAATATAACTCAAATTAAAACTTTAAACAAGTGAACAACTAGATAAACATACGCAGCAGGAGACTGTTTCATAATAATATGTTACGTTTTCAAATGATATATTAAAATGTATCGCTATTAACAAATTAATAATAAATACTAAACGCTATAAATTACCTAAATGTGGCATTGCTACCAGTCATGAAGAAATTAGAATATTAATGCTCTTGATTTAAGGTTCAATCTGCAATCAAGTTATGTAAGAAGTTGACATTAAATAACTTGATTTCAGAAGAAAGTAAAACTAGTTAATCTGTTTTGAAAGTACATTTTTATATTTTATGACCACTTTATCACCCTCCTTTCAAATTGCTTCTGTTGGTTATAATATTTAGCGTTTTAATATTCTCATAATAACAAAGCTAAGCTAAGGGTCAGTGAAATTGTTTACGAGATAATAAGCAAGTACTGGTATATTATTACTTGCTTGCTATTTGAGAAAGCAATTTTTGAAATTCACTAACAAAACATAACCGTTAATTAATGGGTAAATTTCATCAAGATTTCATTACTGCAGCTGTCTTTAAATCCACACTTTAAATACAACACCGTTAAATATTACATTGTATTTAATTAAATTTGAAGATTGTTATGTCAATTATGGAGGGATATAGTTTGAAGAGTATCACGCCAGTGACATCTCTATGAGAATGACTCTAATGTTGATGATTTCAATTCAATAATAATACCTAGAAGAACGACGGACGGACGAACGGACGCCCCGTTGGTCTAGTGGTTAAAGTACCTGGCCGTGATCTCGGGGTCCCGGGTTCGATTCCCGGGTCGAGCAAAAGTATGTTTCGAATTTTTCGAACATAGCTCGGGTTTGTGATCACCAATCCGCATTAGGCACGCGTGGTGATTAAGCCTAATCCCATCATAGTAGTGATAACTTGATTTCTATGATGGAGGCCTTTGCCCTGCAGTGGGACAGTATATAGGCTGATACTTTACCTAGAAGAAAAAATGCGGTATTTTGTGGTCTAGCGTAGACCTACCTTTACTCTTGCCACGGGCTATCTCTTATTGGTAGTATTCAATTAAATATACGCAATAATAACACAGATTAAACTAAATGTAACAGATCCGATTAGTTTTCTCGCCCGTGCGTAAACATCTACGCACGATTGGGTTCATAAATATCTAATTAATCAAAACTTTAATTGATAAATTAAAATTATCAATTTACATTAAACTAAAGTGGGCCACAGAGGAGATGTTTCAAAGAAATAATGACTAGATTCAAATTAAATATTCACACACATGTCTAATTTCGTTTTGTGAAGTAATAAATCGTGGACTGACGTAAAAGTTATGTACATTTATGCCAACTTTATTTCTCACGAATCAATTAATTCAAGTAGGTAGATGAAGTAGTATACTTCTATATTCTATAATTCAAGTAGGTAGGTTCCTACTACTAATCAAGGGCGACTCCATTCAAATTGACTGGATCACTACACTGAATTTACTATTCCTTGAAGATACGTTCGATATTGTCGACCATAACTTGGGTATGTGGTCAGGTCAATTAGCATTAAGTAGGCAAGCATGGTCTAAGTCTAATCCCATCGTAATAGCGATGACTTGGTTTCTATGATGGAGGCCTTTGCCCTGCAGTGGGACAGTATATAGGCTGATACCCTATACAAACACTTGTAAGAAAAAATTAGGCTGTTATTCTACGCCGATGATAACTCACGCACCTCAGCTAATCTCCAAAGTGATTGATGCGCGAACGCATCACGCGCAATTCGTCGCCGCGCGCGCACTTCGCCACGCGTCATTACGGCGCGCACGCGCGACGCCATCACTGCGATTTTTACTCCCATTTGACATTTGTTATGCTCCTCAATTATTTTGTTTGGCTGTTTTTATTTGCTTCTGTTCATTAGCTACGATGTTAGAGAGAAATCATCACTTTTTGAGTATTTTATTACTTGAGCATTTGACCTCAATGACACCTGCCTAAGAGCCTTTCTGTTTCGGCAAGTCTGGTAATTACATACCAATTGAATCAGGGTTAATCGAGAAATTGTATGCAATCAGAGACTATTCGAAACGTGCATATTTTCCCTTACAGCGAAGCTAACGTTACCACTTAGGATAAACACAATAAGATCAGCATTAATTACAGAAATGCTGCGTATTTTATGTAGGTACCAATAAACCTATAAATTTGACGAATACAGAATAAAACTGTGTGCTCAAAATCGAACATAAGATGTTCAGAAAGCGGACATTATAATCTACTGAGCTACTTTACTCTATGCTGTACCTATTTTGTATTTGCTTGGGAGTGGAAATCATGATTTCTGACGCCAGGGGCTGAAAAAAATAGGATCTTCAGTAACAAAATTGGAATAGGCTGATAAACAATAATATTAGGTAAGTTACACTGTACGGTACTGACTTTCAATGGAGGTATCTATCCATTGTAATGATTCCACCCACATGGAAGAAGGAAATGAGCAGGAAAATCTAAACCCTCATTTTCAGATTTCCTGGCGATCATCTATTGAGCACAGAGCCTAATCACAAGTGTAGCCACGACACAATTTAGACAATGGCCGTTTCGTCAGCCGCGTGCGCATGCGACGCGCGTGTCCAACCCGTGATTACGGCAATTGCCGCATCTGCGACCACCTGCGGCCTTTCGAAATACCTGACTACTGTTACCGTTTTGATTAACAAATGACACTTTACGAGGTTGAAGTGAAAAGAAAAGAATAGCCCCTCGTTAAAGTCGGGGTCAACTTTGTGGTCATTTGTGGGTAGAGGAAGTCGGCTTGTCAAAAGTTTTAATGCGTCTAACTGTCATAACGTTTGTCTTTTAAACCTACTTGTTTTGACTTTAATAATGTAAGATTTTAATGCGCAAACCATTAGTCAATATCTTGAGTTCAAATTTGGATTATCTATGAAATGACCGGCGAAATTATTACTCATATAACTAGTACGTACGAGTCATATGATATGACAGCCTTATATTACTAGACCATTAGATATACCATTAGATTAATTCTCGGATAAAGATTGGTCGAATTGGACCTTAATCGATCGCAAAAAATGTTGGTATGCTATCATGTCTCTAGATCATTAATCGCTTCACAACAGGAAAGTCAAAAGCGTATAAGTTCACCTTCTTTTCAGACACGGCAAATACCTGATCCCATTTAACATCAGTTATAAACCGAAATCGTCAGAACTGGTCCATAATAATAACGACGTAAGATCAAAGATTGCTAACTCAATGTTATAATAAACTGAAATATTTTAATCCACTTCTGTTTGGCAATTGTGACAAGACCGACACACAAATGACCTGTTATGGGTTCGAAAATGGGCATTCCTCTGGAATTGACCTCTTACGGAATCAAGCGGAGGGGAGAGTGGGGTAAATCGAAACCAGCCGTCTCCATAAAACGGGTGGTAGCGAGTTTCGTTATTTATACCCCCTGATTAAATACTAATTCGACCAATCTATATCCGAAGATAAATCTGCTAAATGGTATAACGCTGCAATTCGTATGGAATGACAGCCTTATACACTTGCTACAACGTCTGTTAAAGATTAGTCGAATCGAACCTAAGTTGAATAAATAATTCATATACCTAACCGCGACTTAATATGCATATTAAAGTACTCCGTTTATTAAAAGACAACGTCAAACATTTATTGCAATAACATTACAAAGAAAATTATGCACGTGTCTTGTTTTAGCGTAACATTATTTTGTAAGACACCATAAACTTAAAATTAACTTAATAAAGATTAACATTACTGTTAGACTGTTACAAATAACCTCAGGCTCCCCTATATATGAAGTCCCCATTTTGGCCTGCAAAAAATCACTTAAACTTATTATGAGTAGTGTATTTTCCAAGATCCCGATTTGGAAATGGATTCGACTGCTTAAATTAATTTAATAACATATTCGTGTTATACTTTTTACTTACGATTATATCTTAATGAAAAATTAATTCAGAAATTGCGTGTCGATAGAGACCCGTTGTAAGAAAAAATAAAACAGACTAACTTTTTAATCTCAGTATTTTTATAATCATCTGATTGGTTTTTAATGGTTTATTTATATTATGTGATAGGTGGCAGACAAACACGCGGATCACCTGTTTGTGATGGTGTTTAGCCTAGTAGTTATCAATGATAGCATTGATTTAGATCAGAGTTCCGTTTTTTTTTGTTTGGGAAGTCAAATAAGTAGACACCTAATGCTGTCAATTTCCTATTAACAAATGACATCATGGCTATAGACCGCAGGGTTGTAAAGATGGAATCCCTCGTAATTATATTTAGTCTATACAAATAGTACCGTCAGCATCAAAAGTATCATGATTGGCGAAATCATCTCAATACTCAATCCATCTCTCCAGATGCTTTTGCCAATCATGATCAGTTTCTATCGCTGTGCCATCAGTTCATTGACACACATAGCTAAAGACATAAACAAAAATAAGTAGCCTTATCTGATATAGTTTTCATCGCGTAACTATTAATGGTAAATGAATTACAGCAATCAACCCGTCACTGGTCTGTCGCGGCGATCGCGCGCTTTCACCTAATCGCATCCACTCGTGAGACTGGGGTGCCAGTGTCAGCGTTTAAACACCTACAATCTGGAGCAGGATTCAAAAAACTTTGCGTTTCGCGCGCTAAAATTTTATAATAATTTAATGGAAGACCAAGAGATTTTTGATTCATTCGCCTGGACGCGAGCACTCGAGTTCTACTGATTTTTGTTCGACGTACGATATTCAGCATTTTTTAATCACTCGATTGCAACGACTGATCTCACCCACTCGTTGCTAGGCAAGTGGTGCCAACGCTATGTCACACGAATGAATGAATGAATGCCCCAAGTTGCAGCATTTTTGCCTCATTCAAGTTGCACCATTAGTCGCTCAATTCTAACCTTTTTTGCTGAATAGCTGCCAGATTAATAAACTGACTGTACTTTTTATATGAAAATCTGGAGTGTGTCCAGATGGCGAAAATAGGTCGTAAGTACTAATGTTGAGTTTCCCCAACCGTTAGGTTAGAATTGAAAAGTTCGTGCTAACTTTTTAATCATAACGTTAGGATTACGCTAGTATAAATAGAAGCAACTTCAATGACGTATCCATTTAAAATTTATTGGAAACGTTAGTTGCAAAGTCTCAATTCGAGTATTCCGATACTACTATTACTTTGGACGATTGTGCGATCAATTTCAGTTCTGCTTACGTTCGATAGAGGGAACTCTTCAATTTTCATACTAATTGTTTACGATACGCATACGCTAACGAGTTCGTGTTAGGCCTACTGGTCATAGTATACCAAGTTTTTCGTGTTGAGTTAGATAGCTCAAACAAATAGAACACTATAATGAGCCCTTGAATTTCAAGAATTTTAATAAACTTTTTTATCTGATTCACAGAAGTGGATTTCTTCATCTTTCTCCTGATTCGTATTCAGCGAGGTGGACGCCTTAAAAATTATCCACAAACGATGCCTCCGCTCCCGCTCCCGCGCTCCGCTAGCAAACGCACCACACACGAATCGCCGTACCCGCACGAAACGTGTAATTATATCGATTACTCGCGATCCACATATCTTAATCACGTTATACGCAAGAAAGCAATTTTTCCACCGACCATTGACCTGCAATCCGAGCAAATCCGGTAGTCAAACGACCGTACAAATTAAGTTCAAACATCGACGTTTCGATAGCCTCAGAATTGGTGTTGCCAGGGCTTTGTAAAAGTAACTTAAAGCGGATAAAAGGCAGAGATTTTTTTTTCAATGTGATAGGTGGACGGATCACTTGATGGTAGACGATTGCTGCCGCCATCGTACCCTGCACACAATTAAGGTCACAAGTACGATGCCAACCTTTAACCCCGCTGTAAATTAAATTCAATATTAGACAAAGACTTTCAGGGGATTTCTAGTCCCGATACTAGTGAGGTTGCCGATGTTGAGTAATAACTTAGCGGTGATCTGGTTTTATATTTTGAATCATTTTTAACCGTAAACATTTCAGTTAATTCATGTATGAATACCTAAAATCAAGCGACTGCCTTTTGTACCTTAAGACCAAATACAGACAGATTACGGGCTTCAACTAAGTTGGTCGAAGGCTAAATTTTAATATTACAAAAATATCCTTATCGTACCTGGCAACGTTGAGTTGCTCAGAATCACGGTAAGATTTATAACGAACTCGTTTTTTTTCTTTTAATTACCAAAAAACGCGTCCATCCACTGTTTATGTAAGAATAAAAATAACTGGTTCACTCTGCGAGGACGTGGACTCTCAATATAGTATGAAAATTAAGAAATAAGATGTAACGAGTTTGAGTATTCTAGGGGTGTACAGCCGGGTGTAATTTTTTTTCGTCATAGGCAGCAGACATCAACGTCAGTACGTACAGCCACAGATAATGTAGACAAAAATGTTAAATTTCTTCAATCGACCCTCATCTTACTGTCATACACATTAGGTTGAATATCATTTGAGGAAATTTGACAAGTTGTGATAACTTGATGTGTGGCTGACTGTTATTGCCTGATGTATAATCTCTTTTGTATGGAACAGCTGATTTTTATTTTGCTTATTTTAATGATGTAACATGCTAAAGGGGCTTAATTCGTGTTACCTGTTGAAGGGCTTCGGAATTAAAACGACTAAAACTTAACGGTGTAGGTATAATAGGTTTTTTAAAAAAACACATTTTCTACATCCCTACCTCGCACTGATAAAAAGGTAATATCGAGTTTAATGTTCCGCCCTAACGGTGAGTGTAAATTTGTCGCCTTATGGCCATCGTTCACAACTTTATTAGCGGCTTTGTTTACACCAATCAAAATTATCTTGAATTACAATAGTGTTGCAACTAAAAAAAATACCACTTGAATAATTTCAAACTCTTTACTTCAATACGACTTGAGTTGTTTTCATGATTTCATTTTACTCAAATTGAATGTGATGACGTTAAGTTATCTTGGGTCGGGTTTTCTAGATTGACGCTGAAACTCATAGTACAGGGGTTGCCCTAGTTTGAGACCAGGTTGATTGGTGTGATAGTCTGGCGCATTTATTTATTTACTTAGGGACCCTTCATCTCATGATATCTAATTACTCGATTAATGTTAGCCCGAATTGAGTTTCGTGTGTGTGAATTGAGCACGTCTAAAAATTCATCTCCCTAGTAGTAAATTTTGTTCGAATACAATTTTCAACGTACAGATTTAAGTAGTTAAAATTATGTTTCGAATTTTTCGAACATACTTAGCGGGTTTGTGATCACCAATCCGCATGAGGCAAGCGTGGATGATTAAGCGTAATCCCATCATAGTAGCGATGACTTGATTTCTATATGGATGCCTTTGCCCTGCAGTGGGACAGTATATAGGCTGATACTTTACTTTTACAATTCCAACGTCACTCGAGTAAGTCAGGACAAGTCGCATCACTAAAACAATTGTAATTCAAGCACAAATGTACAGACCCATAAATACAGTCAAATGGATTATCTCGTTTCTTATTGTGACAAAGAGATTATGTTTTCTAAGCGATCTTATAACCCTGTTACCATAACATAAATGTATCCAGTAGATGTTGGTTTCGAACAAATCGCTGTTCTGACTCTTGGCTTTATTTTAAGTGATAAGTGGAAGACGATCGATGGTAATCGATTGCCCACACCCACAACACCAATGGAGTCACAAGTGCGCTGCCAACATTTTACCCTTAACCCCGAATAGGACCTTCAGTGCCCTTATTCACTCAGTCAATAACAGTGATACTTTTCGCTTTTTTTCTGTGAACGTAAACGTAACGGTGATTTGAATTTGTGTTAATTACTTAAGTTAAGTATATTGTTTAAGTACTGCGGAATAAGAGGCCGCGATGTTTAGTTTTTTTTTAAATAATTAATTTGTAAAAAATGTACAGACATACTAACAGTAGCCATAGATATTCAGGAAAAAAATATTACTCTTCCAGTATTATCTAGAGAAAGATCAGAGAGGCAATTCTCGTGCGTTCTACATACATTGAAGTCGAATTAGTGATTTGTATGGACGAATGTAGAATCTGAAATGCTGAGTATGGCCTTTTCAGTGTTTACTTTAATCTGTTTAGTTAATGTTAGTTAAGTATGATTGTGAATGCACTGAATAAATATTTTTTCATTTCATTTAAATCTCTTAATTAGACTTCAATGTCGAGCGCACGAGAATTGCCCCCCAGGATTCTCTTTTTGTATTAGAGAACTGTACTATAACGTCTAAAAGCCCGATAATAGTTCCTTGCGTTTCGAATATCTACTACAAAAACTAATACAATTATTATACGGCCGATCGCAGTTCAAATGGTTTTACAGTGTTAGAGAAATTGCCTTTTTTCAGTCATTACTCGTCATAAAGTAATTGCATAGAAGCAATTAGATTGACTTGGATTGCCATTGATTGCAGTGGCACCGAAGATTGTTGCCCCACAAATTACAATGCAGGTAAATAAAGATAGACATTATTGTCATGTAATTAAAGTCGATTTTTGGGATGAGTCAACAGTCTATTTTACCTCCATTCATTGTATTGTAAACTAGTGATGGAGTGAGTTGGTTTTCATTCGAGTGATATCGATAAAAATGTATTTGTTATTTCTGATTCACCCCTTTTAGCCCCTGTTGATATTCAACCTGTGTACGAAACTAATATCGAGTGTATGAATAAATGTCTCGATATATGTGTACAAATGTATAAGGCCTCGAATGAATTAGCTTCTTTCTTTCAGTAAGCGTGTATTAAATTATAACAATAAATTGAAGTGTTCCTCGTTTGTCGAATGGAGAAGAAAAAAAACATCACACAGTGTCTTTTTTAATTTATCAATACTTAAGTGTTAAAACTTGTTTGTAACTGGAAAATATACAGTCACACATAAGGTTAATACAACCTGTCAAAATTCCTCAGTTGATAATCAACCTAATGTCTATGACAGTAAGATGAGAGTCGATTCAAAAATTGGCAGTTTGTATACTTTCATATGTGGCTACATGTAATCATATTGTGCAGCAGAATAAACGGATCATCTATCTATCTATCTCTGTTTAAACTTAGCACGTTAACGTACACATTTTAATATCTAAATTTAACTAAGTCCCATCTCTAAACAGTGACAGCTTTGCGCCTGTCCCTTGTCTCTACAATAGAGGCACATAGGTTTTATAGAGATTTTATTATTGTTTTGTTTAAGATGTGTGCGATCGTAAAACGATGGTTTGGTTGCTAAGCAATGACCACTTCATTATAGATTTTATTGGAGTCAATAAATATCCGACATGATGCGTACTCCCACCTTGTCTTTCATAGTCGCTATTAGACCAATAAAAATACTATAAGACAGAATTTAGCACTTTGTAAGAACATATCAAGGAATTTATAATAAAAAAACTCTAAATGGCCCTATACTAATACTACTATAGCCAAATAACCTCCAGTATCCGTACAAGTAGGGATACATCATAATACTTTATTTAAAAATGGGATATACGGTACATAGACCACGTGTGCATCTGTATTTGCGCACGCACTTGAGCTTTATAATATAGGTACTAGTGGCCCGCCCTCACTTCGCTTCGGGACCGTAATTCAGAAATGAACCAATAGATGGCGCTGTGTCCAATTACATCGCGCAAGCGTTTCGTGTTTTCGGTTTATCTATAAGCCTTGTCGTTGTCTACAGAAGTTATCTCTTTATTAATTAGTATAGACTATTAAAAAATCCTCCAATATATATAGATATATTGGAGGATTTTTTTTATATAACGGGATAAGTTGCAGACGAGCAGGCGGTTGTGTTGTCCATGGACATTGACACCCAACAATGGAGTCGGAGTGCGTCATGGAGTGAACTCTGTTGTGATTTCTATGTTGGTCCCACAGTGAAAGATGTTCAGTTTCATGGCACCTGTCATGTATTTTTTTTTATACTAGAGGTGGCAAACGAGCAAGCGGGTCACCTGCTGGTAAGTAATCACCGCTGCCCATGAACATCTGTGAGACCAGAGAGGTCGCTGATGCGTTGCTGGCCTTTTAAGAAGGAGTAGGTACGGTCTTCTCTTGCAGGTCCCTAAATCATAGTCGTCATGAAATACTGCCGCAGGTTTTGCGCTATTTCGATAACAAATCTATTTTTTGCAATAGTCATCAAAATAATCTGTTTAATTTGCTCCGTTTTTTAACAAGTACAAAATATGTAATTACAATTACAATTTAAATCCAGTAGCACAGCAAAATTAATTCGCAGTTATAATAAAAATATGGCAATTGAAAAAAAAAATCCGCAAGCTTTTTAATCGTATCGTAATTTTTATAGGTCTTGAGTCGTTAAAGTTATCGTGGCTCGATGAACTTATTCGATTGTAAGTATAATCTTGCGTATTTAACGGTACAGAACATTAAGTGGATTTAATGCTAGTTAATTGAAACATAGACCTTTCAGGTAGATGTTATTACCTATATTATTTAAAAATATATAAAAATTAACGTTTTTCTATTTTAATATATTTTTAAGACACTATATATTTCAGCCATCTTGCAGTTCATACAATAGAGGTAGTTCCATATCATTTCAAAAATAATTAATTAGATACAGACCGTCGCGACGGCTGCCTACATTCTTAGCTAAATAAGCTACGCACACATACCGAGCTTGCTTATCTCAGTATGTTTTTGAAGTGATAGGTGGCAGACGAGCAGACGAATCACCTGATGGTAAGCGATTGCCGCCGCCCATAGACACCTACAACACCAGTATGTATGTATTTTATTATATTTGTGATCCTCTGTTGTTTGATATCTGTAACACAAGTGCTTGAGCTACTTAGTACGGAGTCAGGTCAATGTATGAGATGTATGAATTTAGTGGTAATGGTAATACAAAATGATTCTAATTTCAATTTAAAAATTGTATGTAACAAATAAAGTCTTCGAAAGCTTAAAATGAACGGTGCATAATTAAGTTAAATGTATTTCATTATACAGATGCCGACTTTTTGCACGTTCACAAAAACGTCTGGTCCACTTTTGGATCACTGTAATCAGTTCACTCAAACCTGCATTTACGTTCATTGTCGAAGGTTAAATAAACGTTTCCTAAAGGCTTTTTGGAGAACCTTTTCATTTTGAATTATAGGTACAGTAAGTAAACGCGGTACGAAAAACTGCCGAAAATTGTCAATTGATATTGGACTCTTGTGTATTGACGTTAGGTTAAAATCAGTTGAGACCTTTATTGCTTGGTGGTATGGTGGTTAGCTTGAAAAATTCAATTCACTCTATCTAAGTCTGTAATGTTTGCTTTCTTTAAAAAATATCGTATTTTAGCCAACAATCAGTTGTAAATAGTGTTGGCCGCGCTAGTTTTATTCGTATAGCCCCTTAACATTCACAGTAGTTACCGAAATTGTGACAAGAATACTTAAGCTCTTAAAATTTCGGGAAACTACAAGTGCTTATACCTCCATTAAAATTTTAAATTAGAAAGAAAACCTGATTCCCTAAAACTTATTATTAAAGCTATCATTTAAATAGCGTTTTCAAATTGTTTCGATCAACACAATTTGGGGTCCAACACTAATTGATAAAAATCACTTAAATTTATTTATTGCACTATTAATCCGATCACAAATCACAGTTGTTATTACAAGGAAGCTATTATTATCTGAGTGATATTTTAATATTATCATTGTCAATAAATATCAAAAACTATTTGGCCTTTCCATATCGAATGCGAGACGATAAATAATAGGAGCGAGAGGCGGGGCCGGCGCGTGCGCGCCCACGCACACATTTACAATGCAAAATATTGTATGTACGTTTCACACTTTGGTAGGAATACCAAAATAAAATAAAAAAAAGGCGGACATTATTACTACCCCCGTTTGACGCAGTGGTTTGATTGAGCAATGGTTGAGACGCAAGGATCTAAGCTCCTAATTCCCGCATCGACATAATATAGTCCACGGCATCTATCAATAGTATAGCGATGACCGTTAGTTTGCGCACTTGTAAAAAAGAAGACTTTATACTAAAATTGGTTTCTGCGCACTCAAGGTCATCGCTATTGTTTCATGCCGCAGACTATACTTAATTGTATGTTGATGAAATCATGAAAAATATATTTGCGTTGGTTTGGGTGTTTGTCTTCGTTGATCCTGGTTATCATAGTACAAGAATAAAGCTAAGTTTGGGAGCAGGACATTGATGTGATGTCTCGAATTATTAATTTTAAAGATTTATTTATTGATTAATTAATAATTTCAATAAGGCTTTATCTCGATATAATCTTTAGACCTTATGAGAGTAAAAGAATGTTGATAATTTTTAGACAAGGCTAATTTAGTACTGTGAAGGCATTTAAATATTGTTACTGAACACTCTCAATACTTTTGACTATAAAAAAATATTGTTAGAATGATCTTTTCTGTCAGACTTAGCGACTACTTAGACCGATAAAATCAGATTGACACTGGTACAGCGCATAATGCCTAATACATTATTTAATGTTAACCGTTTCACTAAAACCTTAATCACTTGGCCACCCTACAATCACGGCTAAATAAAAAATGCAAGGTATTTTGATGAGTTCAAGTCAAATGTTGTTGAATTTTAACACCAATAAGACATAGCCTCAGGTATTTTGTATCGCTTTTATATCGCTTCAATCAATTGCAAATTGCCTTTTAACGTTATGCATTTAGTCAAAATATAAACTAGGTATCAAGATAACTTGGTTACGACATCGATTAAGAAAACGTGTACGCAATGCTCATATTTTGTTTTTATTGACTGTCAATATCGAAAGATAATGATCATAATTTTGATAATTCATCGAATGATTACATATACTTATTATAGACTAGCGGCCGCCCGCGACTCCGTCCGCGTGAAAAGTAACTTTTACCCCCCTTTCAACCCCTTACAACCCCCTTTTCGCAATAAAAAGTAGCCTATGTCCTTTCTCAGGTCTAGATTATCTGTATACCAAATTCATTAAATCCGTTGAGTAGTTTTGGCGTGAAAGCGTAGCACACAGACAGACAGAGTTACTTTCGCATTTATAATTAAAGTATGGAAGTATGGATACTTGTACTCGTACGTGCAAGAGGATATTTTGTTTGTTGTATGTTTACACGCGTATTTAGTGTAAACTGACTGTGCTTTTGTAGTTTTACAGCTCTTAAAGATATCTTGAAATTCGAATATCCCGGCAAGATTGAAAACAAAATGTAGTAAATTATCAGCCTATATACGAGTACTATCACACTGCAGGGCAAACGCCTCCATCATAGAAATAAAGTCATCACTACTACTATTAGGCTTCATATACTTAGATTTTTAAAAAATGAAAAAAGGAAGAACATACGTTAATCAATTTGGACATGACAACACAATATAATAATACAGACTAATTACACACGAATGCATAGGTACCTAATGCAAAAAGTTAAATCATAAGACGTTAGCATCTGCTCTAAGATATCACGTTTTTCGAAAAATGTCAAGCTATAATTTAAAACGAGACAGACACCAAAAGCCTATTTGTATACGAAATAACACACTTAACATAGTTAACACAGCTACAAAAGGTTAAGTAGCAGTTGCTCTGCATGCATTTTGTATCAGATTTAATCTCCATAATCCAGAACAAATAGTTAAATTCACATTTGAGACACTCATCTCCTATTAGCACTATGTTATGGTAATGACTTTGAAGTAAATCCAAGTCCCAAGTGTCTGTAGAATTTTATATCTTGACACGACGACATAAGTTTCAAAATATGTTGGCGTTTTTCATGATGGCCATATGTTAGTTGATTTACTCGTACGACTACTTATACCAACAGTATAGAAAATTTAGTAGAAATACATGTTTAAGCATAGGTCATTTCCATTACTGAGAAGGCAACGTCCGGATGATGTTCTATGGTTTAAGAACCTAAGGGATACGATCTTGGGGTCCTGGGGGTCTACTCCGCCAAACGATATCGACAGTTCTTACAAAAACCCTACTCTAACACAGCTTAAAATACGAATTATTGAATTTGACAGCTTTACAAACGTCAAATCGACGAACATTCCTACGACGTCTCTGATGGTATCGTTAGGAGTATCGTTTTCGTCTTTTTCAGCCATTTATGGTCCATGCTGAAGAATAATAAACCAAACAGTCAAACTTTTTTTAAATTTTACAAGCATTCGTCGTATCGTTACGATTAAATCGATATCGTTTGGCGTAGTAGACCCCCTTGGTTGAGCAAAACTACGTTTCGAATTTTTCGAAGATAGTTCGGGTTTGTGATCACCAATCCGCATTAGACAAGCGTAATGGAAAAGCTTAATACCATCATAGTAGCGAAGACTTGATTTCTATAATAGAGGCCTTTGCCCAGCAGTAAGACACCGTACTTATAGGATGATACTTTACTGAGAAGACCAAATTTGGGGCCCAATAAAGCTGTTTTGATGCCGCACGCACAGTTTTGATCATTCGATTGCGTACAACCGAATTCATCAAGTTGTATCTTGATACTGTGAATCTTTATACTGTGGTAGGTATAGCATTAGTACCGCATTCAAATCGAACTTAACTAAGTATCCTGTTCATTAGAGTACGATTTAACTTGTTAGCTGATAGAACGAGAACATTGGTACATTTCATTTGACTTCTGACCTTTATTATACCTTGTTTTCCACTTACACTATTACCTAAGCAATAGTTAAGTTATTCTATGAATTCATTAAGTACCTACTTACAGCGGTTAACTCTGGGTTTCTTTTATACGACTTAAACTTGGTCTATGATATGAAATTTGGCAATTAGCTTCAATGTAAGCTATAGCAGTCTTTTAACCGTGAGTGAGGGTCGACCGGAGTGATACCACGGCCTCACAAAAGACCGGCGTGAAGCAGCGCCGGCGCTGTGCTTCGTTGAGTGAGTGAGGGCACCGGAGGCCCAATTGGAGGGAAAGGGGGTTAAAGGTTGGCAGAGCATTTGTGACTCTAATGGTGTTGCAGGTGTGATGGGCGGTGGCAATCGCTTACCATCAGGTGACTCTATTGGTGTTGCAGGTGTCTATGGGCGTATTACGTAAAAAGTCTTATTCGCGACTCTTAAACAGGGGAATCATTGAATGGCTTCTTCGCAAAATGTCTCTTTCGCAGAATGTCTCTCAGTCGCTAAATTTCGCATACTCATAATGTCTCTTTCGCAAAAGGTCGCTTTCGCATAATCTCCGACTCTAACAGATCCATACAACATACCAAAAATGCAGTACTGCATCAAATTTTGCGAATTTAATACTTATCTAATTCTACTCTACTAAGCTATACCGCTGACCATTAGTTAATAGTAGGAAGAAAGCCACCATGCAGGGCCATACAACTTTATTATACTAAATTAATTTTCATTACATTATCTACATAGTAGCATTAACATATTAAACCAAGGACAATAATAGGCCAATTTATAATAATTACGCCTATAAAATCTGGTAAGCTTTATTGATCACGGTCATAAGTAAAACCGTATGGTAAGTATAAAAGACTATTAGGTAAATATACATTATAAGTTAATAATCAAAGGTCACTATTAGGTAAAGTAATTTTGGTAGGTACAGTCAACTATGTATACACATTAGGACCTTGTCACAATATGTATACACTTTAGGACCTTATCACAATACACTAAGAAAGTAGAGGTCGTTCTACTTTCTTATATTATGTATTGTGATAAGGTCCTAAAGTGTACCTACTTACACTGATTTCATGCAGCGAAAAAATTATGAGAAAAATGTCTTAAAATTTGATACTTATTCATTTTAAAAGAGATTCGACTCTAATTCGATTTCAATGTCGAGTGCACAAGAATTGGTCCCCAGGGGAGAATTTTCGTGCACTCGACATTGAGTATGACATGTATGAAATTTCAAAATTCGACTTCAATGTGGAATGCACGAGAATTGCCCCCCTGGACCGTATTAAATGACAAACTACGACGTTGGAGGTCATGACCCATTTTGGATCGTTGACCCAGCGTAGCAAGTAATACAAATCTCTTTAAGTCTGACCTAAAGAATAACTAAAAAAACAAAATTGCAACATTCTTCACACCACCGTTAATCCCAGTAGCGAAGCTAACAGTAAAAACCTTTTTACAAACTCCAATTTTCTCATTGATTTACTATTATACACAAAAACGGCGATCGTGAAATCAAATTACATCAATAACCGAATTTTGAGGCAAAAATATATTGTAAAAACTACAAAGTGGCATCAAATGGGCCCAATTTTCGCCTGTGAGAAACGGTTCGGGTAATGAGCGTATTATGTGCAGTTTTCGGTAGTGTTTGTGAAGTGAAACTCGGGTGTTAAGTTGAGTTAAATTTCTTCTAACTCAAGTGAATACCGCTTATTGCAAGAACTCATTATTATCAAAAAAAAAACATCGATTTGTCAAGATCAAAAGCAGTAATCGTACATTATGTACAGGGAAATGATGTATGTATATTACCTTATTTTACATTCTTGAAAGCAGTATGTAAACAGTTTGAGTTCTTTTTTTCCTACACTGTATTTTATGTTAATAGGTGATAGACAAGCGAACGGATCATCTGAAGGTAAAGCGTTTGCCGCACCCCATAGACACCTGCAACACCAGTAGAGACACAAGTGCGCTGCCAACCCATTACCCCCTTTCTCCTCAAATTGGTACCCTCACTTACTCGAGAAAAAACAGCGCACGCGGTGCTTCAAGCCGGTCTCCTGTGAGGCCGTGGTATCAATCCGATCGAGCCAGCCCATTCATGCGAAAGCATAAGTCTTAAAATAATTTTGTGTAATATTTGTCAATTTGCTCGTTTTAGCTAGCCTCGGGATCGAACCCGGGACCCAGAGCGTAAACTGTGCCCCACTACCCACTGTACCAACAAGGTAGTCACTATATTTATACATTGTTGTACAGTAGTTGCACTATACTTATACATTAAAAAGCATGATTTCCACCAATGAAATACGATGCGCATTGATTGACGGACAAATTGAATGTTCCAATTTACATACAACGTTCCAATTCAAGTAGTTGCGTTAGTTATTTTCATCCGCATTTCTCATTAGAGCCTTGATCTTATTTTGACAGTTCAACCAACGGAATGCCGACAAAAACTGCGGCTAATAAGGCTTCGTAAAAACGCTACGAGTCGTGCGCGAGCGCAGGGCTACGGCGATCTCAAAGCGGAAACTGCAGAAAGACCACTTCGTTTAACAGACCAAAGATAATGTAATCACTACGTTATTTAAACAGACTTCAAATCAATTAAGATATGTTTTTAAACTTTTACTTTGCATTATACAAACACTTCTTATAATGGAACTAAAGAACTGGAGTAAGTGCTAGAATGTACTTATATATTTAAATTTCCTCTTTAGGAAGTCCCGTTTATAAAAAGTATTTGTTTAAATTAAGCACCTAATACATATTCTTTTGTTAATCTCTATGTAACGGATCTCTCACGATGAATAAATTAGAATTGTCTAATATCTTACAAACACAAGCGTTTATCACACGAATGTTTGTCCAGGACTCCAGGATGGGAATTGAACCCACGACTTTTGGCGTATGAGGCAGGGTCGCATTTAGTAATGCGCCCCGGCCAGTCTTTGAATTGTATTTTTTTAAAGTAATAAATTGATTCATTCTGCTGCGTCGATACGAGTATTATTTCTCTCATCTATATCAGAAAACCCACGTAAACGAAGACTGAGCTATTGAAGATTTTGGTCCTTCGAGCCGGATTAGAAAAGCAGAAGTGCCTTCTGTACATTCGTACTCTATGGCTGCATGGAAATGCGCACCTGTTCCGCCACCCACTGCGTCGGATAAACGAGAGCTTAGTTGGACGACTTCTTGTAGTCTGGCCACTTTTTCACCTACCCTGCTGGCTACCGTCTTCATCGTAGAACAGCGGTAAAAGCTAATTGTAATGGACATGGACGCAGCCAGTATTTTCTTAGAGGTTGGGCAATGGGAAGGGGATTGAGAGAAGTTCTCGCTTCGTTCTCTTTCTAACGACACCTAGGTCGGGCTACCGGGCGTGGGAATATCGGTCGGGTCTGGTATGCTTACTTCACGAGATGATCCTCGTCCAGTCTCTCGAGGTAGCCAATGACTGACAATAGTGCAGGATCGACCAAAGTGGCGTTCTCTTGTTTTAGAGACCAAGACTCGTTTTGGGTCGCTGATCCAGTGGAGTAAGTACCTAAGTAAGTAAGGATATTAGAGAGGGAGTTTTGACCATGGGAGAACGACGTTTCGGCGGGTCGACCGGATTGATACCAGAACCTTACAGAAAACCGGCGAGAAGCAACTCCTGCGCTATGATTCGCCGAGGGAACGAGTATACTGGAAGCATAATTTGGGGGGAAAGAGAAAAGGTTGGTGGTACACTCGTGACAAGTCCGTGATCTCGGAGTTCGATTCCCGGGTGGAAAAAAATTATGTTTCGAATTTTTCGAACATAGCTCGGGCTTGTGATCACCAATCCGCATTAGGCAAGCGTGGTAATTAAGTCAAATCCCATCATAGTGGCTGTAACCTCTGAAGATAGTGTGCAGCAAATGAAAGTCCAAGTACGCGCTCACAAATTTTGATCCAAACTCTAACTAACTACTTATATAATAGGAATACACTTATTATTTTAATAACCTTTTAACATTTTTAAACATATTTAAACAAAAGGCGTCGCTTACAGTGGCGATGACTTGATTTGTATGATGCAGGCGAGGATTCTTTTACATTCGTGACCCTATTGGAGTTGTGGGTGTCCATGGGCGGTTTCTTTGATAGGTCAGACAACGGAGTCACCTTTAAACATCCTATTTCCCGGGATTGGGTCTCGGTGAGTTTAACCATACTGCGTACCTGAGTAGCACCACGCTGGCCATACCACGGGGGTCTCTGCGTCCAGGGCGCGGCGCGGGGCCGAGGCAAGCATCAGAGCGGCAATGCGTCAGCCGAGCGACGCCCCATCTCAACCCCTACGGACCAACCATAACAACACATAACTTTGGATTCAGATCGCCAATCAAACTATTATTTTGTGTTTTTAAATTTTAAATTGGGGAATGGGGAGGCTAGATCATTAAGGCGACACAGCGACGATAATAGTGCCGCCAGTTGATTTATATTAATTGTAAGGATTATTAGATATATTAAAAAAATCCTTCTATGAAAACATAAAGGAAAGTATTACAATTTTTTTGGACACACTCCGGTTCAAAGAAAATTAACTAAAAGTGGCCACTTTCTGCAATTGTAAAAAAATTGTTACTTGGCGCTTGTAAAAAATATTGTTACGCAATACAAAAAAAAAAATGCATTCTTTATTTTTTGCATAGAAGGTTTTTTTTAATATCTTATAATTGTCACAATTAATTTAAATCAATAGGTGGAGCTAGTTTCGTCACGGTGTCACCTTAAGCAGATACATCGGCGCAAGCGCAGTGAGCCGCGCAAGCGACGGATCTGCAAAGGACCAGACTTCCCAGTTATTATATTTACTATATTTACTACTAATCATTTTCAAATGAGAGGTTAAGGCCGGATTCGATGAATCTTCATTTGAGCTAAATCTATGGTATAACGCTCCAATTCTTATAGAATGACAAATGACAACCTTATACCATAGAATAAATTATTGTCGGATAAAAATTGGCCAAATCGCACCTTAAAAAGTGTTGCGGCTAAATGGTTAGTAATTTTAGGAATATTTTTGTATTTTAGCACATACATACAAACTTGCATAAATAAATATCAGCTACATAATAAATATGATAAAATAACATATAAGTAAATTCCATATTTTTTTCTATCATTCAGGAAACTAAAACATTAAACCTATTTCGGTTATCCGTGTGACAGCGGCTAATCAACAGAACCTGAAGCGGCGACGTCACACCACAGAAAACAATAACCAGTGTATTAACCCCAAACAGCATCAGATGCCAGCCGAACCGTGAAAAATCGATTTGGACGCAGCAAAATGCTTTGTCCCGATTTTCCCGCACCCAACCGCGGCAAAAAGCCTTAAGACACCGATAGTTTTTTCCCGTCTAATCTCGCGGCGGTACAGTAATTTTTTTGGATCATTTCTTCTGTTTTTTGCCGACTCGGTTCAATGCGGCGGGCGCGAACGGTTGAACTTGAAATGATTTCGTGTGAATGTTGCAGTTGCCAAGTCGGGTCTTCGATCATCCGAAACGTGCAGGTTTCCTCACGATGTTTCACCGCCGAGCTAATGGGGGAAATATACTTAAATAATATGCATATAGATTTGAAAAATTTATAGGTGCATGCTCAGATTCGGACCACGACCTCCCGTATGGAATGCACGTTTTTATCTACTTTGCTACCATCGCTCATTTTTACTGAGCTCAACCCGTCTAGTGACAGTCTCGTCTTGCAGGACACATTTACTGGAGAAGGCCTACTACTGGCCACTGGTTTAATCACACACTTTTAAAAAAATAATTGTTTTTTGGAACACTCGATTTTTAATTAAAAATTTAGCCAGTTATCGTGTTAGAAGAATAAAAAAGTCGTATAAAATACATAACTGTCGTTGAAAATTACGACATAAAGCCGCGTGGAAGTATATTTTTATGGTGACATTAAAGATTTGTTTTACAGAGGTGCCAAGTATTTTTTAATAATCCGTTTGGTTATCATGATTCTTTGTTAATTTGTTTATTTTGTGGACGTCTTCATAATTTCTTCTAACTAGCTTAGAACCAGCAAGAAACTTAGTAGTTTTTTCAAATTTGTAAGTAAGTAATCGGTTTAATTTTTAGACAATTTTGAGACATTTTGTAACAATATTTTCTAGTTCGTGTCTATTGAATATTACAGAGATTTGTATCGGCTGGCCAAACGAAAGAATTTGCACCTGCAATATTGCAGGGAGTCACGAGCCGTTTTATCTGTTACCACGTTTTGCTTCAGCTAATAATAAAGTCGTTTAAATTAATGTCTGGAAATGGTTTCTTTATTGATAGACGTCGCCCGCAGCTCTCTTTGTTTGACAAAATCTTTAGCTGAGCATCCAGTAATGTTTATTTCTATATTTTATTATATACATTAATGAATCTTAGTATATTTTCTATATACTATTTATAAAGAGATAATCTCTATAGACATCGACAAAGAATTTATGCAAACCAAAAAGGCGAAACACTAGCGCGATGCAATCAATGCCCAGCGCCATCTTTTGGTAGACAGTTGAACTACTGTCCCGAAACGAAGTGAGGGACGGGCCACTAGTAAATAAATAAATTGACACAACATTGTGCTATGGAACCAGAAACAACGAAGGAACCACAAACACCCAGATTCAACACAAATATCTGTTACATCAACCGCGACCCTTGATATTTTTTTAAAGATAGATCAACAGTTATATTATGTATATTTTCATAAAATATATGATGCCTAATAACACCTTAATATAGATCGACTGATGCAAACATAATTGATTGAGGTCAGGAAGTGTTGGCTTTATTTATATTCCTGTTAAATACATGGATATACAAATATCCAATAAATTAATATATTATGATTTAATATGATTGACGATTACCCACCCACGCCAAAGTTGGTTCTTATTTGAATTCCAATACAAATCTAGTTTCCTTATAAAGGAATCACTTACATTAGAATATGACCCATTCGTCAAAATGACGAATAATACAAATATACGGCCCCAAGCTGTGTGAAAATAGCACTTCTGTCTCAGACATAGAGTCCAGAGAACCTACAACGAAATCTTCTCCTAACAAACAAGAATAATAATAATAAATTCACACAACATCTCATACATTGACCTGACTCCATACTAAGTAGCTTAAGCACTTGTGTTACAGAATATCAGACAACAGAAGATCACAAATACAAGTGTTCATCACACGAATGTTTGTCCAGGGTGGGGAACGAACCCACGACCTTTGGCGTATGAGGCAGGATCACTACCAAATGCGCCATCCGGCCAGTCAAGTCAGAATATCGGGTATGTTCTCGTTTGTAATCTTATTTGCTACCGCATCCAAAAAAATGAGCCGCGCATTGAGTCTAAAAGGGATGGGGATATAAATTCGGTCGTGAATTCCGCTACATCGTAGACCCTCTGTTTCGCGGTAGCTAGTGTTCCGGATGCGGCGCCCGCGCAGCTTAGTTTGCGCCCGCGGGCGTCTAGTTATTATAGGGCTGGCGATGATGAACTTCGGCTTTGAAGTGACGTCGTATTTTGGCTAAAATACTAGTGTCCCATCGAAATATATGGCTAAGGAAATGGAGTCAAACTCTTGTGCACTATAAATATCCTGCGTCGATAGGCTGATCGTTGAGATTGTCCCCTATAATCGAAATATCGGTTAGGAGGACATTATTTATTAAGCTAGTTATATATTTTGACACGAGCAAAGTTGTTGTGTCCCCACTTAAGATGCTACTTATAGGTACATCTGTTAAGATGCAAGGACCTAACTATTTATTATTTTTGATTAGATATTTAGTTATTTTTTTTTGTCATTTTAAGTTTTTACGTACGTAACTACGTTGAAAGAATGGTATCAGATCGGGGCATATCTTGGGCAACCTACTGGTCGTTGGCTAGTGCGGCGACCACACTGTCGCTGGCGGAATGTAGTAAACGCGAACAGAAACGTTTCACTGAAATCCAGTCGGTAGATTTTGCGTAAAAGAGGAGTAAACATCCATATACAGGGTGTATCTGTGAACATTTACATCCCTTTAACCACGTGTTCTATCAACCATTCTGAACAACATTTGCTCAACAACTTTTCTAAATTCTTCGAAAAAATTTTCGACTCCCCATACAAAGTGACCAAGTCACGTGACCGACTTTGTATGGAAAGATGAAATTTTTTTATGCGAATTTTCAAAAGTCATAGAACAAATGTTGTTTAGAATGGTTGGTAGAACACGTGGTTAAAGGGATGTAAATGTTCACAGATACACCCTGTATATGATCGCGACTTGACTTTCACGTTTATAATATTAATTGGATGGGATTTGCTAGTGGTGTGAACCCTATGTGTGTAAATCCGCTCGGCAGGTGCGGCGGGCCGGTCGTGCGGCGCGGCTCGGCGCTCGCCACTCGTCAATTGCTTCAATTGAGCCTTTTTTCCGAACGCCCATTAGAGAGGAAGCACGCGAACTGTCGATACAGCGGGATCTTATCCCGTCGCGATAAAAACTCGTGTGACACCCGCTTTTTAGGGTTAAGATTAGTGATGTCGTCAAAAATGTACATCCGCGGATACGGATCAGATTACGGATATTTGGTGACAAGATCCGCTGATATGCATACGGATACGGATCTTAACTTTCTCACACAATCAGTGCCAGTGCGCGTGACCTTGAGTCAAGACATGTTTTGAAAGAAAAGAAAGAAGAAATGTTTTGACTTGCATTGTGTGACAGATCTTTCTTTATTTATGTGATAGGTGGATGTGATTGCAATTTGTAGATTGCATCTTTTGTTTTGTTTTAGTAAGCTAGTAAATTGAATCTATTTTACATAATTGATGACTGTCAGAATCTTAGCAATTGGCGTCACTCGTACGCCTTGCCCTTCGCCTTAAGGAATTTTATCTATAAATTTAAAATTAATAAGGTAAATAGATCCGTAAAAGATCTGCCTAATAGTACGAGAATCAGATCTATCTTCTGCCTCGGATATCCGATACGAGTACGGATATCCGGCTCATCACTAGTTAAGATATGTCGGTCGATAGACTTTTCACGGGTTTAATAGGGTCCGCGGCGTGGTTATTAGGGGTGAGTGACATGTGACTTGAGGTATCCGATCTTATCTTTTTTAACATTTGCGAATGGAGATATCTATTTAAAAAGTACCTGTTTTTACACAGCACAAGTTTCTTTACGTCTTTAAATGGTGTATCTATCCGCAAATTGTTTCTAATTAGGTTTAAACGATAAAAAAGACTTAAGTTGTTTGTTATAAGCCGACAGGATGTCTACAGTATGCTCCAAAGTTTGTATGTGATAAACATTATCTTTATTACAATACATTTTATTGGATATTAGCATCAAAAGAAAAAAATATCCTAATTTTATATGACAAACTTAAAAATAAGTGATATACGCTGCCTCTCAACCAGAGTGATACCACGACCTCACAGAAGACCTGCGTGAAGCAGCAATAAGTACCAGAGGCACAATTGGGGGTCAAAGGTTGGCAGTGTACTTGTGACTCTACTGATGTTGCAGGCTTCTATGGGCAGCGGCAATCGCTTACCATCAGCTGATCCGTCAGATCGTCAGTCACCTATCACAAAAAAAAACTAAGCTGAGTTCATCGAACTGCTTCAAGAAAAGAAAATAATCGTTCAACAGAGAAAAATCATCTATGCTCACGTTAGAATCATGCTGTATAAGTGGTCTGTGTAGAAAGCGATGCCAATTACCGTCGACAACTGTCTCGGCCCGCCACCCGCGCGGGCGCGCGTTCGATGCCCGGCGGGTCTAGTTTAAGTATGGAATTAGCGCGACAAAGATATGTTGGCGCGTGTTAAAATTCGGAATGTATTAAATAAATAAATAAAATAACTATAAATAAATTCTCACAACATCTCATACATTGAGCTGACTGTGGAAAGTGACTGACGAGCAGAAGGATGACCGGATGGTAAACAATTGTCGTAGCCTATAAACAAAACCACTCGCAATGGTACCAGTGAAATCACAAGTGTGCTGCTAACCATTGTTGAAACAGATTTTGACAGATTAGGGATGTATTTATACATTTACTAATAGCTTCGTTTCGGGGTTTAATTTGGCTATTAGTTCCAAATTGTACTAATAGACGGCATTGGGTGTCACTTACATCAAGCAAGTGTTCAGTGTTTTCAGTTTACCTATAAGCCTTGTCGTTGTCTATTTAATTACATCTTTATAACATACTCGTAGCAAAGATACAGATAGATTTAGAAGAAGGTACTCATATAAATCTCCCAGCTGTAAATACCCTCTTTCATACAAATGTACCATCCCACAAATTCATAATTGCAGATTGCACTCGAGCCTCAATATCGCTCTCAATCACAAGTATTAGAATCAGTGTAGGGATCATCATTAATATTATACAGCCCTGTATACCACGTCATTATACAGGGCTAAGCCTCGGCTAGGGATGTAACGGTCGTGTTCGTCGACTTGATATTTATGAATGAGCCTACAGCGCGGTAGGTGCGCGTGCGCAATAAGGTCTTAGGGCTGCGACGGGATTGGTCGATAATATCGGGATTTGTCGATAATATCGATGAAAGTGTTTGCGGAATTCTTTTACATCTCAACAAAACTTTCCCAGCTGCATTCAAAGATGTTGCTTTTAAACCCAAGGTAAGATTTCAGATGATCTTAGACGTCCATATTTTGTATGGACCAGCTCATTTTTATTTTCCTTGTTTGATTAACTAACATGCTAAAGGGGCTTTATTCGTGTTACCTATTATGAGTGTTTCGGGATTAAAACGACAAAATTTTACAGTGTGTCATCATAATCATCACCACCAGCCTGTTTTTTTCCTATGTATTGATTAACTTGATGGGTAATAGACTTGCAATTTGATACAAGTCCCACCAGCCTGTTGCAATCCACAGCTGGACATATAGATCTCTTTTTCTGATGTTCGGCGCTTCAATCGATTTTTCACGGAATGTGTTTAAGTCATGTAAATAATTATAATTGCGACTGTAACTCTTAGGACGTAAAAGTTACCTAGAACAATTGAATTGAATAATAAAAGGTGAATCTATAAACAGATATTTGTAATGTTATATTTGTAGTGACATTAAAATGTTGAATCTAAATACTTCTATTTCTGATGACATATTCATATGATTTTCAAATCTAATAAAGACACGGAACTATCCAAATTGTGTATAATAAATAAATTAGTCCGACACACATTAAATCATTATTTTGATTTATAACGGACTTTTATTATTGTTCATTGTAATTCTAACTTATAATTCATCTGCACAATAAACATCTTGAGAAGTTTTGACGTTTCTAGTTCACAGAAGCTTTTTATTGGCCTGTGATTTATCGTCAAAGTAATCTACACTAATTCGCCTCATATAAATTATCATAGCCTTAAACACGCGACAGATGAATGGTTATCTTTATTCATGTTAACGACTTGTAATACCATACATCATGAGCATCAAATCTCATACAGCACAAAATAAATATCGAATGAATAATTCATTAGAATTAGCATACTGTATCGTTACTTTTTTTCACATCACTACGCGACCCCACAAGCGGATGGTCGCTACCTCGATAGTAGTGAAGACCCTGACTGGTTAGTTTAGAACTACATTTACGAAGAAAGGACGAGTTAGTGTAGCTCTTAGTATACTGGTGGTATCGCTAATCATATTTCAAGATTTCGTTACATAAAATCGCTTACAATTCATTAATATTGTAACATAGAGATTGAATAATGGAGCAGGGTCGAAGGTAAGCATCGGTGAGTTCAAAGCGGCGGTAATGGTATGATTTATATGGCGGTAGATGAGTGCAACTTGACTAGAGACAATATAAATTATAGCGGGGACTGTTTACTTAATAACGACCCCACAGATTGAGATCTTTATTATCGATACCAGGATCTAGATTTGGGTTTGGCAGCTCTATATTTTATGGACATAAATCATTGTATAAAAGGATTATTTATAGTATAAAAAGGTTACTAGGGGATTGTAAATAATACTTCTTATTGCGATATATTAATGTTATCAGGCTTTAATTACCTAGCACTAAAAAGAGTTTTAAACTTTGAAGAAATTTTAAGTAAACCTTAATATCCATTATTAGGTATTAAAGGAAAGTACAGGGCGAATAATTTGGCAACTTTGATAATTCTAACGGGAAGGCGAATTTGGGTACTATACTGGGTAGAGTCCAATTCAGTGACATCCTGATATGTTATTTTTGTTTTTTTTTGTCTGAATTGAAAAACTATTGTATGACTGAGATGATGCATTTGGTAGTTACTCTATCTCATTCACCAAAGATCTGAACAAATATTAGTATGATGATTAATTGTCAAATATACACTTTGGGTGTTTTATATGTTTAAGTAATACTAGTGGCCCTCACTTTGTTTGGGGACAGTAGTTCTACTGTCTATCAATAGAAGGCGTTGGGCGTTGATTGTATTGTATTTTCAAGCTACTTAGTAAATACGGAATCAAGTCAACGTATGATTGTGTTGTATCGAATTAGTTCATTTATTTTATTCGTAACCGCACGCGGCACAGGGGAAAACAGATTCATCGCACTGCAAAAAATGCTACAGATACAAAATTCAGATTAACAACTTAATTATTATCAAATCAGCAAAATGATATACCTTGTTAACGTTTTTATAAAGATCATTACGTGTTACTCATTACACGCGGTCATCAACGCAGTGTAACTAACTCATGCAAACCACACCTGGAAATGGTTATAATTTCATGCTTCTCAATCAAGAAGTCGTTATGTATTGAGTGATGAAGGCTCCTCTCGAATTAATGACTTCCAACCGATATCATTATTAATTGGGTTAAAAATATCATTAAAGTTCGTAACTATCATTGTTTTGTAACACATCAATCATGGACGGATTAAATGGAACTCGCAACGCGTGTTTTGTGAAATAGAACTCTCTAATTAAGTAATTCTTGTGGTTGAAAAAGAGATCGGAATCGGTTGCTATTTATCATTAATTATGTAACGAATTAGTATCTAGGCATCTCGATTTATATCCGTATATGCAACTGTATCTGTTCATATTACAATGTCTGCAATTGTGAACATACAATTAGAAAGGTTAACATGTCATTAGTTTTGCGATTTGCAGTGCAGTATATTAATGTACCTAACCTAAGTATGACTTCTATCTATCAGATGACCAATGGAGAGATTTGGGCAGACCTTGTCCCGTCAGAACTATACTTACTTGGTAGGTCACTAAAAATCTCAATGTACATTGTGAATTTATAAAAAAATATAGGTAACTACTATCAACTTTAGATTTTCAATTCTAATGATCCCATTCACATAATTTTCGTAACCAAGGCAGGATCTTTGCATCTTCAGCTTCGATCATATTAAAAGTTTAGCGTGAGCGCGCGTTTTCTCGTATTAACCCTGAGGCCCATAACAGAACACCCGATCAAAAGAGGGGAAATTATAGGGTAATTAAAGGGATTGGCTCGGATAAAACATGTGTCTCGCAAAACCGGTAAACATCTAAACATTGTTGTTAGAGATTTATTAATGGTGATTAGCTTTAGCGTTCAAGAAAGTAGAAAATCGCGGATTAGGGGACAAGAAGACTGTAAATTATACTATTTAACGAGATTACTGCAAGGAAGTAGTACAAATTGATTGTGTCTAGTAAATTTTAAATAATTATAGGCACGTGGAGAGGATAATGCGCTATACGGTTAATACAGAGACACAGTAGAGATATCCCTAGCTTTTGGACTTTATATATAAAGTGGCTCGTCTATGAAATAAATTATGCGAATATATCGATTGACAACAGATCTAATGTATAAAAACCTTTATACCATTTGATATGCAAATAAAGAAATATGAAATAAATACATTTCCCTTAGCGAGAAAATTTTCTCCTGGCATTTTTCAAGTGGCCTTCCCAAAATCACCAGTCTACCTTGTGGAGAGTCTGCCCCGGCTGCGACTTCCTGTAGGTACACGGGAACTCCTTGGATGCGGCCTAATATATCCAGCAGTGGACAGCTATTGGCTGAAATGATGATGGTGAGAAAATTTTCATAATAATTATGTACTATCTAACATAGGTTTGTCTGTCTACGAAAATTACTCTGTTATGTCAATGGCATTAAGGTGAATTTTGAATATTAATTAATATGTTACATAGGAGGTATTGGCACATAACTGACAATATGGAGTATGTCACTTATATCTTTTCCGTGTTCAGAAAATAAATTGGTTCAGTTATAAAATATAATCTTTCCATATATGTCAGGTTTAGCGTTAAATGTATTTTCATTACATTAAATTTGGTATTAAGTGGTATACAATCTAACGTTTGTTGGCATAACACGCAGCAACTATCTTGCTTCCTCTAACTTCGCATAAGATCACGCCCCACAAAATTGCCCAACGAAAACGTAAAACCACAGTTTATCGCAGCCGTACTCATTACGTGGGAAGCGGCCTACACCGCCTTCTTTGCATTTCCTACCATAAATAAGCGCATAAGCACCATGCACCTTATATCGGAGTAACGGTGTTGATTGTCGCTAAGTATCGTAAATACTAGGATTTGGTATGCGACGCAACAGCTGGGCAGCTTCGACCTATGCGATAATGCAGCACTTATCGCGAGGTAAGAGCAGGGATATTGGATTCAATGTACTAAGTGTTGGCCGAACAAAATCAATCGACTGGAACATCCCTAATGTCATCTGACAGGAACTGTCTTTCATTTAGAGATAGATTCGCGCTTGTGATATTAATTTATTCGAGTAAAACTGTGTAATACCATTTAAAATGCGTTTCATTGTTATTATAAGGTATCTTTTTTATGTGATGTATCTATCTGATAGAAATATACTTTAATTATAATATATCCTCTATGCCCAAGTTCCGGCCTGAAAAACAGCGCTGCAGCATTATACTGACGCTGAACCTTGTGGGCAACTTCTACTTATGTTCCTTTTTTTGTCTCTTTGCCTATGTGTAAATGTGTTGACGGCAATATTTGTCTTCTTACTCTTCTTACGTCCTCTTTTCGTACTTTACTGCATCAAATTCACAACACACAACGTCGTTAACGCACGCTCGACCGGCGTAGTAATACCAAGACGTCACAAAAGACCAGCGTGAAGCAGCGCCTGCGCTGTGTTTCGCGGAGTGAAGAGGGTTAAAGGTTGGCTGCGAAACGTGACTCCAGTGGTGTAGCAAGTGGCTATTTTTTGTGTGATAGGTACCTACCCTCACTCACTCGACAAAACACAGCGCAGTCGTTCACTCCGGTCGAGCCGGCCCATTCATGCCGATGCGTCGCTCTCGCACAGTTAATGCGGCATGAAAGAGATCTACATTCCAAGAAAGGTTATTTCAAACAACTACATCACTTGTCTTTGTCACCCATACCTACAGCTACTATACTGTGACCCACTTCAAAACTGGACTCCCCATAGTGATGATAATTGCCAACATTCAGAAACAAAACGTTTTGAATCCGACGACACACGCAGTCCGTCTCGTGCGCACCGGAACGAACAATGGTGCATTCGGAGCAAGGATGCGCGCGCGCAGGGTCGGGCCAAGGTTCGCATCTTTGTTCGATGTGGGTTACTGTAGGGCTGGGCGAAGTCGTTTTGGAAGACAAGGGAAAATAGACCAAACTATTAAACACAACCTACAAAAATTAAGCTAGATTCAGTAAGCTAATTTATGTTTAAAAATTTAGAAGGGCTTACTATTTTTTGCTGCAGCATCAAGCTATTATAAAAACGGACATTTAATTACCTTTTACTTTCGATGTGCTGTTAATCTATTCTAAGGTTGTCTGGAAGAGATAGTAATTATTGACGTAATAACCAAAGTATTTTGTAACTTTTTTGCAACAAGGGAGTTAAAAAAGGGGGCTCTGTTTGATATCTGTGACAAAAGTGCTTAATATTATGCTACTTAGTACGGAGTCACGTACAGTCAACTCCAAAAATATGTATACACTTTAGGACCTTGTCACAATACATATGTATAAGAACGACTTCTACTTTTTATAGACACATGTATTGTGACAAGGTCCTAAAGTGTATACATATTTTTGGAGTGGACTGTACCTGTTTGTAAAAAAATTTGGCAACGTATTTGTGACTCTACTAGGTGTTGTAGATGTCTATGGGCGGCACCAAACGCTTAAATTCGATAAGAGTAGATGGGTAAAGCCGCCTATCACTAGAAAAAAAATATATGCAGAAAATTTGCTGATCTCTGACCCCTCATACACTCCAGGCGTCGGCAACCATACACAGTTTGCACTACAATTAACCACGAGCGGTATCATAGCTCACTATTTACACGATATCCTTTGATTGTTTTCGTAATTACTAGTTGCGTGCGCGCTAATAATATGGCCGATTAAGATTAGTCATCTCGCTAAATAACTACGATAAAGTGTACTATGCATCTTCTTCTATCTATCTATACTATTTTAAAAGACTTAAGTTGTAAACAAAACAACAGGCTTTTAAATTATCCGAAAAGACTAATTAGATAATAGAAGATTAATGATAATAACATAGTCCACATTGCAA
This sequence comes from Cnaphalocrocis medinalis, assembly GCA_014851415.1. Lineage (NCBI taxonomy): Eukaryota > Metazoa > Arthropoda > Insecta > Lepidoptera > Crambidae > Cnaphalocrocis > Cnaphalocrocis medinalis. The sequence continues at coordinate 14,920,174 of CM026285.1, forward strand.
TCTGTGGCTACCTTTAATTGTAAGAGCAGTCAACCAATGACAATTTACTATAATGTTTACTTTAGAAATCTAATGCTGTATCTTATGTTGGTGGTCCTTAAATAAATAAATAAATAATAGACAAAACACATGCGCGATGTAATCGACGCCCAGCGCCATTTGCTAATGTGTGAAACTAATAGGTATCCCATAATGAAGTGAAGGCGGGTCAGTAGTATTTAATATAAGGGACAAAGTACATAATGAGTCGATTGAAGAAATTTGACACTTTATTATACTTTGATGCGTGGCTGTACGTATTACGTCTTTACATCAAACCAAAAAATCTCGCCATCCCAAACTCCCACGCACTAAGACGAAATTCCTTTGACACCGGCCGCAAATATGAATACTGTGTGTATGGCGAGCGCGCAAAGTGTGCGTCCTACAAGTGACCTTCGCTCCCTACATAGAGGTCGCGGCGACCGGCCACTGTTTAGCATACAGACAAAGCTCCGCAATGAATAAACACCACTTGACGTGCGACAGTCGAGGGGCGCTAAAATGCCGCTCTCTTATATAACATCTCATACTGTGGCAGACTGGAAAAGAGACACTCGTTGAGGCAGCACTGTATGCTAATAAAAAGGCCTGGTATCTTCAAATCAGAAATATATTTCGCAGGACACGTTCACAAGGCAAATCAAACAAGCAATAAAACAAAAGAATAAGTAATATTTCAAAAACATAGACAATATAAAAAGGATGGTAATCCAGCCGTCAATCCTCGGCAGGAAGGTTAAGTAAATATAAGTTCGTACAAAATTTTCATAAAACTAAATGTCAGAAGTACTACAAGGTTGCATAAATCGAAACCGTCCTAACGAATGAAATTATACCCGTCACATAACAGAAGACCGCGTGTGGAAGCGTGGGGTTATATAGATTCGGTAAAGGATGTTTTGTTTTAAGCTCTAATGATAGTACGCTGCATAAGAGGCATCTGTCCTTGACACCTCATTACATTGATCAGTAGCCTTACCATGAGTTTGAAATACCTCGCTATCGAAAACTATCGCTTTGTCTCTTTCATTGTGATGCTTTTGAAAGAGACAGAGAAATAGTTTACGTTATGTCAGTTTCAGGTGTCAACTCATGGTAGCGCTACTGAGAAGTTAAAACGAACCGGACCAATCGTCCCGTTATACAAATAAACACATAAAAATGTAGAGGTGCGTACTCTTACCCACTGAGCTACCATCGCTCATAGGCATCTAAAAACTATTAACTTCAAACTCAAGCAGCATCTTAGAGCTGCCATTGTGTATCGGCAGGCTTTATCATGCAAACGCGCCGCAAGTTTTGGTTCAGTTCAGATTTCTCAACGAACAATGTGGCCGGTAGGAAAAACCGGATCATTCACTATGCTTTGACAGCCTTTGCTCTCAATAAGGTTGTAACTTTCGACCGCCGACAACGCGCGGGTCTTTGCTTCTGGCCAGTGGGGTATAGCCCCTATTATTTAAAGACTTACTGAAAGATTTAAAAATAAAAAAATAAAAATCACTTTATTGCTTAACAATAATACATTTGACGCTTGTTTTCTTTGTATAAATATTAAAACAAAGAAAACCATAAGTCATACAAATGGGTTGAGCAAAGGGTAATGACTCAGCTTATACTGCCGCAGGACAAATCTCCTGTGAAACGCTGACTTTCAGTCACGTTGTTTAATAGAATAGATCAGACGTTGGAGAATCCTACCGGATACCTACTACATGAAGAAACCTGGAGGCCATTTCTCAGTTTTCGCCTTCTATGTAGAGTTGACTTCATAGAAGCACAACCAATAGGAGAACACAGATTACAGTCGACATTCCTAATCTTATTCTCCTATTGGTCTATGCGATACATGAAGTCGACTCGACATAGAAGGCGAAAAGCGAGAATTTAGTCTCTGCGAGTTTTGGATAATTTCTGGAACGTGTACCTAACGACGATGCAGTTGGTCTGGTTCCCCTATTAAAGGGTCGTGAAGGTCAGACGTCAGTCGCTTCACTATGATTACCAGACTCCCCAAATCTTGAATAGTCTAGGTGTACCCCGGGTACCAAAGCGACTGCTTTGAACGCACCTAAGATTCACACGCCAAGATGAGAAAGAGTGTAAATCGATATTTTTTAGTACAGCTATTCAACTATAGACGTATCCTTCATGTGCAGGCTGAGTGGACGCGGACGTCTTTCTAACCATATTCCTAGATCGACCGCCTCGATGGCCCAGTGGCTAAGGTGTTCGCCCGAAGCGCGAAAGGTCCCGGGCTCTATTCCCGGTCAAGTCAATTTAGGAAACTACATTTTCTAAGTTTTCTTAGGTCTGGGTGTTCTGGGTTGACGCCCCCTGTTAATCAACGTCACCTGGTACTCATAGTACAAGGGCCCTAGTTTGAGACCAAGTTGATTCGTGTGATTGTCTGGCGCATTATTTATTTATTTATTTATACTAGCTTACTGCGAGTATGAAGTCTAGAAACACGTGCATTAGAAGAATCAGGTCCCCCCCTCCCTCCCCCTGCCCCCATCTACGGCTAATGACGTCAACCTCATAAACACATACACATTTCACTTTAAATGTACAACCTGTCAGTCCATTGCAGTTCTGAGGCTAATAACACATTCCCGGCAATACCAGCTCGTTTGCATCTGCGCAGGCGCTTGCATAACGTGAATAATTAGGTAGTTCACGTTAATGCGATAGGTATCCGCGTTACGTGTAATGCAGTGTCAAGGCTCTGTATTACTTGGATACTATGGACGTCATATAGGTACGGAAAATTAAAAATTCTATTTAAAACACTAAATACAAGTAATTTTTGAAAACCCCAACCATGTGATCGAAAATATACTCATTGGCCATTCTTGTAAGAAAATGACAGCTGTCACGAAACCCAAACTTAAAGTTAAGTTACGTCATTGGCTTGTAAGGAACTCCATATTGCTGTTTGAGCTTTTCCTAGCGTTTTTTATAGAATTTTACTTGACCAAGGGTAGTGAACTATAAAATTCATGTTTTCTTCATTATCTCTATCTTCAAAGCATTAGGAACATTTGGTGTTTCCACAAATTGTGTTCACGAATGAGACGTATCCTATATTTGTTACACTCCCCAACCACATTGGATATTACTGACCATTAAAATTTACAGCGGGGATGTAATCACATTCCCTACTTTTTATATTCCAGAAAGGACTAAATTTAATCTGAACTTTAAAGTGAAAGCTTATTTCACTGGAATCGATATCTCAAGACATTCTATTATAATCCCATCAAACTCTCCAATAGATAAGCTGTTCCTTTCACAAAATTTACGCTACTTAAAACTAAAAACCCTAAGGACGAAAATCGCTTACACATTCCTCATTTATCTATACAAGTGCAACCATCGGCGTCCTCGTGAAGTAAACCCTAAGTGCAGAACGACCTTGCACCCACACGGACCGGTATGTCTATTAGTCTGGTGCAATATAAACTTTGCTTAGGGTTATAGTAAAATTATCGATAGTTTTTATTCGAAAACGGCAATTCTATCGACAGCTCGGAACTGGTGACTATTGACAGTTTTCTTGGTCTTCTTATCCGTCGCTCATCTTATACAGGGTGTGCCTGTGAACGAACACTTACATCCCTTAACCAGGTCTGCTACGGACTATTCTGCTGAACGACATATTTGTTTTATGACTTTTATAAATTCGTCGAAAATTTTTCTGCCTCTCCATAAAAAATTAACAAGTCAGGAGACCGATTTTGTATGAAATATAAATTTTTTTTCGGCGAATTTTCAACATCATAGAACAAATGTTGTTTAGAAGGTATAGCAGGAGACGTGGTTAAAGGAATTTAAATGTCACCCTCTAGATTATCGCTGATACGTCCATTTTGAATATATGTAACCCTTGGAAAACTACTCATCTTACTCATCTAATTGTAAAATATAATTTTGAGTTTTACATTTATTTTTATGAATAACTATGTTAAGTTCAACATTAATTTACTAGTTTTTATATGAGCAGACGGGCCTATGGATACCCGTAACACCAGTGGAGACTCAAGTTCGCTGTTAATATTTAAACTACCCTTCCTCCCGGATTAGGCTTGTACCCTCACATACGCGGCGAACCAGCGTAGGCGCATCACGCCTATAACCAAACAGTTAAAACTATTTTTAACATTTACGGCCATTTAATGAGCTAAATGTCTTCTGATATCATTTGACCTGACTAATAACGCCACTATCTTTATCCCCCAGACACGGTACATTAGTTTTCATTATCCTCTTGTAAATGAAATTCACAGGTCAGCCTAAGGTCGCAGCGGCAATCAAATGCACCATTGACATCGTTCGTTGCATAACGGCTCGGATGCGCGGCGCACATCGAGTCTGGGCGATGCGTAAGTTAAGAGAGATCGAAATAGATGCACTTTATTTTAATACTTAACGGGAGAACCCCGATCACAATCTTATATTAACTTGTAAGTAAGTGATAAAGAATAATTGTTTTTTTTGTGCTTTTTTTTGACCTTCAATCCTCTTTGGACTATAACATGGAGCTGTTAACTACCGAAATTGAAATTCGGAATTCTCACAACTTGTGTATTTAGTCTGTGCAATACAGTTCAGAAATTGTATAAATTGAAATACTTTCAACCGTAGCAATTTTTACGTAATGTATCTGTTTTTTGGAAAAACATATGTTTGAGGTTTTATGTGTACGATTTCGGCAGTTACTGACCGATCCTGAAAATGGCAGACTACTTATACAGGCCATTATCTGCATGTGAATGTTATAACATAGGCGCGCCCAGCCGTCCAGTACTAGCAGTACTTACGAGCAATAAAGCCATCGCAATTCAAAAAAATATTATATACAACCTAACTCAGGTACTCAATTATGTAATTTACTCGACTCAATAAGTATTATTGAATTATTTATTAATCGAGTGATAAACAATGTCAACTCACCGATTACCGTAATTAAGACAGTTTAAAGTCAAACCTAGGGTCAGTTTGGATAATAATCGTAGCGTGATCCAGTGAAATAAAGTTATTGAAAGACTTTTATAGTGTATTTCACCTTGTTATGTCAAAATGTAAAAAGTTTAATCACGCGCAAAATGAGGAATTAACTGAAGTAACTTGTTCTTTGTAGATTAATCAATAAGGTCCGCTTGCGCAAATGAATGAGATGTTGTGGGATTGATTTGTCTATAACTATCTATGCTATTATAAAGTTATAACTTCTTAAAGGTAAACCGAAAATATGATACGTTAGCGCGATGTAATCGACGCCCTGCGCCACCTATTGGTTTAGTTTGGAACTACTGTCCCGATGCGAAGTCAAGACGGGCCACTACGAGTAGTTTATTTGTAAGTTCTCCTTTTGCGATCACACCACCTTGCTTACGTCACATTACAAAGGTTTCGAAGGATTTTTCTTTAAAGAAGAATGTATAGATTCTACATAATATATTTATACAAACGCCGATGTCTCGTGACTTGTGCCCCACATCTCGGCATGTACGACCTTCGCCTATGGGTCGCGCTGGGTCATGCGCCCGTTTTCCTACTGTTCGCGCCTATAACCATCCACATACTAGTGATGCGACTCACAGACCACTCGGGTGATTCCACTCATTTTGTTATTTCACTGGAATACCAATTAGGTACTAGATCTTTATAACGTTTCATGGGTCTGGGTGTTCTGGGTTGACGCCCCCAGTTAATTATCGTCACCTCATAGTACAGGGGTTGCCCTAGTTTGAGACCAAGTTGATTGGTGTGATTGTCTGGCGCATATATATTTATTATGGCTTAATTGATGCTCTAACGGAAACAAATTCCCTTAACCCCATAGGGTGATCATAATCAATAATGTACACTAAAGGATGACTGCCTACGATAAAAACAGGCTACGAATAAAAAAAATTATAAAGACCTGACTAACTGTGGTTATTGCGCCAATATTTGTGCGTGTGATTAATACCTATGTTTGTACCATTAGGGCTGTTATTTTTTTGCCAAAGTCGACAAAACTCTTCAACTACATGTCGGTTCACATCACTATCATTTACTGCAGCAGTAATAGTTCACGGCCAGAGGGGTTCTTCTGTTTATGATAGTCATTACTTCCTCTTCAAACTGGTTATGATTGGTACTCTAGAGTTTGATCTCGGTTACCTAACGCTAGATACTATTGTAGATTTTTCATACTGATCTAGGTTGATACTACCCTAGGCGATTTTTTATTACTGATTGCTGATTGGTGTTACTGTGAATAAAATTGTCTGGCGCATTTATTTATAACTAGTGGCCCGCCCTCGCTTCGCTTCGGGGACGTAATTCAGAAATTAACCAATAGATGGCGCTGTGCTCAATTACATCGCGCAAGCGTTTCGTGTTTTCGGTTTACCTATAAGCCTTTTCGTTGTCTATAGAAGTTATCTCTTTATAAATAGTATAGAAGATAGATGTCAACCCCGCCCTCGCTCGATCTTCTCGGCTTCCTCTCAACTCTAAGAGTTCAGTATGAAGCCTAGGGCAAGTCCATTAACAATTAAAAAGTACAGTCAGCAAACGTACTTAACGGAATTCCAGTTAGCCTGTAATTGGTTTGCACTCTTTTATGTATCAGCGAAGGACCTTCTTCAGCCAACTCTGCTGCGTGTGCAAGCGATTTTCGCCTAGCGCTAGAACACCAGAAAATTCGTCGACTGTACCTACATCTGGAGATCGAACCCAAGACCTTTTACTGCCACTAACACCACGAAGATGACCTTGTGAAACAGCGTGTTTCGCCGAGTGAGTGGGGTTACCGAAAGTCCAATGAGGGTCCAGCCTAGTAAACGCTATGCTGGTGAATGAGGAGACGTAGGCGGCTACCGCCTCTTTCTGTGAAGATGTCATGTCTTAGAAAGAGGCAGCTGAGCGGGAGCGAGAGCAAATCCTCTTGCTAACCTGCTCCGAAGGTATTTTAGTTAGTATGGCTCTGGATTCTCGGAGGAGAGAGCCCAACATAACCCGAGCTGATCATCGTCGGCCGGGTATGCTTAAAGATGCCCCTGCATTGCACTTCGCAGGGGCTTCATTCCTACAGCCATAACAAAAAAATGTCCAATGAGGGAAAGGGAGTTACAAGTTTGGCAGGGCACTTGTGACTGTGCAGTGGTAGGTATTGCTTTGGCAATCGCTTACCATCAAGTGATCCGGCTGCTCGTCTACCACTTATCTTATAACCTACTAGTGGCCCGCCCTCACTTCGCTTCGGGACCGTAATTCAGAAATGAACCAATAGATGGCGCTGTGTCCAATTACATCGCGCAAGAGTTTATTGTTTTCGGTTTACCTATAAGCCTTGTCGTTGTCTATAGAAGTTATCTCTTTATAAATAGTATAGATATATCTTTCGTAATCTTTTTCTTCAAAGCATTTACTATCTTATTGTTTTTTTTTATCATGCTGGTATTTGTTTGTCATACATTTAAATGGAGGCATTAATGTTTAGCTATCAACGATTATCGGTCACATTGTAGAGGATACCCGGTCAAGTGGAGTACAAGGATCCTTCTACACTCAGAGACCTGTTCGAGTATTAATTAAGTACAATCAAAAGTAGATGATCAAAATCAAAAACACTCTACTTACGTCAGAACTTGGAATTGTAGGATCTATCCCTTTATAAATAAAAAAGTAATAATATAAAAGACATCAATATTTGGATCTCAGAGCCGCTTTTCATCAAGCGTAGTGAGGTCATGGTCATCGTGAAAAAAAGATACAGGTATACATATACATTGAAGAAAATAATAATTCATAATAAAGTTAATTAATTAATTCAATCAAATAAAAACATGCCAATGAGTTTAATTTCATGATAAAAATACAACTCTCTCATTAACAAAATAAGCCTTAACCTAATCTGAGCATCTCTGTAGCAAATACTCCCAAAGACAATATTTGATATTCTAGAGCCTGTTTACTGGTATTTAGGAGTTGATGGTTTGTTTGCTGTCACCGTTTGCCCGCGGTGTTGACTGTGGCTAATTACAGAGCACGCACTTATGTTTATGGTAGACATGAGGAGGTAGCCATTATGGCATTTCGGAACGGAGGTAAAGCTATCAGCCTATAAACTGTCCCGCTGCAGACAAACGCCTCCATCATAGAAATTAAGTCCTCGCTACTATGATGGGATTAAGCTTAATCACCACGCTTGCCTAATGCGGATTGGTGATTACAAACCCGAGCTATGACCAAAAAATTCGAAACATACTATTGCTCGACCCGGGAATCAAACCCGGGCCCCGAGATCACGGCCCGGTACTTAATCCACTAGACCAGCGTTTCCCAATAGCCGGGTCACGACCCGGTACCGGGTCACCAAAACGAAATACCGAGTCGCGACATTGTTGAAAATTACCCGGGTCATGGCATAACAAAGGTTTGGGAAACACTGCACTAGACCAAAAACGCAAACGAAACTGAGGGCTTACAACGAATTCGTTCAGTAACTATTGAGTACTACCTGTCGCATCGAAACAAAAGAAACTCTTCGTCTTTGACTGACCGGATAGCGCATTAGGCAGTGACCCTGCCTCATACGCCAAGACGATAAAAGGTTGGCATCGCACTTGTGACTCCACTGGTGTTGCAGGTGTCCATGGGCGGCAATTGCTTACCATCAGGTGATCCGCTTGCTCGTCTTCTACCTATCACTTAAAAAACACAACCTTTTATACGAGGCAGCGTGGATTATTGGACCAGTCAGAAGGCGCCATCTTCCTTTTAAGAAAAGAATCAGTACCACAAAAATACATATGACACAGAAGGCTGACTGCCCACTAAGAGCTAAAAAATATGTCAGTACTCACGCATGCGCAGCTAACGGGCAAAAACGCTTTTCGACCACATTAATCTAACTTATGACATAAGATTGTCAAACTGTCGAGGTCTATGGTAGACGCCGCGCGCTTATGTACTCATGCCGGGCAACAACCTAGCATTGTCAACGAACTCTTCTAAATTCAAATCAGGTCAAAGTCTAACTTCTGTGTGTAATTATTTTGTGTCAGTACGTTTCTTTGAAATCTAGCATTCCTCATTGAGTAAGTACTAGGTAGTTGAACAAAGAATATGCCGTTGAACCCACCGGGTCCGAGTTCCCCGAACGATAGCTCAGCGCAGTTTACGACCGCCGCTCGTTACCGGACATGTTTATTCGGACGCCCACGCTGTGGCCCCACGCGTGGCTCGTGCCGGGGCCTGGCTTAAGGCATGAGCGGCAGCGGGCAGAGGATCCATGGCGTAGGGCAGTTTATAAGCGTTATGCGGACGCCCACGCATGGCTCGTGCCGATGCCAGGCTTAAGGCATGAGCGGCAGCGGGCTGAAAAAAGATAGGGCTGTGCAGTTTATGACGAGCGCCACTCGTTAACGGACATGGTTACTCAGACACCCACGAGGTGGTCACACACCTTAAGGCGTAAGCGTTGTTATAGTAACAGGTAAAGAAATGCTAACCAATTTTAAGGAGCATTATGTACCCTCGGTGCTTATTTTCAAGAGAAGAAATACAAAAAACAAAATGTTGAATGTCTAAAACTACCTACTATAACTCAATTGCCTTTGCGCTTTGTCCCGTTGGAGAGATCGGCTAGGATAGTGATCCATTCGGATTTTGAACAATTAAATAAATTAAGAATTAGCTATACTACAAAGGAAAAAAGTAGATAAATATCAACATGTTTGCAAGTCCATAAATAACTCTACCTAATCCGGGCTTCTGCTCATAACTTGGACCAGAGAAAACACTTTACACCTCCTCTATGAACACACAGAGAACGATAAACAATGCTAATATTGTAATCTAAATTCATTCTGACAGCCTTTGATATGTCCATTTCACATGTAGATACAGAAAAGACCTCAAATTACAAGTGATATGGCTTACAAGAATTGTTCAAATGGAAAAAATTAAGCAGTTTGAATAATAAGCAATAAAATAAGAATCGTTGTCTAAACGTCCGGTTTTATGATGGTTTTTTATCAATATGTATGTTGAGTTAAGCTTAGTCATAACAATATGTCATAAATATTTTGATAATAATAGCATAGGTAACAAAGAATGCAAAAACTTTTTAAAATCTAAGAGAGAATAAAACGAATAGAGTATGATAGAACGCCTACACATGCCTAACCTCTGATCTTTAATTTTGCAAATTAAAATGACAGATGCAATTGTCAAGTTCCCATATGCATTTTGAAATTTTAATTCTATCTGTCAAAAGGAGTAGGAGGACCAATGTTTGAAAATGACGTAAACGAATCTCCCTCTTAACATTTGCCGTCTATAGATATGTGTTAGCTTATTTGTTGTTTTGTTTTGTTCTAGATGGTGTAACTAAATTATTAATGAAATCCAGAAGAGTTAATCTCGTCACAACGGTCAATCTCTCGTCCGAAAAAACTCGCAGTGAAGAGCAATAAGATCTTGAAATTCTCGGGCGAGTTGTCACTACCCCCTTAGTAAGTACTAAGTATCTTCCGACCAACACAGGTACAAGATATCGTATTCACAAAATTACGAAACACTGAAACTAAACCCACAAATTGATACGTGCATACTATTGAAATTGCTTACCGACGAATGTGAACCAAATGCCTAAAACATGAAACATACGACGATAACAACTGAAAACAATGTCGTTTGCACTCAAGCGATAACTCACCTTCGGCCTGTGAACTTTCGTGTCAGTTTCGTGTACACTATTGTCGCTTAGGTCCTTTTGGTGTGCGCAGGAGAGGTTGTAAAGAGGTCATTTGATAAGCGAGCTGCGGAGGTCACGTGGAATCGAATGAAAATTGGAAAACTCTTATTTTTAACACGAATGCCGATTACGGATGTTTTGAAAGAGCGAAACAGTAGTATGAAATTAGAGGAGCCTAGTTAAATGCATGTTCTAAGCAAGATTTAAATCATGTGTCTTTGTCTAACGAACGTTTTTAGCGTAACACATGTGAATAATAAATAAGTATAATAATATTGCGTGAACGTTAACAGATGTTTTGTAAAAACAATAATTGATTCAAGTACTGAAAACATAAATACTTAAAATTTTAGGAAGATCTCCATTTTTCAACTCTACATACAAAATGAACAAGTCACGTGACTGATTTTGTATGAGAAGTTGTTTTTTTTATGCGAAGTTCCGAAAGGCATTAAACGACTTAGTGTCGTTCAGAATGGTTAGTAGAAGACATAGTTAAAGGGATGTAAAGGTTTACAGGTACATCCTGTATATTGCAGGCTAAAACCATCATCAGTTTTATATCCAAAACTGTGATAAGTATGTTTTTCAACTCTCCAACCATGGGAGAGCCACGTATTTCATGTATGGGCCTGTACTGTGTTTCGTCGATTGAGTAAGGGTACCGGATGACCAATTGGGGGGAAAGGCGGTTAAAGGTTAGCATCGCAATTGTGAATCTACTGATGTTGCAGAAGTCTTCAGGCGGCCGCTTACTATCAGGTAATTAGTCTGTTAGTCTTTGTTTGCCACCTCTCACATAAAAAGAAACTCGTACAAATAGGTACATCGCCCTTATCACAAATACAGCCTAGAAGCTTGTTTTTCTCAGCTCGTCTCGCTCATTTTCCTTTCTTTAAAGAAAAAAACAACCGTCATCAAATGCATGGAAAAGCAAACAATGAGTTTCAATCCTAAGCGATATCTGTGCAATTCGTTGCAGAAAGGTCGGGGGGACAGCCGTTGGCCTTTCAATGTCAATTTTATCACAATACCTTGACAAAAGAATAGAATACAGGGCAGGACGTCAGCAGTAACTCAACTTTAAACAAACAGCGTGTTTACAGTTTGAGGATTACTAGTTACATCTTGCGTGAATTGGTTGAAAATAATCAGTAATTTTCTTATGTTTTATGTGATTTGTGAACATACGAGCTGACAAATCACCTGATGGTAATTGTCGCCACAATCAAAACATGACACATGTGCTTTAACTACCTAGTAGGTATAGTTGGAGGCACGAAAGTATAAGCGATGACCGTTATTTTGGCGCACGATTGTAAAAAAGAAGGACGTTCCGACTAAAATTGGTTTCTGCGCACTCAAGGTCAGTAACTACACTTTCTTGCCGTAGACTTTACAGTGTCCGTTCAATGTATGCAACGTTGTATTTATCTTATGTTTTTGTGAAAATGAAACTTTTTTTTTAACCTGAATGTATTTGTTACTTTACTGGGACATACAACAATGTGTGTTAAGTCATATAATGTAATTTTGAGTAACTATCTCTATCTACTGCCATAAATCCTAATTCCTAAACAATTAATGCTGGCTGAGACAATTACATTTAGAGGTCTTCGGGAGGACAGCCATTGGCCTTTGAACAATGTCAATTATCACAACAGTGGTATTTGACAAAGAATATAGATAAGATGTTGTACGTCTGAGACGGGACCAGAGAGTTGTATGTAAAGGTTGTACTTCCGTACTTAACAGCTGATATTCTTCCAACTAACAAATATCTATTTATACAGAGTGTATCTATGAATATCATTTCATTTCATCTTTCCATACAAAGTCGGTCACGTGACTTGGTCATTAACGTCGTAACGCCCAGACAGCAGACACAATGGAAAATCAATTGTTTATGCCTTTTAAAAGGCTTATGGGCCTTACGACGTTATAAGGGGAGTCGAAGAAATGTTCGTTGAATTTCGAAAAGTCGTTGAACAAATGTTGTTCAGAATGGTTAATAGAACACGTAGTTAAAGGGATGTAAATGTTCACAGATACACCCTGTTAATGTTCTAGATTATATTTGCTACCGAGTCTTATAAGCATGTCAGGATACTGTTAAGTGTTGTTTCAACCTTAAACCTACTTTCCACAAAAACTAAATCAGAACATCAGTCCAGGTTTAAAGTGTAACATGAGATTATGTAACTGTCGTTTGTAACATGTCACAGTGTCACTAGCGGCTCGAATTGGCGGGCCACGACCTGCACTTGTAACATAACACTCTTTAGGGTTGACAGGTGTCAATATCTCATTGAAACAAATACTTTAAAAGAAGACCTCGAAACAAAGTGAAAACTCCTGTCACCAGTCAATTAATTTTTTATTTAAATACTTTAAAAGAAGACCTCGAAACAAAGTGAAAACTCCTATCACCAGTCAATATTTTTTTGTATAAAAACCTTAAAAATATATATTTAGGGTACAAATTGGCCGCGCAGTGCCTAATATTCCGTGTGCTGTGATGTGACGTCGAACGTAAATGGCCCTCACTCAGCTTATGTCATGATCCTGTCTCCTGTCAGGATCATGAAAGAGCTGTGACCGTGAAGCTGGTTTTCAGTGGGACCAGCTGAGTGAGTGCTACGGACGCCAGCCTTGTGTTAGTGTGTGTGTATTTTAAAGGTCCGTCGAATTAGTCTGGATTTAGCGGGTATTTATCTGTTCAGAAATTAATGAAAATTCTCGATTAAATGTGCCAACCCTGCTGGTACTATAGCATGTTAATAAAGAGGGGTCGTGAGGGACGTGACGTGGCATGACGTAATCACACCATGTGATTTCTTTTTCAGTACCTAGAGTAACCCTTATGAGGTCGAGTGGCACCGGTAAGTTTTATAAAAAAACTTTTGTTAACTCGTCATTGGCAGAACATTTGTATTTTGTCGCCGATAGCATAAGATTAAAATGAAAATTTGTAGTATTTAATTAATATAGGATATTATAGAAGATATTTTTGTGACATTTGACACTCAAAACAGGCATGTGGCATAGAAACTGTCGCATATTGATTAACCTTATTATTTAATGAAAACACATTAATCTGCTTCATTTCTTGAACAACGGTGATTCTTTGAACTTTAAAATGTCAAGTTATTTTTAATTTAAACTACTTTTTAATTTAGCTTTAGATTTAGCTTAGAATGCATTTACATGTTTTTGAAACAACGCATTTACATGTTTTTTTGCTGCTGTATGTACTACGTTTTTTATGGCCAATAAACGCTATCTATCTATCTATGTCATAATATAGCGTAGTGCGCATGTCACCACAGGTTATGGTTGAACCTGAACCCGCTTATACCCACACACAGTACAAAGTACACGATCAAAATGATAAAAACGCTAAGTAGGTAGATCGACGCGGCTTGAGGTCGTTCGTGTCACCTGGGTCAACGGTAGGGATGTGTAAAGTGTATATCGATAAGCTAAATCTCTCGCTGTTTCATCATACAGAGTTTTGACGTTTATAAGTGTTTTGTAGGACCTAACTTGAATCTGTAGGTTTTTACATCCCTTTAACCACGTGTCCTACTAACTATTCTAAAAATATTGTTTAATGACCTGCCTATTGGTCCGACGATATTATTATGGTAGCAGGGAAACAATGGATGAGGCTGGCAGGAGAACGTAGGGAAATGCGAGAGGTCTCTACTCATCAGTGGGTGGTGGTGGTGGGCTGATATACTCAATGAAGAAGATGATGATCACTATACTAATACTTCATAGAAACGGGACTAATCGCGACGAAATTTAATAAGCACGCAGCTGAAACGTGAAGCAGTAAGTGCTAGAATGTAGCACTTACTGCTTGACGTTTCAGCTGCGTTACAACAGTGACAGTTTATTTAGTGGCAGTGCAAATATCGAAAATGAGAGAGTATCTGAAGATGCACAAGCCGGGCGTAGCAGACGACCGCCGTGCGCCTCCAGTTCGCTTGTGACCACGGCTGTTGTAACGCAGCTGAAACGTCAAGCAGTAAGTGCTAGAATGTACTTATTAAATTTCTTCGCGTTCAACTTTATCGATGTTTCAAACTAAACAGGAGATACTGCCCTAGCTGCGCTCACAAAAACGTTGACACTTGATCGGAATATTTTATGTCGCGTGAGAACTAACTGTGACAGAAGTAATGGGCTCATTTGAGACCGGCGAACCTTGCCAGTGGGTTTAATTAACATGACCTCGATGGCGCAGTGGCTAAGGTGTTCGTCCGAAGCGCGTAAGGTCCCGGTTCGATTCCTAGTCAAGTCAATTTAGGAAACTACATTTCTAAGTTTTCTTGAGTTTGAGTGTTCTGGGTTGACGCCCCCAGTTAATTATCGTCATCTGTTACTCATAGTACAGGGGTTGCCCTAGTTTGAGACCAGGTTAATTGGTGTGATTGTCTAGCGCATTTTCTGTTTTTTAATGCTAGCACTAAATAGATGGACTGGTATATTTTGTATAAGTGCTTCAAAAGTTGTAGAAACTTGCCCTAGTAAAAATATACTTACGTAAACTACTGTACCAAAAGTGAGGACTTGAAAACTTAACTTAACTGTGGGAGAGCCACGCTTCGGCATGAATGGGCCGGCTCGACCGGAGTGATACCACTGCCTCACAGAAAACCGGCGTGAAGCAGCCCCTATGCTGTGTTTCGCCGAGTGAGTGAGGGTACCGGAGGCCCACTCGGGGGGGGAAGGGGATAAAAGGTTGGCAGCGCACTTGTAACTCCACTGGTGTTGCAAGTGTCCATGAGCCATACCATCAGGTGATCTGCCTGCTCGCCTGCTACCTATCACATAAAAAAAAGGAATGTTTTGTACTATAGCCGCAATTTTTCCACTTAGAAAAATTATACTGCGTTTATGATTAGAACTAGCATTATACCCAGTGCACACGACTCGTTCCTCGCATTAACCCGCCGATGTGCATGCGGTCTAACGCCGGTATAACGACGTGACCCGCGGGTCGCAGGCAAGGTCACAGCACAAAGGTGCAACACTCATTTGTCACGCGTACGTGTACGACTGTTCCGATGATTACCTGTGTGTCTGTGCACTGGGTGGTAGATTAACGGAGTCATTTTCTTTCTTAATTAAAAATGCAAGCATATTTTTATGTACCTATTTTTTTTAATAGATAGGCTCAGTAAATTGGCTCACCTCAGCCTGATGATAAGCAAAAACTTAGTCCCTCCATTTTTATAAGTCTCAGATACTTAATTACTTACTACGCTGGCTCAGCGACCCGTAAAAATAAACATCTCAGACGAGGCGTATATGTGCCTGCCTGTGTCTCATGAGTCAAGAAAATCTTGAAACGAATTTTTGGGGAACTCACGGAGTTTCCATGGTTAGGTATAAGCAAAGGCGTTACCATACCCTATGACCTAAGCGGCAGTGGCGCCATCAATTAATTTGACGACTTTATTGTTGTTGTTGTGTTTAAGTAAGTATATGTTGCGTTTATGATTAAGAAGGCAGAATGATAGCCGGCGTTTAACTGCCTAAAATGGTTGTAAGCCTTTTAGAACAATACTAGTGGCCCGACCTCACCTCGTTTTGGGACATTTTAGTTTCAGATTGTACTAATAGATGGCGCTAGGCGTCAATTACATCATGTAATAACCTCGATGGTGCAATGGATACAGATGTTCTAAGTTCGGTTTCCGGTTGGGTCAGCTTACTAATTAGTTTCCAAAATGCTCATTTGTAAATGTACCCCTATTTTAGACGCAGAAATAGACATGTATGAATTGCTAGAATACATTCTACTGCTCTCTAACTTACAAAAATTTTAACTTAGAAGATTTGAAGGTTTTCGTGAACATTAAAGTGAATAAGGTCTGGTCTTCTGTGAGGTCGAGAAACCACTGTGTTGCTCACGACAAACACTGTATTACGCACGTCCACTACAATGTAAAACTTTTGACATTATTTCAGTAGCTGTTAACTTATAGGTAATTTAACGCAAGAATTTATTCTAGTACGTCATTTTACAATATTACAAAGGTATTTACTTTATGACCATAAAACATAACCATGTTTACACTTAACGGTACCTAATCGACCACATGACACCGTAAAAGGTATAATTTATTCATTGCACCGAGCGCAATACAGATTTCGCGAGATACATTATGCATTTATGATCCAGTCAGTGATAAATAAAAATATGATGAAAAATTAACAAAGCATAATTTTGTCTAATATTTTTCTTAACACCATTAATGTAACCCGCTAAAATACTAAGGCCCTGTCCCATTTACATAAGGTTTGCAGTATTCCGGATGATTCCCGGGAATTACCGGACATTTCACATACTGGTTTTGCTACTGCAAACCTTAGTCCCTCCATTTTTTAAGTCTCAGATAGCATGTACAAATGATAAATTAGTACATGAGCTATGACTGATAACGTCGATCATTTTTGAGATAATTTATTGGGAACTTTTCCAAGAGGCACAAAAATGGCCTAGATAAGTTTTGTTTTCTTTACGTAAGTCATTGACTCAAGTTAGGCTAGTCTAGTTTGTATAATGGCGTCACGATTTATGCATTAGAAAACTCTTCAGTCTAGTCTTAAAACACATTAGTGACATTAATTACACAATATTAAATATTTAGACGTGTGCGCTCTGAACTCAATACCATAACAGGTCCCATTAAACTCTCTCTCGCTTGATACACATCTTATTCAATTTTAAATGTATCAGAAAATTATAAAACCCGTTTCATTTTAATTGGCGGATAATGAAATAAAGGAAGTTGTGTGTTTGTCCGCCAGTGTACGTGAGCGTGACTTTGATTCGTGTCCATAAAATTCATGTCGCACTTGTAAAACTGCTATTAAAATGTATTTTTCGTGCTAAAAGGCTTGGTAAACTAATGCTTTAAGTATCGGATAGTTAGCAAGAGGTTATAGGGTTCATTATTCACTTGATATAAAAATAAATATACTTTAAGAGTAGCCGAGTAAACAAGTATGTTTCGAATTTTTCAAATATACGCAATCCGCTAGATAACTGTGGGAGAGCCACGCTTCGGCATGAATGGGCCGGCTCGACCGGAGTGATACCACTGCCTCACAGAAAACCGGCGTGAAGCAGCCCCTGTGCTGTGTTTCGCCGAGTGAGTGAGGGTACCGGAGGCCCACTTGGGGGGAAAGGGGATAAAAGATTGGCAGCGCACTTGTAACTCCACTGGTGTTGGAAGTGTCCATGGGCGGCGGCAATTGCTTACCATCAGGTGATCCGCTTGCTCGCCTGCTACCTATCACATAAAAAAAAAAGATAGTGTATTGTTAGCACTGAGGTCCAACTTCAACGTCATTGGTTGTTTAGTGACAACCAATGACGTTGAAGTTGAACAAAGTTTGGAAATCTCACATCAAAAATAACCAATCAACATGTAGACGGACATTTGCGTTATTCCTATGTGACAATATCATTCGGTTCACGCAACAAGTCGAACTAATCCTTCGCGATACTCGGCTGATGTCCGTTAAGGTCACCGCATTCAACGCCCGCTTGTAACGCCGAGCACGCGCACGCGCATACTTCGGAATGTGTTTTCACTCGGTACTTTTTGTCTGAGCAATAGACTGAGCACAAAATCTTAGGCGGACAAAATATTCGAGTTACCGAAGCATTGGTTTCGCGACAGTGATCTCGAAGTATTTGATGAGGATGTTGAGTTTGATAGACTTTTTTTATGTGATACGTTTGCAAACGATCAGATGGATCACCAGCCGGGCTAACATGCGCACCACGAGATAATTTGTCGACACTCGTATTTTGTCGGCGCAAGTTGCTTCTCGCTTACTTGACTGAGCGATGAGCGGGATAGAAGAATGCGCTCTCGCGAAAGAGAGTCGACAAAATTTTATCGCGGTGCGCATGTTAGGCCTACCAATTGCCACCGCCCATAGACACCTGCAATCACCAGTAGAGTCACAAGTGCACTGCCAACCTTTAATCCCCACGAAACGCAGTGCAGGCGCTGCTTCACGCCAGTTTTCTGTGAGGCCGTGGTATCGCTCCGGTTGAGCCGGCCCATTCATGCCGAAGCGTGGCTCTCCCTCAGTAAGATAGTACTCAAAAATATAATAAAGATTTTCTCCTTATTGTTTTATAACTTTGTGTTTATCATTAGAGGCATAGCTTCTTATCCTACTGGGCTATTGCTCTACAATACCTTGAATAAGTAATTTTTCTATTTCAATTTCTTGTAACGAGTATCAATATAAATACCTATATAAGGAATAACATTAAAATCCGGAAGAAATCCGTTGTGTTTTGATAGCTCAAATCCACCGCTCACATTCTTTATGCGTCCTGTTTCAAACAGCTTCCGCCAATAGTAAGTATTTGTACAAGTTCATTTGTCGAATAGTGATGAGAATTATAGAATAACTAGCGGCCGCCCGCGACTTCGTCCGCGTGGAAAAGTAACTTTAACCCCTTACAACCCTTTTTTCGCAATAAAAAGTAGCCTACCTATGTCCTTTCTCAGGGTCTAGACCATCTGTATACCAAATTTCATTTAATTCCGTTCAGTAGTTTTGGCGTGAAAGAGTAACAGACAGATAGACAGAGTTACTTTCGCATTTATAATATTAGTATGGAATAGTGCCTATTATCAGATATAACACCCATTCTCGCTTCGTTTCGCGACTTAATTTCGCATTTAGTTTGAACCTTATGGCTTATGCTTATAACGGGTTGTATCTGTGAACATTTACATCCCTTTAACCACGACTTCCAACATTTGTTCTATGGCTTTTAGATATTTGAGTCAAAAACATACTTTTCATACAAAGTCGGTAACGTGACTTGTCCATTTTGTATGGAAAGTCGAATAAATTTTCGACTATCTTACAAAAATCGTAGAACATATGTTGTTCAGAATGGTTGGTAGAAAACGTGGTTAAAGGGATGTTAATGTTCACAGATACACCCTGTCCTTGTAACCCGAAAAGACTAAATATTTGCGTGATATAACCGACACCCAGCGCCATCTATTGGCTAAGATTGAACTATCAGGAAAACTAAGTCTTGAAAGTCAACTAGCTGTTTTGTTACAATTCCAAAGCGATTTTTGCGCTTAAATTAAAATTTCGTAAGCATATTACAAACTAGAAACACTACTACCGATCCAGTTGAACCTCTTAAAACGCTATAAACATTTATGCCTCATAATTATTGAATCTTACGCATTCTTTATCTAATGAGACGTCCACGGTATAATCAGCGCGGCGTATTCAATTAGATAAGAAATAAGAACTAATTATAATGTTAGATAAATCGCGGATTTTATGGCTCAACTATAAAAAGACTACACTATCGATATTACGAAGTCTTTGTCGTAAATAACTTGTCATAAATTGGGGGTGTCTATTTTATCTAACTACTTCTACTTAAGGATATTTCTTAGTAAGACGTTTTATGTGATAGGTGGCAAACGAGCAGACGAATCACAATATCATAGTAATAGCGATTACAGCCGCCCATAGACACTCGCAACGCCAGCGGAGTCATAGCGTGCTGCTAAATTTATCAACCCCCCTTCCCCGGGATTGGGCCTCCGGTACCTTCACTCACTATGCAAAACACAGCACAGGCGCTGCTTCACGCCGGAGCTCTGTGAGGCTGGGGTCAGCGCCATCTATTAGTAATGTCCCGAAACGAAGTGAGGGTGGGCCACTTTGATATTAAAGTAGTACAAAAGTAATAGTTTTTTGGGAGATTGCCTTACCATCAATTAAACCATAGATACAGCATGAACGCGCTACGAGTGTCGCTTCTATTGAAAGCTTCTTTCGCAAAATATCTCTAAATAAAAACTCATTTTCACAAACAAAAACTAGGCTAAAATCCTCACATGACATGTCAATGACCTCTTATCAGTTTCGCTTTGCAAATCAGTGCTCGCGTGTAGTGATAATGTGACATTATATCACGATTTAGTAAAACTAAAATAACAACAAATACATAACTTTCCTCATGTGGACTATTTATATGCGAATACTATTTGTTTAAACAATCAGTGTTTTTATCATGAAATAGCTTAAAAAATAGGTACCTGGGTAAACAAAGTGACATAACAGCTCACTGTGGGGGAGCCACGCTTCGGCATGAATGGGCCGGCTTGACCGGAGTGATACCACTGCCTCACAGAAAATCGGCGTGAAGCAGCCCCTGTGCTGAGTTAGTGAGGGCACCGGTGGCCCTTCCAGGGGGGAAGGGGATAAAAGGTTGGCAGCGCACATGTAACTCCACTCGTGTTGCTAGTGTCCTTGAGCGGTGGCAATTGCTTACCATCAGGTGATTCGCCTGCTCGTCTGCTACCTATCACATAAAAAAAAACAGCAGTCAACTGCTAGTAAACTGACCGAGTCATCTGTCAAAATTTGTTTACGCAGCAAGGTGACGTAACGATCACAGAAACAATATGGCGTCCTGAATTTTCGTTAAAACCGCGCAAATTTAAAAAAAGCATTTATAGGGTTTTTTTTAGCGATTGATTGAAAACTTTGTAATTTTTAGTGGTTTATTAGCAATATAGAAACTAATTGAGATACGTTTGAACTTAATGAGTACCTATAATGCCCTATTAAACATACAGCATCTCATCTTACCGGTTCCCAGCCTCCGCAGCGAACCCGCCAGCATATTCTCATTCCCATACAATTAACCCTAAAATAAGACAGCTACCACCTAGTTAAGGGCATAGTTGCAAAACCGTGTCGAAACCGGATCGAACCGGATTGACGGCCCTTATTTACGGGGTCCAATGCGACAATGGGTCTAATTGACATAATCGCAATCGGTAACGAAGCGACCGGTTTCGTAGTGTCGTCAAATTGACGGTTTAGCATACGGGACCAGGATTATAGTCTAGCGACTCTAGTCTGCCATTCTGACACCTGTCACTTAAGCAACAAATCTATGGGACGAATGTTTACTACCTAATAAATATTACCAAATATCAAAGTTAATCCTAACAAGCTTCTTGTAATAACTTCACACTATAATTAAATTTCTACACCCTTATTTTTAACAAATATTTTATTGCAGAAATCTACCTCTAACACCGTTTTTATAACTCATTTTAACCATAGTTTATTATTTTCCGAAAGTTGACAAACTACGTAAAAAATAATCTACCTATTTATTATTTTTATATTCCGGTGACATATATAATAGTAATGACTTAAATAAACCGAAAAAGCGAACACTAGTGCGATGCAATTGACTCGCAGAGTCATCTGTTGAGTACAAATTAGAACTAATAACAAAATAACGTCACTACTCACTAATAAAAAAAGCTTGTAAATATAAACTTTGACCCTTAGAAAGAAACAAAATGGTCTCAGAAACTCAAATATCTAGTTGAATTTTAAACCCTTGGACACAACGTATGCCGTCACTCAACCTTTCCCAACAGGGCAGTTAACAAATGCAATTCTATGCAATTCCACGCGTTATTAGTTAGGCATTCTGGTCAGTTGACACGGGACGAAGGTAGGGTTGAAATCAAATTTTATCATTTTCTTTCAGTTCATTTTCAGTGTTTGAATTAATAACTGCACATTAGAATTTAAAAATAAACTAAAACCAAATCGATATGTAGGTAGCCAGTATAACTTACACTTTTGACAAATTAGGTTTTTGCCACATGTGGTTTTTAGTCTTTTAGTGTTTGAATTTAGAACTGTTCTGTTGTTTTGTGTGTTTGTAAGGTATTCATCTTATTTAAAAAATTGGTACTTACTAATCTTATAGTCTGTTTCAATTATGATGTCCTTCTGGACATTTCGAAGAACGTAACTCTGCACGTTACGTGTACGTAACGCGCGGGATCTATAGATCAAATCAAATATTATATCTTTTTGTACTTGGCAGTAAATCATCATTTGAAAAAATATACAATTATACAAAAATAGTCTGTCTCAATACTTTCAATAATGAAGTCCCTTTTTGTATTTGGTAGTTAATCGTCATTTGAAAAATATACAATAATCCAAAATCCTACAATTGATTCACAAGCAAAATTAACATATTGTTTTTGAATATAATGCTCAAAATAATGTAAACTTCAAAATAAAATAATAGTGTTTTTTTGCGCGATTGCGGTTACGTACTATGGTTTGTGTTTGACTTTTAAATATAGTGACGTGCCTCAAGTATTCAGCATGTTCCAGAGATATAAAATTCTATGTTTGCCAATTTAAAAAAAATCGTGTTCATCAATCATCATCTGCCATTTTTGTTTGTCACTTCAATCACTACGAGGAGAGTGCAGAAAAGCCTACGACTATAGTCTGCAGCATGAAACAATAGCGATGACCTTGAGTGCGCAGAAACCAATTTTAGTAGAAATTCATCTGTTTTACAAGTGCGCAAACTAACGGTCATCGCTATTGTTAGATGCCGCGGACTATACAATAAGACGTTCGTGTTTTTCTTAAGTTTGTTTGGTATTTTGTTGTTGAGTGTCGTTTATATAGAAAGATGTCAATAGTTCAGTCCCTAGTACTGAACTATTGACATCTTTCCAAAAGGACATCATAATTGGAATAGACTATAGTAAGTACCAATTTTTGAAATTAGATGTTCCAAATTAGTTTGAATATTTTTACCATTATGTGAAGGAAGATACCATTATGTGAAGGACCAAGAATATATTTGTAATTCATTCTTTGACTATCTATCTAGGCATTTACCTATTATAATTTGTGGCTCTACTGTCAACCCTACCCAACCTCGAGTGACCTGTGGGTGAACGACCGAAGTATGTGAACCACATAAAGTATTAAGGTCACTCGCTGATAAATGGATCAGGAAAAACGACGAAATTCAACTCCTACCTACAAAACATGATATGAAGGTAAAAAAATATATAATAAGAGTAATTGACATAATTGGCAATGGGGATAAGCGGTTTGGTTGGGATTAATTTCAATAAGGCAACATAGTTGCTGGGTCCGTATTAGGGTTAAGTTGTGAACATTGTAGATCATCATTGGTTGCTTTTATTGGTTTATTTTATTGGTTTTTAAGAAAAGTTTTACAGAAAAAAAAAATAAGAAGGAGAAGAGAAAAAAAAGGTAAAAGGCCGGTAAGCGACCTCTCTGATCTCGCTGATGTTCATGGGAGTCGGTGATTACATACCATCAGGTGAACTGTTTGCTCATTTGTTGCCTGCAAACTTCGATATTACAAATTAGTAGAACTGCTTTTTAACAAAATAGACACATCGATCATATAAACAATTTCTTATATTCTTCGTAAGACCCAAACAGTAGACACAATGGAAAATCAATTGTTTTATGCCTATTGAATGGCTTTTGGGTCTTAACCACGTTAGGTTAGGCTAGTATATAAGTGAATTAGTAAGTAAGTAAGTAAGTAAGTAAAAGTCAGTCATACTGCAACTCGTGTCTCATTAAGACCACAACATTGCAAGTCTAGCAATTAAAAAATAGCCGATGGCCACTTTTAGGGACAAGTTGGTCCCTAAAAAGTTTCCGTGCATCTTATCAAGTAATATCATATCAAAATCTATTTCACTACTGATTAACTAAAACACACCTGCTTCAGTCAATTCAAATAAAGATCAAATAAATAAAGATTTAACACGACTCAATCTTAACATTCATCATAATCCATCATTACAACATTTACTATACCTATTACTGAGTAAAACCTTTTATTACTGGTACTAATGTTGACCTGACACTTTTAACCTCCACGTCTCAATCATTTTATTTAATCATTGATTGATGCATTGACTTCACAGTATCCAAAAACAATAAGAGCCTAATGTATCATCATTGGAGATAATACCTACTTTTATAAAACTAATAGATATTAACTTAGGTATTATTTAGGTGGACTAGGAATACCATCAATCAGTTTTATCTGGACAAACAGGTGGCCTGTCAGCTTTCTCCCAATCTAAGCCTAATGCAAGAACACTGGACGTAGGCTTATGCTGTTCTTGAGTGAATAGTTCAATAAAACTGTGTTCAATAAAAAGTGAACTCATCGAATTGTTGTCACTCACTCTTTCTTATGCTTCTTGATTTAATTTATATTTAATATTTCTTGATTTAATAATTTATCATTCATAAATCACAGGCATTGTAAAATCTTAATTACTTAAAATTGTATTGTATGAATTTGGAGCAGAGGTAGGATTACTCAAAGTTACTTAAATGTTAAAATAATTGAGAAAATAAATTAGTTCTAGTAATCATTGTTCTGTGGAACTGCGGAGCTAGCATGAATAAAAAAAAAACAAGTCGTATGAAAAATTAATGAGCTCCTTCTATCATAGGTACTCATAACTAAAATTGACGGCACAAACGTCAAAAAGGACTGTCTTAACGGGAGCGTCCGTCCATTGATTAAACAACTAACATTTTTAAAGGAAATTGTACGATAAGAGAAATGTACTTTGTGCTGAGTATTAGCGTAATCGTAACGTGGGGCACGATACTTTAACGTTATAAATCCTTTGAAAAGTTCGTGTAAAAGAGGGGCTAGCTCTCTGTTATCCGAACTGCTTGAGTGAACTGTTATGCGCATACTAGACATATGCGAATCTCACATCGCGCATCAAATCTGTGCTCATCAAAAATCTTTTGCAAACTGAACTATGAAAACAATGACAGCGGAGGACGAGTAGATAATCGCGGCTATTAGGGGCACAATAGAATTGGGCAGCGCGCGCAGACTCCCGTGAAATTGCGCTTTTTAAATACTTTCTATTGCCCATGCGACGTCGGGCTTGAGAGGCGATGCGTTGACACGCGTTTCAATTGGGAGTATCCACCGGGTAAAGTTGGTAGAAAATGTTTGAAAGAATGAGAGAAAACTGGCAAAGTAAAAGAATTGCCAGTAATTCCTCATTCTTTGCTATTTTTCTGAGGGGAAACGTTCAGCGATAAATGTGCGTAGAAAGCTCTTAGCTATGAATAACTAGCAATCATTTATTTATAGCTTTAATGATTTTGAATTAATGTTAAAGTAAAGGTGGTAAAAGTACACATCAAATCTTTTTGGACATTTACCATTACTTAGCCATTGTTAAAATTTAGATTTTACGGGAAAATGTTTAGATTTACCGTAATTCGAACTTTTACAGTGACAAATACAACTGTCTTGTAAAACAACAGTAAAGCATCATTCTATATGCTGTCCATGCATGGCAAAGGCCTCTATCATTGAAACCAAGTAATCGCTGTCAATGATGGCGTTAGTCTAAGTGTATAATCTCGATATCTCGAGACAATACTCTTAACGATACCATCAGAGACGTCGTCGGAATGTTCGCCGATTTGACGTTTGTGAAGCTGTCAAATTCAATTATTCGTATTTTAAGCTGTGTTAGAGTAGGGTTTTTGTATGAACTGACGTATCGTTACGAATAAATCGATATCGTTTGGCGGAGTAGACCCCCAGGACTCTAAGATCTTGGCCCGGCACATAAACCACAAGACTAACGGGACGTTCAATAGTACGTGTCAATTATCATTCTATGAAACAACTTTATCAACACAAGCAGTACGAATTAAGCCTGTCTTGTTAAAAAACAATGTGTTCGACTATTAGCACTGTCCATACAATTACATTAATCACGATATCACGATCTTAGACAGATTGTGTGGTAATGGTAGTCGGCAAGTCGAAACGACAGTAATCGGTGCTCCATATTGAACGATCGTGAATAAACGGTCGAAGCATAATTATTGTGTTATGGAACCTTGGGCAGACGTATTGCGTGACGCAACCCTGCCACGCTGTAATTTTACAGTGGGAGAAAAGGCGCCAAGTTATCGGCATAATGATGACCGTTCGAAATAAAATTCTTATCAAAATAATGAATAAAATAGACCACCTTGACTGTCCTTTCTGCATGACCTAAATATCCTGGGGCATTTTCAGGAGTGTTTTAAATGATAAACATAGATGGTAATCGTCACGGAAATAGACCATAATTAAAAAGAAAAAGAATCAGCCATTACTTTTTTTTTATATGACTCGTCCTCTTAGTAAAACATATTTCAAACAACCTCGAATTCATTTTAGTAGGTAAATGAAACGATTTCGAATAGTCAGTAAATCGTCATAACTTTTACATCTGACCTTATAAATTTCCGGCTACATACATCCAAACAAAGCACTAGCTTAAATAAGAATTCCAAGCAAAATCATATTAAATGCTAAATTTTATTTCTATCAACTAAAACTAGTCACGCTGAACTTTCAAAGAGTTTTATTTTAATAAGCATACATACTGCTTCTTACGTTTGATTATTGGGATGTACAAAAGCAAAAGATTTTAGAATACTTGGGAAAAATTATGGCCTTCTGATGAAGGTTTTATTGACCGGACCTATGTAAGATCTACAAATACTTAAGTGATATTTTGCTGAACAAATAACTACAAATTATTGTTCAATGAAATCTTTCTTTGTTCGAGTTAGCTACATAGCGAAAGCTGGAGCAAGCTTTTTTAGCGTAAGATCTTGGACGCGTGCACTGCCGTGCGCCTGCCGCGGGCCATGTTTGTCATCCATTTTTGGATGCATGAGACCTTCGATCAACTGGAGCAAGCTGAGTTCCGCCAGTCACCGGGTTCGCTACTTTCGCTCCGCTTTTCGTGACCTCTATACAGGGTTGTCGAGTTTTTTGCATAAAATACAATGCGACTTTTTAGCTGACGTGTAGTTTACGTGCTGCCTTTTTAAATATTCGTTTCAAATGTTCAATATGATTGGCTAGATACGGAAGATAGTTTTACTGAAGGTTTGTAACTGCCCATGTGGAAAATTGCATAATAAATAATATTTTTTCAGATTCAGATGTTTTTATGTCACAATAACGTTTAACTTAATAATTGTACAAGCAATAAACAAAATACGAACCTGTGATTTTCTCTTAGACTTTTTCATAAAAATGCAGGAAACTATACTCTGATTCATAATCATGTAAAGTAAACTGACAGATGAAAATGACAAGTTTCTATGCATTTTGACATTTTGCATGTGTCAAATTGAGTGATAATGTATGGGGATGACACATTGACATCTGTCAGTTTACTTTACATGATTATGAATCAGAGTATAGTAATTATCAATCAACAATAAGGTTGAATGAGATCTTAGGTGAAGTACCAAAATAAGTAGGTAGGTATTGGGTCTTAAAAAGTTTCAGTCGCCAACCCTAAGTGTTGCGAGAGGTTATCTTGCATCTCATGAAATGTTCTTGTTTTCTGTTAAAATCCGAGCAAATAAACAATATGTATGAGCCCCCGTTAATTTAAGTGTCCACTCAATGCCGCCCCAATTATATGATATTACCTACCTAGTTTATTTTCTCGGTCACATTGTCAATATCGATCGATTAATGAGAAAAAAATCGTTGAAAGTATTCGAATGAAATCGGAATATACAGTAAAGCGAAGTATATTATACTTTCATTTATTATTAAATGTATTTGCTAATAGTGCCGATTATAATCAGTGCCTGATCATTCGAGTAATTTTGAACCGAATTACGATACATAATCGGAATTAATTACTCTTAATAACGTAAGCTTATTTGTTTAATATTGTGCTTATCAGATTCAATAAACTTTTATAGTCCACTGGCGAACCGAATTGGCATGCTTTTTTAATTTAAAAAAATATTGTATTTGTACCTATCTAAATAGAAACATTTCGTAAAATATATCTAATTTAGTTCCTATACAAAAAAGCGCACATTTTTTATGATAAAAGTAAAGTAAAGTAGGTGCCAGGCTATATACTGTCCCACTGCAGGGCAAAGGCCTCCATCATAGAAATCAAGTCATCGCTACTATGATGGGATTAGGCTTAATCACCACACTTGCTTAATGCGGATTGGTGATCACAAACCCGGGCTATGTTCCTAAAAACGGTGTCACTTTTTTATAAAACTAGCCAATGCCTACAGAAACGTGATCTTTTTAACCCTTAAAGATGACACTGGGCACTTTTTGCTCCTACCACATTCTTGTACAGGTGTAGGTCATGATTGAAAGTCACGAACTATGAATGGTAGGTGCGTTTAGTTTTTACCACTTTTCTAGCAAAAAGTAACTCATCTTCACTTCTAACCCTTTAAGATCACAGAGGGCAGTTTTTGCCCAGTAACACTTCGACAAGTGCAGGTCACGTTTGAGAGTCACGAACTCTTCACAGGTGCCTCTTTTTACTGAATCAAACTTTTTGGGATTAGTCACAATTTCTGTGAAAAAAAACCCTTAGAAATGTTGACTGACCCTCTGATTCCACGGGGTAGTTTTTGCTCCCGCGACATTAGTACAAAGTCAAAGTCAAAGTATTTATTGCTTTCATGAATGTAGAAATAGGGTGTTACAATAATTTTCCCATACATCATGTTACCCTTTTGGGCGTAGCATTTATGAACGTGAAATGGACTAAATATATGCACTTGCATATGTATTTTAATAATGTTATATTAATTTTAATTTCTTTATAATTCTTATCTATATTCTATACCTATGTACTATTTCTTATATTATGATAGTATCACATATTAATTTTTAAGTTATTATTATGCCTATATTACCTATAACTTAATAATTATTGAAATATTCCCCTAAATTATAATAACATTTTTCTATTAGCATTATTTTTAGTTTTTTTAAGAATATTTTTGCATTTTTTTCCATTCTTAATTCAGTTGGTAAATTATTAAATTATTTTAATGGTACTATATAGGACAAGTGCAGGTCACGTTTAAGAGTCACGGACACGGACTTCTTCATTCAGTAAAACTAGCTAGAGGATTCGTCACAATTTTTGTGGAAAAAAGGTTTTAAAAAAACGGGTTACTTTTTGCCCCCGCGACATTTCGACAAGTGCGGGTCACGATCTTTGGACACAGGTGGCACTTTTTATACGATGACAGAAACTTTTGAGGATTCGTCACAATTTTTGTAAAAAAGTAAAAGTAACTTGTTCAAGGAATGTGACTTCGATTAACGCTCACACGGGAAACTTTTTGCTCTTATTCTTATAAACGGCTGATAATTATACTTAAATCACATGAACACAAAATCGTACCGTAGTTCAATGTAGGTACCTACTTATTTGTGGTATGTAATAAAATAATTTATTTAATGTTTGTTTTAACTGATCAGATGGGGCATTTGGTAGTGACCCTGCCTCATACACCAAAGGTCGTGGGTTCGATCCCCACCCTAGACGAGCATTCGTGTGATGAATAGGTACTTGTGTTAGTTCAGTGTTATAATATTATTATATATTTTAAGGCCTCGTTCACCACCTCTGAGTAAAGTTATAAGTAATTTTGTCAATTAAAGTGGGTTCGGAGAAAATTGACCCCTTTGTATTGAATAAATATTTGAATTGTTAACTAGGCCGCGGACCATGGGTCAGTTTCCCGCAAACCCACTTTAATTGACAAGTAAATTAACTTTACTCAGAGGTGTTGAACGAGGCCCTAAGTATTATATTTGTGATCCTCTGATTTCTGATATTTGTAACACAAGTGCTTAAGCTACTTAGTACGGAGTCAGGTCAATGTATAAGATGTTGTGTGAATTTATGAACTTAGAACTTAGAAGTTCCACTGTCTATCAATAGATGGCGCATGGTGTAGATTGCATCGCGCAAGCGTTTCGTGTTTTCGGTTTACCTATAAGCCCTGGCATATGAAATTAACCTCTTTATAAATAGAATCGATTTATTTATTTATATACTGCCTTACAGCTGCGTGTCCTACGCTGACTCAGGTGCAAGGTCACGGGATGTCACGATGCAGTTAACGACAAGTGCCACAGTTTTTGTCAGTGAAGACGTTTTCGGCGATTAGTCGCGGGACAGGCTGAGGTCGCAACAAGTGTTGGCCAAAGTCACGAAGCTGCTACAGATATAAAGCCGGTTTTGGGGTACCGCGGTAGATATTAAAACCTACTTTTTTATGTGATAGGTAGCAGACGAGCAGGCGGATCACCTGATGGTAAGCAATTGCCGCCGCTCATGGACACTTGCAACACCAGTGGAGTTACAAGTGCGCTGCCAACCTTTTATCCCCTTCCCCCTGGGTGGGCCTCCGGTACCCTCACTCACTCGGCGAAACACAGCAAAGGGGCTGCTTCACGCCGGTTTTCTGTGTGGTCTACTTACAAACTATGCCGTGTTCTTGATGGACTTGAATGTTTCCGGAAAAATTTAAACTTCCTAATATTTAACTGCTTTGAGAACTTTAAGCAGTGTAACTAATTATTAAAAAAAATATGAAAAAAAACAAGCAAATAGAACTGCATAATTAACAATCTTAAAATATTTAAAATCAACCTGAAAGCACAGATTATGTAAACTCTTCTCTCTCATATTGCAGTACAGCCAGAGATTGATAGATGGCGCGTAAGGCGCGAAAGACCACAAAAAGAGAGAAGTTATAAAAAACTGTGATTGTTGTAAAGTTATGTTCAAGAGGCTATTCTTTCATCTTAAATTGGCAGAAAAGTATAGTGATGATCTGTTAAAGTTACCCAGATTGATAGTACAGTCGAGTTCAAAAATATGTATACACTTTAGGACCTTGTCACAATACATATTTATAAGAAAGTAGAAGTCGTTTTCTTATACTTATGTACTGTGACAAGGTCCTAAAGTGTATATATTTTTGAACTCGACTGTACCTACTTACATCTGTCTAATAAAATCACCGCAACGACCGTCACTCTTTACCATTATTTTTTACTAGTCGGAATTCCAAGTGCTCTCTGAACTGATCGATACGAGCTGTACAAATTTACCGAGACATACCACTGATCGCATTTTCCGGATCAATGGATCTCATCTTGTTCCTCCCAAACAGTACAGTGAGGGTAACAATGAATTAAGAAAATCTAGTGACGTAAATAATATCTCACGTACGTGTGTATTTTTTTCTGAGCACCAATGGTGCCAGGTCTTAAACGAAAAGCCATACAATCCAACAAGCAAGCTTAGCCGGACATTTGGGTAAAAAGGCCAACCTAGACCCTATAAGCCTAACAATACTGACAGGACGGAGACCATCTAATTTGGCCGGACACGGCAAAGGACACGCAACCAAAAAGCCTGACTGGACAAAGGTCTTATCCGGACGCCTGACAAATCCAAACTTACCGTAGGGGCAAATTCAAGTAAGTGTACCAAATGGTTACTGGACATAGTTCTTTGGAGCACATTTTTTAAATTAGTCATTCTAGTTTATCATCTCAACCCGCACATAAACGGTTACGTAGGGGCATAACGCACAGCACTCATGGGCCGAATCAGTGTTGCCACCTTTATATTGAATGAGTGCTGGGAGCCGTGGAAAAAGTGCTAGATTTTGAGAATGGTCAACTTACTTACTTATTACGCTGGCTCTGCGATCCAAGGTGGGTCTTGACCTTCAACGTCAATGTTCTTCACTTTGTTCGATCCTGTGCCAATTCCGGCCAATCATACACGTTTAGTGCTTTGAAGTCCCTGGCGACTTCGTCCCTTCAGCGATATGTCGGACTCGGAGAATGCTCAAAATGGGGTCACTCTTAATGTACCTGTGTTTTTGTTTAGACATCATAGTCTATGATGCCAACATTTTATTTCAAAAGTACTAATTTAGACATTAGACTTATAAATACTCGTAGTGCTAGATCTAGCACTGCGTCTATCAAGTTGGCAACACTGGCTATGTCGAGTAAGGTTATGCGGATGCCCGTGCGCGTGCGCAGCCTACGGATTCGCCCGCGAGGTCGCGCGCCGACCTGAGGAATGTCTGCCGTTGTGTGGGTACCACACTTGTCATGTGTGAGTCCTAGGACGTTAATCTTTAGCAATAATAGGTAAACGTACTGCGGCGTTGCGCTAAGTGATTTCGAAGATTAACACGAACAATATTACAGAAGATTTATAGACATCAAATATTATCGGAAGAAAATATGTAGGTACTATAAAAACATATTAGGTAACCACCTATCTGTTTTATTCTTCTGTCAAAGCGATACCTATTATGTGAGAAGAGGCAGACGAGCAGACGGATCACCTGATGGTAAACGATTTCCGCCGCCCATAGACACCCGCAACAAGCACACACACACAAGTGGATTCACAAGTGTGCTGCCAACAACCGATTAGAAGCGGCTTCCGGTACGAGGGTACTCACTCGATAAAACATAGTGCAGGCGCTGCTTCACACGGCTCTTCTATGAGGCCGTGGTATCATTCCAGCCGAGCCGGCTCATTCATGCCAAAGTGATCAAAGAAGACAGGTATTACGATAAGAGAGGTTAGGTATGCGTTGGAGATAAGCTAGTAATAAAATGGAAATTCATCACGTACAATGGACCGAAAGAGAGTCTAAGGAAGCGTTCCACAGAAGCGGAGTTGAGCGGACACTTGTAAAAATTGACCAATCACATTGCCCAAAATACACAACTGATCTCTGATGAGCAATGTGATTGGTCAATTTTTATAAGTCTCCGCTCAACTCCACGCAGGTCCGCGAAATGGAGTCCACTTTACAACAACGAAATTCCTGCGTCACAGGTCAGAAAACAGGGTAGCTCGCCCCGCGTTCCCATCACGTCCTGCGGTCAACTGGTCGGTCGACTGGTTGCCAGTGGTCGTCTGTGGTCGTCTGTGGTCACACCCGGTCGTGACCTCCACCTGTCGCGGAGCGGAACGCAAGGTAAAAAACAATCTCGAATTACCTCTAAGAAGTGTCCCATCTCTTGTTTTTGTTTTGAGACAGTTCGCTGGATTTCGGAATATGTTTACTGAATAAGTGCAGCAAGCAAATGAAGCGTGGTGTGTTATATTCATTATTTCAACTTTTTTTTTACAACAAAAAAATACAATAGGCGAACTTAATGCCAAGTGACATTCTCTACCAGTCAACCTTTGGGTCATTTTATGATCTGTTAATTAGGAACAAGCTTATCTAAAGATACACTTCATAAACCCAGTCCCGAAAGCAGAAACAATAATAAGTGGTAGACGATCAGACAAATCATCTCAAAGCAGTTGGCCGCCGCCGTTAACGGGTACCAACACCAGTGGAGTCACAAGTGAGCGCCAACCTTTTGTTCGTCCTCCGAATTCAGCCTTAACACTCATTCACTGAAGTAAATAATGTTTACACGTTTCAGAAACTATCCTCCATATCCAGGTTTCTTCACGATGTTTTCCCTCGCCGTCGATCAACCGCCAAGAGCGTGAACCGTTGATATCCACCAAGCTACCGTATTTTTTTTCCTTGATACACACGTGTAGGTATATGTGCATACATATACCTACACATAGATGTATTACAGGTTAAATAAAGTCGTCAAAGAATGCTGTAGCTATTTTTTATGCAAAGGCTACGTAACACCGGAGCCGTGCGGTGAGAAACTCAACACCGCGGTTTGAACCTGCGACCGCTTCGCCACGATAGCTAACAAGTAATAACGTATATGACGAAAAGGACTTGTTTATTATCTATGGTATTAACTTTGCCCCATTGCCAGGCTAAGGCTGAGCTCTATCCGATTTGTGTATCATGGATCTCATAACTTTTTCGGCAGAACAAATAGTTGCATGTCTTTGTTTTTTAAGCAACTATTTCTTTGAAGTTAAAAACTCTGCCCCAATAACGCAATGCTACCTTTGAATTTCTATGTCTGCTACATTTTTATCCCTACAGTTTTCCAATTTTGGAAATGTTAGTCCAGAGGGCTTATTCCCATAACGACTATGTAGTTAAATTATAGAGATATCAAAGATTTCGTCCATACAAATATCTAATTGGAACCTCCTTTTTTTAGATCCTTATTGGATCCGTCTACTTGTCTGCTACCTATCACATAACAAACTTGCATTTTCTATTTTTTCTATTTTGCTACGTTTTTTCACCCACATCCACCAACTGATTGATTCTTGGTATTTGATTTACTAAGTAGTTAAAATAAAAACTGTGTTAAAGTGTTATTAGCAAAGGATTAGTCTGATATTATTAGCAAAGGCGCATCTTAAATCAATGGAACAGAGTCGAAATTATTGTTGTCTTCGCAGTCTAATGGCAGAATGATAGATATGACCTAAAGACTACGTAATTCATCGCTTCAGATAAAAACTATGCGAAAAAATATTCATAAATTGCTGATTAATTCATAATATTGCCTTAATTATCAATCGGTAGTTTATTTATGTGGTTTTTTAACGCAAAACCGTATACCTAATACCGCGTAATATGAATTTACTGGTTTGTTTTTTCTTCATTACAAAAACACTGTTAGGGTAATGAAAACAATGTATTTTTTTGCAGTTTTAGTAAACTGTTTACTAAAACTGCAATAAAATCGACATAATAACCACTCTATGAATGTATAAATGTAGTCTTAAAAGAATATTATCAAAACATATCCCAATAATCATCAGAACAAATGTTGCTGAGAATACTTAGAGCACGTGGTTAAAGGGATATACTAGTAAATTAGAGCGTACCTATTCCTTTTAAGCGTAAAAGGTCGGCGGCTCACTTGTGACTCCTCGGGTTTGCGTTGTCCATGGGCGGCGGTAATCGCTTACCATCAGGTGATCCGTCTGTTCGTCTGCCTTCTATATCATAAAAAAAAACAAAAAGAAAATTATCCTAACCACTTCAAAAACGTTTTGTACTAAATTAAATACCTTTCTTGTATTTAGTTTCGTGTAGACGTACAACTACGAATCTCTAATGAGGAATGACATAAGCTCACGTATTTTTGAGCACCCGGCAGTTTTTGTCAGCTTATCTCCTAGGTTTTATTAGACCATTAGTTACTAGATTTCAATGCTGAAAGTGTTGGTAATGCCGCGTCAATTACACATTGAATTCACACTTTCTAAGGTGATGATTATATTGAGTCATTTTAAAATATTTCGGACAAATGCATCCTCATTGATTGGCTTTCTACGTATTGTAAAGACCACTTTAAAAGACTTGAGCTAGCTTAGAGATGGATAATAGATTTTTCTTTTTACCAACTTATCGTTTTTTTTTGTTATTACGGTGACTTATAAGTATACTGGTAGCCAAATAATTAAAGATAGTACTCTATTTTCATACAAACAGACAAACTTTCGTTGTATGAACGTTCGGGGGCAAGGATTGATCGAGTAAGTGATTTGATGGTGGCTATCTAAAGGACATGGGAAACGAGGAATATCGGTCTTGAAGAATTAACCTCTTCTTAATATAATTTTTTTTTTAAATTAACCTCCTAGATATAAAATAATATACTTAATTTACGATTCGTAAATAGCAGTATCTAACTTACTTACTACTAAGCATAACTTATCAATTACTCTAATAGCTATTACAATTACTGAGTTCAATGCCCCAAAAATAATTTTCATTGAAATCTAAACCAGTTTTTTACTCAAATCATCTAGCGTGATATTTTGTAGTAATTCACTTCCATTTCTTATGTTTTTTGTTTTCTGATTGTAATAAAATATACTTGTGCTTAATATTAATCTACATAAATTAAGTATTACGCGGTATTACCTACCTTTATAATCCATTCAGTACAATAACTGGACATGTGTGAGTTGAATTCGCCCACTAAGAATTTCGTACGTTGATTTACCTACACTAAATTATTATGTGTGTGTGTTTGTAATGAATAAACTCAAAAAATGCTCTGACATTTTAAAAATCATCATCTACATTATTTTAGACTCACTTTGTTTCGGGACATTAGTTTCAATCTCTGAACCAATAGATGGCGCTAGGCGTCGATTACATCGCACAATTAATGTGCTTTTTCGGTCGGTGATATACAAGCGTCGTCGTTGTCTATAGAATTTACCTCTTTATAAATAGTATAGTAGATGATTCCAGCCCGTATCGGTTTGTAAGATATGTTTTTAAACTTTCGCGTTGCATTATACAAATACTTCATATAAACGGGACTAAACGCGACTAAAATTAATAAGTACATTCTAGCACTTACTGCTTGACGTTTCGACTGCGTTACAACAGCCGTGGTCACAAGCGAACCTATTCCATTGGTTCGCTTGTGACCACGGCTGTTGTAACGCAGTCGAAACTTCGACCTCTCGATCGATCTAGCACTTACTGCTTGACGTCAAGCAGTAAGTGCTAGAATGTACTTATTAATTTTAGTCGCGTTTAGTCCCGTTTATATGAAGTATTTGTAGATGATTCCAGTTCAACAACATTGAGATTGTGTCATACATTGTCCTCGAATACTGTGCAGTCATCCTTACAGCACTGTAGCCAATACAAACAAGGACGAGGCATCTGTTGCAACAACAAACTTGACAATGATGTGCATTTTTGTCACTGGTTGTTTGGTAGTGAGGTAATTGATGAAAGCAATTCACGTAGTGTCTGGGTGTTATAATGTCATCATCATCATCAGCCCGGAATTAGGCACTGCTTTAGGAATTAGGCTTTTAACTGTGGGAGAGCCACGCTTCGGCATGAATGGGCCGGCTCGACCAGAGTGATACCACTGCCTCACAGAAAACCGGCGTGAAGCAGCTCCTTTGCTGTGTTTCGCCGAGTGAGTGAGGGTACCGGAGGCCCATCGGGGGGGAAGGGGATAAAAGGTTAGCAGCGCACTTGTGACTCCACTGGTGTTGCATGTGTCCATGGGCGGCGGCAATTGCTTACCATCAGGTGATCCGCCTGCTCGTCTGCTACCTATCACATAAAAAAAAAATTGATGAAAGCAATTCACGTAGTGTCTGGGTGTTATAATGTCAGCATCATCATCAGCCCGGAATTAGCCACTGCTAAGTATAGGCCTCATTTTTTTTTCGCCAAAGTACAATAAGTGAAAATTAACAAATGTCGTTAATTTGACGGCCTCGATGGCGCAGCGGCTAAGGTGTTTGCTAAAAGCGCGAAAGGTCCCGGGTTCGATATCCGGTCAAGTCAATTTAGGAAACTACATTTTCTAAATTTTCTTGGGTCTGGGTGTTCTGGGTTGACGCTCCCAGTTAATTATCGTCACCTGGTACTCATAGTGCAGGGGTTGCCCTAGTTTGAGACCAGGTTGATTGGTGTGATTGTCTGCCGTATTTATTCGATTTATTTCTAAAAATCTGTCACTTTCTTAGTTCCCCACCTTGACTCATCTCCACCTACATTTAAATGATCTATTTAACATATGCCATCGAAAACCCACATGTCCGGAACAATCGCATCAAACCCAACAGTCACGGGCGATCCAGGAAGCGTAGGTATAGGCAGGGCCGGATCGTGAATGTGTGGGGCCCTGGCAGGCCTGTCCCACTCCGCGTGTAGGTATCGAACTTGCAAGTACATGCGGCGTCCCCTCCGGAGGGGCAAATTAGTAGAAAATCACGAACGAGCGGCGACGCACGCGCGACAGTTGCTTGCGATAGAAAGAGAACGCACTTCTAGGTATGAATAATGGTAGGCATTGAACGCTGGGCGGTCGGAATTTCAACGTTATGTTATGGTAGCCTGAGTCTTCATTTCCATAAACGGTTTTTAGGAGTAGGCTTTCTGTACATGTACTATTAAGTATTCTGTGGCCCTGGGTTGAAACTACGTGGGTGCCTATCTAAGTACTCCACTAAGCAAGTAGGTATTAATCGTACAAAAGGCGACCTTATTGCTTTGTAGCTGGATCTTTAACGTTTAGGATTTTAGGGGATCTGGGGGGCCCCTTGTAACCCCGGGGCCCTGGAGACCAATTCTCGGTTTTCGCCTTCTATGTCGAGTCGACTTCATGGAACGCACAACCAATAGGAGAACACAGATTACAGTCGACATTCCTTATCTTGTTCTCCTATTGGTCTATGCGTTCCATGAATTCGACTCGACATATAAGGCGAAAACTCCTGGGCTACAGTCCAAGGAGCCCATTGGTAGATCCGGCCCTGGGTATAGGATAAGCGACTTGCGCAGGAGTGGCCTCTCGTCAACCATAGACAATGCGAAGGATGTGGGAGGTTGCGACGCGGGTTTTACGTAATTAGAATTTTAATAAGCGTTGAAGGGTTATGACCCTTACGCCTTTACGGATGACAATGTCACTGTTTACGACTGGCGCTTACATCATTGGTGAATATGATCATTGTTGATATGATGTAAGGGCCTTTTTCATTGTAGATCTTTTGTTTTTAAACGTTTGAGTTTCATCCTTCTTGAAATAAAGCTCAATATCTGATAATAAGAGTCCAAGGTATATCAATAGTTAATATTTAACTACAGTTCTAATATTCTATCTTGTGATGGGTTTAATCAAGAAATTACGGAAACCAATGCTAGCTATCAAAATAATTCGTCATTTGTTTACTTTTTAAAATTGATTTTTTTTTGTCTTTGAGATAGTTCAAGACATTTAGTGACCGCAACCCTGAGAGGCTAAATTAGAAAAGAAATCCATATTCCCTAACTTTAGTTTGTATTTAAAAGATTTAATTTAACTTTTATTTATCTATGTATCTTTGATATGGAGGAATCTTGCCTTTTTCAATAAAAATGCATTAAAATAAAATTTTCTCGGCGTATAGGTAAGTTAAGAGTTTATGATACACTATGCATATACTGTAGCAGCTTCCAAGTCACTTACACGGTTTTATACACAACCGTACAATTGTATTACGTGACATACGCGTTTTCCGCCCGCTGATTGGTCGGCATCAACAATACTGACCCGGCCAATTATACGTTCACACGGACGTCACGACCCGCGCTAAACACCAGTAATTACACCCAATCACAATTGTAATCGATACAAATGACGTAAGGGACGTATGTGTCTGACATGAGATATATCCTTAGATGCTTGATCAAAGCTGGAACTGTATTGGTTTTTTTTTTGTTGTTTTTTTTTTATTATAACACTCATTATCCACTTGTCTTGTGCCAAGTGCCTTGCCCATTTCCACCTGAGACTTGCAATTTTTCGGTCTATGTCGGGGCTATGTCGGGAATGTACCTATGTATACTTAGGCTTTTTTTGTGACCTTGGTCTTTCTGCGGATCTCATCATTCCTGATACAATAACGTAAGGAATTTCCAAGCATAAGCCTTCCAGTATTGCAAAAAAGTCCTTGATTCAAGGCCACGTACCTTAAGCGAGTTGCCACCATGTCAGGCCGTCTCGGGGTGGACCTACGATCTGGTGAAGGTTACGTGAATTCCTTGAATGCTAACGACATAGGACCGATAATGAGTGGAGAATATTGGGCATCTATTGGTAAAATCATGATGATGATTCGAAGTAAAGAAAAATATTAGCCTTTATTACTGTCCAACAGCAGGGCAAAGGCGTCCATTATAAAAATCATGACAAAAGAGATGATTCGAAATAAAGGATTTCTTGCTCAAACTAGAGATAATAAAACCATATAAATTAAAGGCCAAATGTCTTAAAAGTTTCATTTTCTCTGTTGACAGTAATTAAATTGTATTTATGGTAATTATATTGTAGATATTCCTAGGGCCATGGCCTACATGAAGTATTATAGATTAGTTAAGAGTTAGTTTTATTTATTTATCATTATGTGAAGTTAGATATTTTGGTATTTTTTGTTCCACATCGTATTTTATTGAGTTAGCCATAAATACCTAAAACCAGATAATAAATAAAGGTTGACTTGATTTTTTTAATACTATGGATTTCTTAAAAAAAACGTACGTTAAAGCGGAAATAAAAAATAAAATTTTTTAAGTAAGTACCTAACTTTATATATATATATTTTTCAATTATGAAAATATATATAGATACAGTAGCTATTATAATTTTTAAACTAGAAAAAATATATCAGAAAATATTATAATACCTATTATATTAGATGTACCTTTATTAGTTACCTTGTCAACAGTTATATAACCATAAAAATCCGTCAACTAAATGCTGGTCAAGACAAAACATTAAATTCAAGGGTATCCTGGACGTTTTAATAAATCATATTGACGAAATACATAATATACTTACAAATATTTTATTTCTATTAAAACCGTTTTAATATTATAGTTAGTACGTATAGGTTATTATTAACCCTTATAAAATATCATTGCGTAACTACCAAGGTACTTAGTATATTTTCCATAAACGCTTGTTAAATCCCATACTTAAAAACTCATATATAAATATTATACTATGTGTGTACCTACATTACAAAATTAACCTACCAAATAAAAGAATACGTGTAGTTTTTTTCTAGCCTCGTAGTAGGTTATTCATTTATTTAAAAAGAGCGCATAACATTGAGGTAAACCAAAAAGGCGTAAAAGACACCTACCTCTCACGTATTTCCAAATGTATTCCTCCGCTGCCGAAATATTCCTCAGTTTGGCGATCGTAAAAACAACAACAGAAAAAAAAGTACCCAAAGTCACTTATCACTTTCTAACACTGTCCACTCACAACGAACAAGCGTCAAATTTAAAAATAGAGGAAAAATATTTTCTTTTATTCCAACAAAGAGGTTCCACGTTATCGCCAGTCAAAAGTCAGGCGCACTTATCAGTACGCAATTAGCATTCTACGCACACGTGGGTCGAAATCGGTACGCAGAACGAGGCGAGTCGAATACGACCTCAGCGCGGCAAACATTCGAGCCGACTGAAACACTGAGTCACCACTACACTCGCAGAGAGCTCGACAGGTGAAAACGCAACTGTGTGGTGTCAAGTGAACTCGCGTCCGACCCTAGTGTGGAGGTTACTCAGGTGAACTAGTCGCTTATGTGTGCGTGCACTATTTCGTCGGTGTTCAGCAGATTTATTGCGCAGCCTGTGTGTGTGTTGGCGTACTTACTTTGATCCCTTTTGTGTGTCCTGTGTTTACTTGCGGTCACATGTCACGCGCGGCTGTGTGCTGCCGCCTACCTGTTGCCCCCGCAACTTATCAGTTTTGTACTTCTTTTAGGGTTGTACGAGAAAATGTATTATCTTCGAAGCCTTCATTGTTCAACTCGCCATCAAAACAAAATAAACGCTTAACGTATTTAACTCGGTAAACGTTATTTTCACTATCTTCGGCTTCTGACTGATAAACGACTGGGTAAGAATTATTTATTCTGTATAGGCGCATCCTGTGTATTTCTTTACAGTTGTATTTTTGGTTTAATTCTTCCATTACAGTGCCTATAAAACCGATTGTAATCATTGTCATTAGCATTAAGTAGTAACTTTAACTCCATCGCAGAAAGTTAAATAGTGCCTTAAAAACATAAATAACATCATCATTCAAAGGATCACTGTCCTATAGATATTTTGCCCTTGCTTGACCATGACATTCCATAAACTTATAAAAATCGTAGAATTAGTAGATTGTATTCCCATAAGATACATAGCATTTTTATCATTTTCATTTTTTTTTTCAGTACTAGTTTATTTGCGTTTTGCAACCCTTCTAAGATTATAAACAGAAAATACTAGAAGATTACAGCTGTAAATCACTTTTACTGATTCCTTTGCTAAAATACCAACTCATAACTAGCCAAGTTACCAATGATGGAAATACTTAGCAAATGGGTGCGTATTTTGGTAGATACTTGTAAATTTGTTATCTATGCAGGAATACAGACCTACGTATTTTTACTTCGTCTATGGTGCAATGGTTAAAACGTTTCTCGACCAAAAGGTCAACGGTTAGACTTCCATAGGGCACTTTAGTATGAAAGTGCTCCGTCCGCTCAATCAATAGAATAAAGGCCTATAGGAGTTTTGCCAAGCTGTCGTGCTATATCTAAAAAGCCGTTAAGCCGGATTTGGTCGATTTAGTTTTTTCAATCTTAAAGTGAATAATGAAAAAGTTGAAAATTGAAAATCAACCAACTGGAGTTAACGCCCTTATAAATATAACGTGGCAGCAAGGGACTACAGTGCCTTACTCAAAAAAGTAGTGATATGGTTTTAAAAGGATCGGCAACGCGCATGCAAGTATTTTGGAGTTGGCAGGCTAGGTATATGTATATACGCTATTATATGAACATCGAATTCCTGCAGATAAGCTAAGTACCGTCAAAAAAAGTAAGTTAGGACTTTGATAACTGTGGTGAGGATATTACAAATTTAAATCGCCTAATTGAAAATTACTGAGTCTGATTAAAATAAAACATTTTTTTTAAATCCCGAGGACCCGAAATGAGTTACGCACAGATTTCGAAATGACAAATTTCGAGTCTAGACCGACTTTCAATCCTAAAAAAACAATCGTTTCCTCTATGCCCTGTAAAGTACGAGGTCGTATGATTAACTCTTGGACGTTTTCCTCTCGCTACAAAACCATTACTAACAAACAACCATCGAAAACAAACCCGCATTGTAATTTTATATTTTAACACAAGTATTTCTACTAATAAATACATACAACTGTGTGTGTTGTTGTAAGATCATGCCTTCTGCACTTAGTGAACTTTGTACGTCATAAGGTCACGGATGTTTAGCACTAACACAATAGTTAACATCTCATGTCACCTTGACGTAAG
Organism: Cnaphalocrocis medinalis; assembly: GCA_014851415.1. NCBI lineage: Eukaryota > Metazoa > Arthropoda > Insecta > Lepidoptera > Crambidae > Cnaphalocrocis > Cnaphalocrocis medinalis. The sequence goes on from CM026285.1 coordinate 14,963,536, forward strand.
CGCAAAGACATTGTCACTTACGGTGCGGCGTAAAATGCCGTATCTACCATTTAGCACATTGAAAATTGTACGTTACTCCTTTTAATTTTAGTTTTCATTTGTTTGATTTAGAACGCGTTACTACAACTTATTTCTTGAAATTAACAATGAATAATAAGGCAATTTGAGTCAAATGTGTAGATAAACGATTATAAGCATAAAGGATGCGCGATTGAGTCTATATTGGAGAAACAGCGTAAGTGGACTTGAGTTCTTTTATTCTACAGCAATTCGAATCGTGACTGGTCTATTTGTATTGTAATTTGCACCTAATCAGATGTAAAACTAGATTGATTATCGGCAATACGGGGCACTTTGGACTTGATTGAGATTCTTTTGTTGTGCTCCGAACGTTTTTGAGACAATCGTTCTATTGTTGACAACTTTTCTATCTTTTGTAGTTCGGAGCGGAGTAGGTAGGTATACAACCTACTTGTGCGATCTGGATTTTTAACTTATTTTTTCTTTTAATTCGAATCGTACGTGAACGATGGCTCTTACTTTCCTACTTTTGAGATAATGGTTTATTATTAAGGAGTACCTATTACTTGAGAAAGTAAATTAGGCAGTAAATGTCATTCCGCTTGAATTAATTAGAAATTATGGCACCAGGTAGGCAAAACTTTCAATCTATAAAAATCGGGATAAAAAGCACATGTCATTAAATCAAGGTTCTGAAAACACTTTCAAACATAGAAATATTAATGGACTTACATCTATTTCCATTGTTGTTCCACTGTAAAGGTATCGTGGAAAATATCGATGTTGGATGTAGTGCATGAACAGGTAAGATACAGTTCATAATGTAATAACTACGAGTAGTTGTTATGAATAACATAACTATGATTGTTTGCCTTTGCATTTTAAGCTTAAGGACCCCATCTTACCACCCTCTCCCCTATTATGCTTTATTAGAAGCAGGTAAGCAGGTATAAACAAAATAATATTTCATCAATAATAACTTCACTGTAAGCAATTCAATTTGGCTAGCGGCCCTACAATAACAGAGTAAGGTCGCTTAGTATTCTATGGCGGGACACAATTTGTCGTCGGAGTGGCCTTGTAGGCCGTTGTTCATAATATTACGCCAACTTTGTTGCTAAGTACCACATACCAGACTTTACTGGGAAAGGATACTTGTTAAGGACTTAATTCAATTGTTGCCCGAAGTTGTGCTGTGTTTCGTTGAGTGAGGGTACCGGAGGCCCAATTGGGGAAAAAGGGTTATAGGTTGGCAGCGCACTTGTGCCTGTACTGGTGTTTATGGGCGGCGGCAATCACTTACCATCAGGTGATCCGTCTCTCGTCTGCTTTTATCACATAGTGTAAATATTCAGAGTATATTTGTGAACATTTACATCCCTTTAACCACGCATTCTACTAATAATTCTGAGTGAGGGTATCGGAGGCCCACCCGGGGAGGGGAAGGGGATTAAAGGTTGGTAGCGCACGTGTAACTCCACTGGTGTTGCAAGTGTCCATGGGCGGCGGCAATTGCTTACCATCAGGTGATCCGCCTGCTCGTTTGCTACCTATCACATAAAAAAAACAACATTTTGTTCTATGACCTTTGAAAATTCTTAAATAAAATTTCAACTTTTCATACAAAGTGAGTCACGTGTCTAGTTCATTTTGTATAGGAACTCCAAAACAGACTTCTGTTTATAAAGTGAGATACCGTCATAACCAAGTTTTTAAAACCTCAGCACTTCAGAAACCACTTTCATAAATGGATACTCGTTTGTTGTATCAACAATACGCAACTTATTGAAATAAGGTGTCGAGTTGTTTATAAACAAACAAAACGATGTAAGCATCTGTCACTTTTCGGCGACAGAAAATATTCCGCATTATTAACCCGTGAGAAGGGGCACTACGAAGAATGTGTTTATGCAAAAATGTTTCACTTTAATTCGATTTTATAGACGTTAAAGCACTAGGTATAAGCATACCTAATATAATGTGGCCTAACGCAATTATTAAATGTATTTTCTTTCAATGAGAAAACGAGTTTTTTGTTAATTAATAACAATTTAAAAACTCGTTTTTAATCGAGAGTGATAATTACCTAATTATCAATTGAAAAAGCACTATTATTTTTTCAATCTTTTCGCGTCGCGAAGTGCAACGGGAGGAATCCTGTCTTTACTTAATCTAAGGTCCAGAACCGGACATTACCGGGTCCGCGGGACCAGTCCTTAATTGTGCTCCGTAACCTGTAACCCGTTTGCGACCAATAAATCGCCCGGGTGCCCGCGCATCATCACGAAGCTCGACTCTTGCGCAGTGTGGCCAACATAAAATACATTGCATTTTTTGTGATGTGGTTGGTAATATAAAAGCCCTGTTGGTCAATGGTTTAATTACCAATCCGTGATTTCGGGTCCTGAAATAAAAAATCTAAAACGATAAATTAAGTAATTAGGCATTTATTTGGCACAAACAAAAAATCACTACAAAATAAAAAAATGCAACAGCTTTGAACAATAAAAAAAAACGGAAAACAATTAAGCTTTGTGCCAAATAGGTGCCTGCTCAACATAAGTCGCGAGTCATTTCTGGCACCTCACGACACTGGTATTCTGCGGGAGACCCTGTAGCATAAGTCGTGTACTTGTCGTACTTGAAAACCTAAATAATGCAATTAAAAAACCTAAAATGTTAAGTAAATGATGCTCTTAAAAAATCCTCGACACTTCATTCGTCTGTGACGGGAAGGGTCTCCAACCTACGATCGGGTGAAATGCTCTCAACCTCTGACTTATACAAAAACATCAATAGAACGTTACTCAATACTTACATATTTTTATACAAGTTATTTATTTTTAGCAAGATTACCTACTATGGCATTTTTCCCAGAGCTGGAAACACCAAGTGCCTGAACATTTTTCATCGCACTCGCTTCCTGGTGCAAGATTTACCGCGGACCAGATAAAGCCAATCTGTAGCAATGGGCTGGAGGCGGCTACCAACAAACTCCCTCTCTTGCTTTGATAACTGCCAGTAATGGTAGTAGCAGTGAAATATCGGTTGGGGTTGCGAGGTTGGCACCTCGACGTTTAGTGTTGCCAACTGTCAAGTGATCGAACGCGATGTTTACACTTGAATTGGTTATTAGAACGATGCCTCCTTGTTGTTTGTTTCTTTGAAAGAGTTATTCTGAAGTAGCTTATGGTCGTAAGGCCCATAAGCCTTTTAAAAGGCATAAAACAATTGATTTTCTATTGTGTCTGCTGTCTCGGGCCTTAGGAGGTTATGTAAAGAAATGGATCTAATGTCCAGCGTAAGTGTTTCCTCCATAAAGGTTTCACTACTTAATTTGCTAGTATTACTGCCGCTCTCAAAGAGGTAATTTAACCTTAATGTTCATTATTTTAATGATGGGTATAGTTTTCAAATGGTCAATATTTTTACTTAAGTGACAATTAAGGTTTGATTAACGTCTCTGAGTGCGGTGGCCATCGCAGCAGTATGAATGATGGGTGACGACCCGTATAGCGCAGTGGCATACCCGTATATTGAGCATCGGTTGATTTGCAAGGGACGCGGTTTCGATAACCGCGCCAACACAATTGTTTGTTGATGAAACTAATATTTGCGCTGTATCTAGACATTTGTGGTACCTTCGTTATTACTCACCTTTGTTTGTGACCGCCAAAGCAAAACCGAACTCATCAAGTTATGTTAACTCAGAGTAGGCCATAGTATAGTCCTAAGCAACACATTTGAGACCGCGGTCCTAAAGCCTGCTATAGCACCCGTTCAAAAGAGGTCACCAACTAATTACCCAACTGGCATCCACAAACATTGTCAGTACAAGCGGTACAAGTTTTAATCCCTCTATCGGGCTTGTCTGCAGCCCTGTCCGATGCAGATAGCCTGTTTTGCGTGCACAATTGTCGCTTCTGCGCCCGACCATTGTGCTAGTGGGAACATAGCCTTAATTGCGCGCCTGAATAAATTAAAACCAGAATGCTATCGTATACGGCGTGTAACTTAGGAGCTACGAAGCGGGTAAGTGGCCACTATTTAGCGTTAGGTTTCCGAAATTACAATACTTACAAGATGGAAATCTGGTAGGTCTTTTATCAAAGTGTTGTTTATCACTTTAGAGCAGCAAGCAAATTCAGCTACCAAAGGGCCTAAAACGAACCGGACGGTACGTACAGCCACACACCAAAGTAAACAAAACTGTCAAATTTCTTCAATCGACTCTCATCTTACTGTCATACACATTAGGTTGAATATCAATTGAGGAAATTTGACAGGTTGTGGTAACCTGATGTGTGGCTGACTGTACAACCAAATTAGAGCACCCTCCTTTTCATAATCGATATGTGTCACCTTTGTTTGGATGCGACAGGTATATTCTTCTTTACGTCACGGCTTCGTTATAAGTCACCTGTTTCAGGACCTTGGTAGAAGTGAAGTCTAACCCTGCGTATGGTTTCCTCGTAGTGTGGGCTAGATGTACTCAAGCACGTATATAAGTGTTACGTATACCTTACCTTCTACATAGGCTATAGTATCCGTGCAACTATAGTTGAAGTAGCTATTTCTTATTACTTATATGGGGGGTCGCCAAATAGCAATTTTGAGCGGACCTAGTGACAGACCACACTTTTTTTATCTGATAGATGGCAAACGAGCAGACGGATCACCTGGTGTAAGCAATCGCCGCCGCCCATTGGACACCTGCAACACAAAGAGTCATAAATTGCGCTGCTAACCTTTAACCCCTTCCACCCAATTAAGCCTCCAATGCCCTCACTCACTCGACGAAACACAACTGCTGCTTTACGTTAGTCTTCTGGATCACTCCAGTCGAGCCGGCTCATTCATGCCGAAGCGTGGCTCTCCCACGGTTCCACTTAAAATGTTTAATTGGTAAACAATTATAGGAACTTGAAGTTCTTCATAGCCGCAGGTCTGGGGTTGCGCATGGGCAATGCTTATTACTTGTTATTCCAGTTGTTGGTTAATTGAAATGCGTGTAAATATCTCGCGGTCTTGGTTATGAAACGGCCCTTATTATGTGAGCTTAGGATAATTTAAGGCTTAGGATATACATGGGTGATTATGCGAACGTTTACTGGCAAGCTCTTTGGCGGGTAAATCCCGGTTGCATCCGGAGCTGACGCTCTGGAGTCCGGGGTTCGATTTGAGAGTATGTCTTTGCAACTTTTTTCATAACTAAATAATGCACTTAAAACTCCTCGGTTAATTTAATAATGAATTTAATGATGGGTAGTAACCCTTAAAGTATGAAAAGAAGTATCCGATGAAAAGAACACCTTCCCTGGCCTGGCCTGAGAAAAGGTCGTGGGTTTGAGCCCATCCCAATAATGTTGCTTCCGATACAAACAAAAAATCACACCGCGTGTTCTTCCCATCGCATTAATTTAAGGGTAAATGGTAAAGATCATTAGATATTGATGTTTGTTTCTTAGAAACTCAGGTCGATTATTTTTAAATTTATCTCCTATAATTGAATAAAGCTATTTAGCTGATTGACTAATTGTACGAGTAAGCTAATTTTCGTTTAAGCCTAATTCCATCTTAGTAGCGATGACCTGATTTCTATGAGAGAGCCCTTTATACCTGCCTGATACTCTACTTTTCTTTTATATTCCCCGTGCCTTAAGTGACCCACAGTTCCAACAGAGAACCTACGTACAGCCCATATCTTTTAACCACACATACCAAAGCTATACTTATTTATTATTTATATCTGTGGAGCCCGGATTCGACAAAATTATAATGGTATCGCTTATTTGAGCTCGTGCCGGCTATCGTGGCATTAAAAGCACATTTATTACCTGGGCTTAGAACTAAATCAGGAGGGCTAAAATGGCGCCCCGATTTCTTATTTCAATTGGAAAGTATGTATTAACTGAACCTTTTTTCAAGGTTTCACAATTTGTGGCTTAGAGTAGCAAGAGACAGAGATGTGGAAGGAGATGGAGGAGGCCTTTGCAAAATCACATTGATCAAGGTTCTTTCATCATCTAAACTCACTCTCTATCAAGTTAGTATAGGCCTCCTTAAATTTTCTCAGATATATTTCGAGTCTCTATTTCAATATTTCAAGCGTCCTGCACCAAGAGCACTGCTTTCTAGCTATATTTAACCAGCCCACTGCTTCCACTCTTCAGCTGACACATTTTTCTGTGTGCGTATTTCTACCATCTATCGTTTTTAATGGTAGACATCATGAAGGAAGTACAACTACTATTTAAATGATCTCGAACTAGGATACAGTTCAACTGGTGCCAATGTCTTTGGGTGGGCTACACAAAGCGGGTCGCATTGACTGCAATATTATTTACCAGACTAACCTAATTCTGGATAAAAGTCCAAGCAAGTTTTGGGCTCTTAAGTGGCTTGCACACAAAACACAGAATTGATGATAGCTAAACCATCAAATAGTAATGCTAATGTCATTTGATATTACTACAATAAATCTAAGCGTCATTTTAGTTCTACCATCTAAGTAACAGCGGCCGGTGCGCACGCGCCGCTCCCGCCATCTTGTTTAATCTAGTGCCGTTGATCGCGGAAAAGCGCGGCAACCTTCAACGACCTTCGCTCTCCGACCAACAGCCCACTACTTTACCACGACAGCAATCTAAACTCAACCTTATTTGCATTCAATTTAATAAACTTTAAGCGTGAAATTCAAATGAGGACTTGAATGGGGCTTATGATATTTTTAGTCAAATAGGTTACGTATTTGTGCTCTATAAACAGACTGCTTAAATTAATGCACTGGATCTATAAATCCATCAATGCAAGCAGATTTATTTTAAAGTGATATTTGTCACATTTGTTTAAATTATTTTATTATTTAGTATTGATACAGGTTTACAGCCGCAATTATGCGTTGTAAATATTTAAATTCAACAATAAACGGGTAGTTTCTCTTGTCATAGCTTTAGTATAGTTCAATAGGCATAAATCAGCAGAGATTGAATAAAACCCGGATCTCCTCAGGCGTTTTCAATGAAATAATATGTTTATACTCACTTGAACATATTTTTTAACTCTTGGATATTATTAACTATGTATCTATACTACATGCTATGTCAGTAGATAATAATAATATGTCTCGTAACAAGATTTTGAATCTATGTATTGTATCTATCTATCAAAACTATTTATAAAAGATGATTCGATGATAATCCAAAAAGACCATACACTTGTACGACCTAATCGACATCTAGCGCCATCTATTGGCAAAGATTAATAGGAAGATTAAGTCCCGTAACAAAGTATGTAGATAAGTGGTCACTTATGTCACTTTTGACTCTGTTTTCTTTTATTTTTCTTTATTCCATAACTTAAATTTCTTCCGTGAACATTTGATAACAAGTTCTAATAAGTTTCTAACTCTACTTCGTTATCATTATAATCTACCATCGATAAGGGCCAGGTAAATTCATTTCAAATTATAATTTAGCATTGAACAGATGTTTGCGCAATAAATTCTACATTTCTGAAACAACGCAAAACACAAATTATTTGATGGTTCTTGATAACGCGCTAAGCATTATAGTAAAAGATAAGTAATAGGTGAGATACCTGGAGGACGAGAAAAAACTGGGAACTAGAAGATCTGGTGCTAAATAAAGCGCATCGACTTCGCTGGCTCGGCCATGCCATGCCACCTCGAGAGAATGGGAGAAGATCGTGCGGCAAAAAGAAACTACCTGAGACGGCCGTCCAAAGTACCGCTAAAGGGATAAACTTGAGAAAGATTTGCGTGAACTCCAGGCTGATGGCAGGAGGTGGTTCAGGACAGGCCTAGATGAAGGCTTTTATTATTGGAGGCCAAGGATCACTTTGGGCCGCTGCGCCAGCCTAGTTAGGTAGTTACCTATATGTATAGATAAATATTGGAGAAATTTTACAGACCAAAGTTTTTACCGTGGGAGAGCCACGCTTCGGCATGAGTAGGTCGGTTTGACGGGAGTGATACCACGGCCTCACAGAACACCTGCGTAGAAGCGGGGCCTGCGTGCGTTGCGTTTCGTCGAGTGAGTGAAGGCAAGCAAAGGGGGATAAAGATTGGCAGCGCACTCTACTGGTGTTGCGGGTGTCTATGGGCGACAGCAGTCGCTTGCCATCCGTCTGCTCGTCTGCCAACTTTAACGTCGTAAAGCCCAGACAGCAGACACAATACAAAATCAATTGTTTTATGCCTTTTCAAAGGCATATCGTACATCGCATATTATATCTTATGACGATATACCTATATAGAAAAGACCGTAGTAACCCAACGTGTGGCTGTCTGTGCATACAAGGCATTGTTCACTCTACGGCACATTACATGGTCCCCACATTTGCCGTAACGTTACGTGAGTTACGCGCTTGACAATAAGCTTGTACGTAACGTTAAGTATATCACGGCTTGATCAACCGGTCTCGAAAGTTACCGCCAAAGAGATCCGACCTGATCCGGAGCAAACTTCCGCGTTTATTGTTTATGGAAAGTGCTTAAATGTGGAAAGCAGGACTAAACGACTTGCGTTCAGGGCCGCAAGCTCTTGGGACTATACGGTCTTAGTGACTTTTGTAGTTGTCATGGACGTATATAAGGGGGGGGGGGGGTCCAGGGGGTCCGGACATAACTGGGAAATAGTGGCGGCAAATAGGCACTAGTTGAAGACTTTACGGGAGGCCTTTGCCCAGCTGTGGGATCAAGCAGGCTAACAAAAAAAATGCAACACGACTTATCAATGCTAAGCATTCTTAAAATTTCAAAAATAGTGAGTATGTACGTTATCAGCAGTCAGATATATCTGTACGGTCAAGAAAGATACACTTAGATTGTCACAAATAGGTATATTGACGTCCTAAGTTGTCGTTTTCGCTTTGTACAATTGTCTTTTCGCTTTGTGTAAGGCTGTAACCTTATTTATTTACTCTTTAGAAATTATTGAATGTCGACTGTTAAGATATTTGTGACTCGTCGAGGACTCATGAGTTAATACTATCATGACAGTCTTCAGCTGCCGCCTGTATAATAATACTCTGACTTACGCCACTCGTTAATCGAGTTGTCAATAAAATATAAGTTTAAAGCAAACTACTAAACGCAACTATTTTTAAGATAGACCGCAATCGAAAGTTGTATTTCCTACTATTATTTTTTTATTCTAGGCTTCTGATTTACCAAAGGAAAACAAACGAGAATTCAGTGGGTGGAACCCACTACAAAAGTTAGTAAGTGCATTGTTAATCACAGTAAAAGTGATAAGAGCTCTGCTTGGATCCGGCACTTCAAACTAAGCACCGGGTGATAGTAAACAACTACTAGACTAGTGCTGTTCCGCGACAACCAATTGAACTACATTATCTAGTTCACTTTTTTACCAAGTAGATTTGGTTTCCTAAATAAGTTCTTGTTCCAAGACCTCTTCAAGCAACTTAAATTTTATTTAAGTTCCATCATAGTGGAGCGATCAGATTTGTGTATAAGAAGACATGAAAACTTATCAGCTTTAAAAAAACATGACTACTAGTATGATCATATCTCAAGTCACTTTTTTAATCAGTGTATATTTGAACTAATTCAAGTCCTGAGGAACTAGATACGAATATACCGCCTTTTATATGATCTTTGTGTACCATGTGTATCTAAATATAATGTTTCTGTGTTTAATGCAAGTGAGTCATCTATCTATGCATGATACGGTTGAACTGCATTATCTGAGTGATCTGTTTTCTCTTATTATGTCAAATAATGATTCTCGTATTGGCAGAAACAGGTCTTTTGAGCTGCATGATCTTTGATAGAGTGAACTATTTTAATTACATCGAATAAAGACTCACGTATCGGCAGCAACTGATGCGTTAAATAAGATGATGTCTTTTGAACTACATTATCTTCGACAGAGTGAACTGTTTTCACTTACGTCTAACGAGTCTCGTATCGCAAGCGAACGATGCGCCCGCGCTACCGATGGCAATTACCGATAGGACGGCACTAATTGTGCACGTCGGTATCAGGGATATCGTTGACGATGGTGCGTTCGACAGGCGGAACTAGTAGATTGCTTTTTTATGTAATAGGTGGCAGACGAGCAGACGGATCACCTGATAGAAAGACGATTGACGCTGACATAGACATCAGCAACACCAGTAGAGTCACAAGTGCGCTGCCAAACTTTTACTTCTCCTTCCCAAATTGGCGCGGGGTGGTTGTTCCAGCATTAAATGGTGGTAAAGGTAATTTGTGTCTCTTGATTGGATCTATGGTATCCTCTGTCACTCGGCGAAATAAAGCGTAAGCACTTCTTCACGCCAATTTTCTGTACTTTCATCACTTCGTGCCGAAGTTTGGCTTTTATTTTCATGTATTGTGTTTTTCCTAGTTGCATCAAAGCCATCGTTTCATAAGTAGCCAGATAATCCAAATCTTTCGATTAACAAACATGAAAAGATTACTACTTATTCGTATTTTTAGAGCATTATTTAGAAATTTAGAAATCTGAGGATTGCTATATTGGAACCTAAAGGTTATATTTATGCCTTTACTTTAATTTTTCATAATAACTTTTCATAAAACCCATAATAAAGACGGTGAAAAGCCAGCTGCTCTGACATACTTTTTTCATTAAAGCATTCAGTTGTAGATTAGAAAACTTTATATGGCTATAAAAAAGGAGGACGCAATTTCCTGCCCACCGGGCACGTCCAATACAAATAGAGTGAGCTAGTAATGAACACATCACGCCGAGAAAACGGTAGCACCCGGGCATTAGGATTTTTCACCAGGGGTAAGCGAGGCACTGTAACAGTCATTGGTTTTATCGCTTCATCATCATCATCAGCCTGTCTCAGTCCACTGCTGGACATAGGCCTCCCCCAATGTTCGCCATTTCACCCTGTCCTCGGCTAAACACATCCACTCTATACCAACAACAGCCTTTCGCAGATCGTCACTCCATCTAGCCGGAGGCCGTCCTACACTACGCTTTCCGAGTCGCGGTCTCCACTCAAGAACTTTGCTACCCCAACGGTTGTCAGTTCTTCGACAGATATGGCCAGCCCATTTCCACTTCAACATGCTGATTCGATAAACTATGTCGGTCACTTTAGTCTTTTGTCGGATAACCTCATTTCTTACCATATTCATAATTCCAGCAAATAGACGTCCACTGCTGGACATAGGCCTCCCCCAATGTTCTCCACACAGATCGGTCTTGTGCCATCCGCATCAAGGGACTCCCGCGACCTTCACCAGATCGTCGGTCCACCTTGTTGGGGTTGTCACGGCTGCGACCTCCTCTGTACGCGGCCTCTTCTCAAGGACTTTTCCATACCATATTACCAATTACTAATCGTTAAAGCCCAAGTTATCCATAATCATATCGACTCGAGTCATAGATCAATCGATTTCATGAATGTTTGTAATCTGTGGCTCAGCTCGCCATTCGGATTGCTTTCCTGTCTGGTTAGTTTTGCTTGGTGCATTGTGAATCTAAATAAAGTGAAATGGATAATAAGTCGAAATGTTTTGTGAGGGTACGTTTTCGTCCAGTACCCCATTTTTCTGAGCGTTTCAGCGCTCAGACAAGCCTTTCCTGACCAATAGCCAAGTTTAATTCAAATGAAATACTTATGTAAGTAATGAACTTATAACGGTACCAAGTTGAGACTTAGGCATCCTCACCAGAGGTGTGCGAAGCTGCTACGGCTCGAAATTCCTGCCTGGTAGCCAGGTCTTAAATTACTTACTCCACTGGCTCAGCGATCCGAAACGAGTCTTGGCTTCAGAAACAAAAGAACGCCACGTTGGTCGATCCTGCACTACTTGTTGCCAGACTGTTGGCGACCTACATCGTCCCAACCTTTTCGGCCACTGATTAAGTTTAAATTCTAGTGTTCTTTATGAAACAATACCTATATATAACAAACGTCTACCATACATAAGTCAGTTGTTGTAGCCCTCCCGTGCCTAATCTATTTATCTTGTAAAATTTGTAAGTTTTCATTATACGTGTTACTGTGGTGTGCTGGTGTCATTCAAATCCTCCTCCTCCTCATCATCATCGTCGTCCTCATCATCCTCACCATCGGCCATCCCTCACTTCATCCTCTTCACAGACAATAGCCTGAAGTTCTCATTTTCTATGACGTCTTCCCAGCGATATCTAGGTAATAATCTAGGATAGGGCGTCGGCCCATCGGTCGGCTCATGCTTTTTTTATGAGACTGTCCTCGTCGAAGCCAAGTCTTAAATTGAATAACATATTTCAAACTTCCTAATACAAACTCGTTTTAGCTTCGCTATTGTAGAGGACAACCATCCTTACTCTCGAAAGTACTTCCTCTGATTCAATTTTAATTCTATTACGTGGTTTAAGTATGGTACTAACCAGGTGAAAATGTATTCCGTGATGGATCTTTTTGTTTTAGTACCATTAATAATCCAATTTTATCCGAGTAGTTATAATGACTCGAGCATGAAACTATAATATGAAAGTTGAAAAATTGGTTGAAAGAAGGTATTGCTATGCGTAGTATGGCTACTAAAAAATATATAAGTACGAGCGAGTAGCTACAAAATTTTACTTACCGCTGACTGAGAGAACCTGCGCCTGGGCATGCGTCTATGGAAAAGTTTGTTTACATACCTGTAACAAATAAACCTGTAATTTAGAGACCTGTAATCCAACACAATGGAAGTTGTCATCCAAAAACCTTAAATTTATTAATCTTTCTCTAAGTATATAATGTAACGTTGACATTGGACCTAAGTCTAATAGTACACCATCTAGCGGATTTTTCACACGCGATTGCCCCCATTTCTTGCATTCAACACTATGATAGATAAATCAATATATTTGCATCAAAGGACACACATGCATACAATTATAAAAGACAAAATAAAATTGTAGGTAGGTACATACATTACATCAAACAACACAAAACAAGAAGCATTTACACGTATCCAAACTCATGTGTGCCGCTGCTATACAGAATGGCAGCAGCTTAGTAATTCCTCCATCTATCTATGACCTCCCATTTCAACCCGCACATCCTTATACAGTAAGCTACCATCGCTCTCCATACGCTATCATTAGCGGTGAGGTGCGCGAGCGCAGAGGCGCGATGCGCGTGCCATCCGCCCGGAAGCTTGGAAACGATCTCCGGCAATTAGGCATACCGCGCCGTAGTGATGCCCGTAGATTTTATAATGCGTCAATAAAGTATTGATAAGATATTTTTGGGGAACTAACGGAGCCCGCATGTTTTACTAGTGGCCGCCCGCAACTTCGTATGCGTGAACTTTATGACTCTTAAAGATGTCCATGATCTTTGATTTTTTTCATGGCATCATTAAATGCTCATCATCTGAACAACTTTTGTTAAGGTGCCTTATAGCTTAGCTGGGCTGTTGTGGTTCTACATCAATGAGCCTGGTCTTCAAAATTTAATATATCCTGTAAGTTGCCCTGATATTACAGCTATACAATAAAAAAAGTTTCATTCGAATTGTATCAGTAGTTTCCGAAATTAGCGCGAACAAACAGACAAACAGACAGACAAAAATTTTAAAAATCATTGATTCATGCTCTGTTACTGTTTTTTAGTTTGTCCTAAGTTATTTTGAGATAAATATCTTCAATTTACAGACACAGCTTTTTTACATTTTTATTATATGTATAGAAGAATATAATAGATATAGATAACCAATGGGGGTGCCCTCTATTGAGGATCCTATGACATAAATGTGAGCCATCAATTAATTTGACGACTTTATTTATATTGTCACTCGCTCTCGGTACTTTGCAGGACTGGGTACTAGGATAGCTTCATCATAATGTACTCGTACATATAATTCTCTATGTGACAAAATTCTCCTACTAGTGCCAGCTACAGAAAATTTTCCGAGTGTATTTATTTTTTAATCCAGGTGTGCAAATGATTCACGACGGGTAGAAAAGATAGTAAATGGGCTATCGTGTGAAAAAACGCCTTTCCATTCAAGGTTCGCCTCGTGACTTATACATTTTGCATGGGGAGTTGAAAAAAATCTACGAATTTCCAAAAGTTGTAGAACAAAATGTTGTTCAGAATACATAGTTGGTAAAAGATAGATAGATAGATATTATTTATTGCACAGAAATAGAACACATGAGTGAAACAACAGGGACAAACAGTTACAATAAGGCGGTCTTATAGCGGTAGGTAGAGGAAAGAAAATAGCTTAAAACGTGCTCAAAGGGAATTAAGTGCACAGATGCACTCTGCATAACGCCATCTATCGGATCTATCTCTCGCAATAGTCCCATTCTCCACACTTCTCCCATCACTAGTCACAGTAGCCGCTGCGGTAGTGACGGGAAATTACTTACATGTTTTTACAAATTGTCGGCTAGGGAATAAGTTAATGGTGATAGCCGACGTTTGTTAACTTTCTTTAATAGATATTTTAAACGACACCGTATCCACACTCGTATTAATGTTGATAGTATCTAGCTTTTGAATTCTTAGTTGCAATTTATAAACTCTGATCGAACTTACGAAGGCTTACGGACTAATCCCAGCACCAGCCCATGGTTCTTCCTACCGTCTCAATTCAATTTTAATTTCATTCCAAAATGTATAGCTGGAGGCACGAAAGTATAGCGATGACCGTTATTTTGCGCACTTGTACAAAAGAAGACTTTCATCGAAATTTGTTTCTGCGCAACTCAAGGTCTTAACTACACTTTCTTGCCTCGGACTATACATACATAGATGGTTAATAAAGATAAGTAAGTATGTAAGTATTAAGAAAAAATTTGGACCCTGATGGGCACAGCAATTTAGAACTCATTCTTTTCCACGCATAAGAATAAATTCTCACACATATTAAATAATACTAAGTAGCTTAGCCACTTGTGTTACAGATATCAGATAACAGAGAAACACTCAAACTTAATGCTTAAATACCTATAACTAGTGGCCCGCCCTCACTTCCCTTCGGGACCGTAATTCAGAAATAAACCAATAGATGTCGCTGTGCACAATTACATCGCGCAAGCGTTTCGTGTTTTCGGTTTACCTATAAGCCTTGTCGTTGTCTATAGAAGTTATCTCTTTATAAATAGTAGGTATAGAGTTACACCCAGACACTGAACAAATACAATATGCATTCATCACACAAATGGTGGTGGTATAATGTCAGCCACACATCAGGTTACCACAACCTGTCAAATTTCCTCAATTGTTATTTGACCTAAAGGGTAAGACAGTAAGATGAGAGTCGATTGAAGAATGTTGACAGTTTTGTAGGTATACTTTGATGTGTACCTACATTTTTTTTTATTGCTGAAGTAGGCAGACGAGCATGCGGCCCATCTGATGGTAAATGGTAACCGCCGCTCATAGACAACAACAATGCCGAGGCACAGTCATGCCGCTGCCTACCGAACATTGTACATTGCGCGTAGAGATTAAATAACATGCATTTATCCTCTCACCTCGCCCTTCAAGAATCTAAAAAGCAAAAGACAAGCTCAACGGCCCCTCTTAAACCTGAACAATATCCAGCTGATTCCATTAACCAGTTCACGTGAATTCCACTTAAACCCCTTGTTCACCTAGATAGCCCAAGTTCCGAGTACAGGAACATTATTTAATTAATTGGCGTATAAACACTTACCTCGGCCGATTCTAGGAGGTGCCCTGGTGGTGGCAGGGCGGGTTGCTTAAGTGATTTTCAATTCGGTAGCATTAGCTCTACTTTGTATCGCTCCTATCCGGGGTATTTGAGATGGTAGGAATCTGTGAAAGGGCTTTTGTGTTGGTAGGGTCACCAAACTTAAGTTGAGCTTGGGAAATCAAACTGGGTTATTTTTCATGGTATGGATGGCAGGTATATATCGGATAGAAGATTGCAGCCGCTCATAGACGCCCGCTACACCAGTGGAACCATTAAATGTGCTGCCAATATTTTCCCCCTCTTCCTCCCTATTGGGTCGTGGTCCTCTCACTCACTCTGTGAAATACACCACAGAAACTGCTTTATCGGTTTTCTTGTGAGGCCATAATAGCCTCACAAGAAAACCGATAAAGCAGTTAAACCGATAAAGCAGTTAAACCGATAAAGCAGTTAAACCGATAAAGCAGTTAAAAAAACGATAAAGCAGAACGAACTTATTATGATAAATTCGTTCTCTTCCTCTCAATTGGACCACCGGATCCCTTACTTGAAGAACCTTACAAAGAAGGCGCTCAATCTTTATATCATCATCATCATCAGCCCGGTAGTACCCACAGCTGAGAATAGGCCTCCCTTCCCTTACGACAGTGTGCCCGGTACTGAGTTGCTCGGGTTTGGGACTAAAACGACTGAAAATGCTCGGTGTAGGTATTTGTAAAATGAGTCTATAGTCATCATTAAAAGGTAGTCACCCCTAAGTGGTGCGCCCGCGCATCTATAATGAGAGTAATGCGGCGGCCACTCTCCACTGCAGCACGGTGCGGATTTATGCAGGTGCGGGCGTGAGCAATGCGAGTTTGCAGCGATGGGCCCCGTTTACCCCGCGTTGGGTCACTCAGCTCGTTTTATAAACTCATTTCATCTCATGTCATTTCTACCACCCTTGGTCTTCTTCGATTCTTGGGTCGAGCAAAAAATATCACCAATACTATTAGTAAAGAGGTTAATCTCATATCCCACGCCAAGGCTTATAGGCAAACCGAAAACACGAAACACTTACGCGATACAATTAACGCCCAGCGCCATCTATTGGTAGACAGTGGAGCTATTGTCCCGAAACGAAGTGAGGGCGGGTCACTACACAAATAAATTCACACAACACCTACAGCTGGTGTACTCTTGTACTCTACTGGTGTTGCAAGTGTCTATAACTTACCTTCAGGTGATGCGTCTACTCGTCTGCCACAACACAAAAATGACCTAGGTAGTTAAAGAATTTATATAAAAACACACTTATTTTTATTTAAGTTTTTTTACCCTTCCATCTTCTATACTATTTATAAAAAGATAACTTCTATAGACAACGACAAGGCTTATAGGTAAACCGAAAACACAAAACGCTTGCGCGATGTAATTTAGCACAGCGCCATCTATTGGTTCATTTCTGAATTACGGTCCCGAAGCGAAGTGAGGGCGGGCCACTAGTTTTTTATAAGCACCTAGCTTGTATTGCCCCCCTTTAGCCCAGAACTTGGGTACGCCCATGCAATCAAAAAGCCTGACAATGTCCGGCTTAATCCTGTACACTATAATTTAACTGACAAACTAAACTACTTATAGGTATACGATATTCTGCGTTTAATTCTCTTCCAGCTTGTTTTACAAACAATAAACAGTATTTAACACACCAACCAGTCACTTAGATACTGTCTTTTAAAACATAAACTAACAGTTATGACACAGATAGCTTGCTACAAAACATCAGATGAAAGTACAGAACAATATTTCATTAAGGGTACTCATAAACCCAAGAACGCTAAGGGACACATCGCACAATAAAACTTGAAGAAAGCCTTACATTGTGCTTATAGTAACACTCACTATATCAAATAGTGTTGGGCAGACATCGACTAATCGTTCGATACTTTGACCATGTGTGTCCATCGATATAAGTTGAGAAAACAGTGTAACATTTTATTTTGTTTACAGACCTTCTTCGTAAGTGGAAACAAAGTTTATTTCTATTACAAAGTTTTGTATATTAATAACTTGACATTAGCTGCTTAAGGCGACCGAATATACCACAAGAGACAACCATCAGACTGCAAGAGTCGGCTTCAATTATTACTCCTGCAAACTTGATCACCTCACCTATTTACGATTGGCTATCGCAGCACTAGCCCGTACACAGCTACTTTATTCGCCTGAGTCACGGCGATGATTTCGACAAAATGTCTTCAGACTAGTTGAAGACACTATAGTTGTAACTACCCGCACCTTACGCACATCACTACTGGAAACTTAACACCCTAGGCACCCCGAGGGCTCGCACGTGGCAAAAACTACGACAAAATGACTTTGGACTAGTCGGAAACACTATTTCTCTAACTACTCGTTTTTGCGCACATGACTAGAAACTTTACACCCTAAGCACCCCTAGGGTTCGCACGTGGCAATAATTCTCGCAAACTTTGTCACCTCACCAGTCTATCGTCAATTGGCTATCGCAGCACTAGCCCGGACACGGCTACTTTATTCGCCCGGGTCGAGCCGCGGCAAGAATTTCAACAATTAATGTCTTTGGTGGACTAATCGAAGACATTTGTTACTTCTCTTACGAGTACCTTACGCGCAGCACTCTAGAAACTTAACACCCTAGGCACCCCTAGGGCTCGCACGTGGCCATAACTCCCGCAAACTTTGTCACCTCACCAGTCTATCGTCGATTGGCTATCGCAGCACTAGCCCGGACACGGCTACTTTATTCGCCCGGGTCAAGCCACGGCGATATTTTCAACAAAACATCTTTGGACTATCGGTGACACTATTTATCTAACTACTCGTTTTTGCGCTCATCACTACTAGAAACTTTACATCCTAGGCACCACTAGGGTTCGCACGTGGCAATAACTCCCGCAAACTTTGTCACCTCACCAGTCTATCGTCGATTGGCTATCGCAACACTAGCCCGGACACGGTTACTTTACTCGCCTGTGTTCAGGCGCGGCAATAATTTCAACAAAATGTCTTTGGTGGACTAATCGAAGACAATTTTGTTACTTCTCTTACCTTACGCGCAGCACTACTAAAAACTTTACACCCTAGGGTTCGCACGTGGCCATAACTCCCGCAAACTTTGTCACCTCACCAGTCTATCGTCATTGGCTATCGCAGCACTAGCCCGGACACGGCTACTTTATTCGCCCGGGTCCAGCCGCGGCAAGAATTTCAACAATTAATGTCTTTGGTGGACTAATCGAAGACATTTGTTACTTCTCTTACCTTACGCGCAGCACTACTAAAAACTTTACACCCTAGGGTTCGCACGTGGCCATAACTCCCGCAAACTTTGTCACCTCACCAGTCTATCGTCGATTGGCTATCGCAGCACTAGCCCGGACACGGCTACTTTATTCGCCAGGGTCCAGTCGCGGCAATAATTTCGACAAACCGTTTGTCGACAGCGCTGGCTCGCCCACTCGCCACTAAACTACCACCACGTCATTTGCGCGCGACAACAATGATAAGCTACGATAATTCCGCTGTATCGCTGCGAGAGCGACGCTAACTTAGCTAAAGCACTGTCGAGGACAGCTAGAGATATAAACGGTGAATGGTAGGTGTTATAGAAGCGAGGCGGAGTCGATCTTCGATATTACGCGCGGTATCAGCTGGTGGAAATAGAAATGGTGGGTGATAATGAGTTAGAGCTTAGTAGCTAGCTGTTCCACTCTTGGTGCGATCTCAATATCTTTCTTCGGAGTTGGAAAGATATTGATTGATAGATACTTTTAGCATTTATTTGTATTTTTCTATGCTGGCCGGTATATGCAACTTAAAAAGAAACTATAATGGTCTAAGCCTTTTTTGAAGATTTTATACAAATATACCTAGGTTTTCAATGCACTGACACGGCTTTTTTGCATTTTTACTATGTAGAAGTAGATTATGGACATAGTTGGAGGACTACCATCGCTTTTATCAATATTGTCTCGTATCGAAATCACAGAAGTGTTAGATACTCAATCCGAACGACAAATCCACGACTTACTAGAGTTATTTTAGTAAATACTCTGATCTGAATAAAATACCTATATTTTTCAAGTCCAAATAGAGGTGTGAACCGTCCAACTCAATCCATTTAATTGCGAACGGGTAACCCAGAATAATGAAGTGGGAAACATGCCCCCATTTCACTTTTCCCTGGAGCTCTCCGCGGCCATAATCTGAGGTTAAATTACGCAAACGCGCGGACCTGCCCACGCGCATGGAAGGAGTAAGGATGCGGAATATTATCGATACTTTAGATAATAAATCTCATACATTGACCTGACTCCGTATTTTTTTTTATGTGATAGGTAGCAGACGAGCAGGCGGATCACCTGATGGTAAGCAATTGCCGCCGCTCATGGACACTTGCAACACCAGTGGAGTTACAAGTGCGCTGCCAACCTTTTATCCCCTTCCCCCCCGGGTGGGCCTCTGGTACCCTCACTCACTCGGCGAAACACAGCACAGGGGCTGCTTCACGCCGGTTTTATGTGAGGCAGTGGTATCACTCCGGTCGTGTCGGCCCATTCATGCCGAAGCGTGGCTCTCCCACAGTCGTATTAAGTAGCTTAAGAATTACGCGCTAAAATAAGAGAGAACGTATGTACTTATAATCACAAAATATATTACGTATGAACAACTATAAGTGTCTATATTGTATGTGGGTATGTGGTATCCACTGGCCGGATAACGCATTTGGTAGTGACACACTGCCTCATAAGCTAAAGGTCGTGAGTTCTATCCCCGCCCTGAAAAAACATTCATGTGATGAACACTTGTGTTCGTTCAGTGTCTGGGTGTAATATAATAATAATATGTAGGTACCTACTTATTTAAATATTATTGTTATTATTTTTTATGTGATAGGTAGCAGACGAGCAGGCGGATCACCTGATGGTAAGCAATTGCCGCCGCCCATGGACACAGGCAACACCAGTGGAGTCACAAGTGCGCTGCTAACCTTTTATCCCCTTCCCCCCCGATGGGCCTCCGGTACGCTCACTCACTCGGCGAAACACAGCACAGGAGCTGCTTCATATTCTGATAACTGTGTCACAAGTGCTTAAACTATTATATTTTGTCCGTCTTAAGACGCATCCATACATTGCATTGATATGACTCCGTAGCCAGGGCAATATATGAGAAGTTGTGAGAATTTGTTTATTCCTTTTTATACGATTGATACTTTAATAATTATTCCTCACTCTGCCCCAGTTATCGATACTGTACTATCGACAGTTGCGTACCGAGCTGCCCACGCGCAAGTAAAACGAATGTTCCTATTTACTCAAGACAAATACATTAAATGCATTTCCAACCTAATGCAGATCGTGGCCGATCGAAAACTGCTCTCTGAAAATTAATGTCACCTTATGGGGTTGTAAAAGTAATTAAAAGTGCCTAAAATATATACCTACTATATTTATTGAATTAATCTTGAAGCTTGGACTATAAAACAAGTACTGTTTTATTTATTAAGAGTGTGATTAGTAGCTATTTATTTTTATTTATTTCTTTTTAAAAAATATAATTACAAAATAAGGCCGCCATCATGATGTCTTGAACTTGAAAATGATTTTATATCTTCTATACTATTTATAAAGAGATAACTTCTATAGATAACGACAAGGCTTATAGGTAAACCGAAAACACCAAACGCTTGCGCGATGTAATTGAGCACAGCGCCATCTATTGGTTTATTTCTGAATTACGGTCCCGAAGCGAAGTGAGGGCTATTAATAAATAAAGCTCCAGACAATCACACCAATCAACCTGGTCTCAAATTAGGGCAACCCTTGTACTATGAGTACCAGATGACGATAATTAACTGGGGGCGTCAACCCAGAACACCCAGACCAAAAAAAAACTTAGAAATTTTAGTTTCCTAAATTGACTTGTCCGGGAATCGAACCTGGGATCACGGCCCGGTAGTCAAACCATTAGACTAATGAGGCGTTCAAGTGAAAGGAGTGAAAAACCAAGTGAAAGGAGATCTTCCAAAACGCTTCGCTTGCACTCGTTTTTCCTATGATGCGCCACTGCGCCATCGAGGAGGTTCATCGTCATCATCATCATCAGCAACCCACACTCGTCCACTGCTGGACATAGGTCTCCCCTAATGCACGCCACCGCTCCCAATTTTCGGCCACTCTCATCCAGCCCACACCAGCCAGTCTTCGAATGTCACCATCCCATCTTGTCGCAGGGCAGGCAGGAGGTTATATACCTAATGATTCTATCCAATCCCTATATTCTGTCTCTTTAACAACGGGATCACTCGAGATCCAAACTACCTTTTTCATTAGCAGGGGCCTGCAGCAATGTCGTACACTGACAGAAACATTTCTGCCCTTAATTACCAGTTAATTGCAATTGATAGGTTTGGGCCGATACTACGTTTTCGATCAATTAAGACTGCGCATGAGTATTAAACTTATCGCCATGGTATTAATCAAGTGTGACCGGTAAATACGTGAAACGATCGTTAATTCACAAATTTAATAAGAGCTGTTTGTGTCTGTGTGAATTTCATAAGCCACATCGGTTGATAAGTAGAAAAATAATGGTCAAACCAAGGAAAGTAAAAAAGTATCAGCCTATACTGTCTGCAATGCAGGTCAAAGGTCATCATAGAAATCAAGTCAACGCTAACTATGATGGGCTTAATCATCACGCTTGCCTTATTCGGAATGGTGATCTCAAACCCGAGCTATGTTCGAAAAATTCAAAACATACTTTTTGCTCGACCCGGGAATCCAACCCGGGACCCCTAGATCATAGCCTGGTACTTAAACCACTAAATCAATTAGGCGTTTAAGTGAAAGGAGTGAAAAACCAAGAGAAATGAGTTATCTCTTCCAAACTGCTTCGCTTGCACTCATTTCTCCCACGCTCTGGGTGTAACGTATTTATGAATTACATATTATGTAATTTCTCTTGTCTGATATCTAACACAAGTCCTTGAGCTACTTAGTACGAACTCAAGCCAGGATGTATGAGATGTAGTGTGAAGTTATTAAAAAATATAAAATAGTAAACTAAACTATAGCCATTCACCCTGTCTTCGGCTAGACGCATCTAGTCTATACCAACGGCTTTTCGCAGATCGTCACTTCATCTAGCCGGAGGCCGTTCTATACTACGCCCCTGGGCTACACACTACAACAGGGTGAAATGGCACATATGTCCAGCAGTGGACTGTAACAAGCTAATGATGATGGAAACAACAGCCACAACCATCAGTCTTGTGAAATAGTTTGGCTGCGGCAGTATTTCCTGACGGCTATGACTTAGGGACCTTCAAGAAACGAGCGTACTCCTTCTTAAAAGGCCGGCAACGCATCAGCGACCTCTCTGATCTCGCAGATGTTCATGGGCGGCGGTGATTACTTACCAGCAGGTGACCCGCTTGCTCGTTTGCCGCCTCTAGTATAAAAAAAAACCATAGAGCGCTTAATTAAAAGCCCATCATGAAAGATAACCGGACTCGAAAATTGGCGATTTCATTTGTGCTGCGCACGGGCAGCGGGTTGCAGTTTAATTTTATCCGTAAATCATGGTCGGCCTTTCCCCGGCGCGGAGGCGGCCGCCCCCGACCGGTTCGACTCCCGGCAGCCTCATTTAAACTGTAGCACATTCCAGTGGAGGGCCGGAGGCTATAGTCAGGTCTTTGGCCAAGTTTTGTTACTCGTATTTCAATTAAAAAAAAAGACAGGAACCGAATCGAGATTCAAAAGTCTTTAGGTACAAAATAATTACACACAGAAGTTAGACTTTGACCTGATTTTGAATTTAGAAGAGTTCGTTGACATATGCTAGGGTTGTTGCCCGGCATGAGTTCATAAGCGCGAGACCTCTACCATAGACGTCGACAGTTTGACAATGTTATGTCATAAGTTAGGATGAATGTGGTCGAAAAGGCGTTAATGCCCGTTAGTGCGCATGCGTGAGTACATGACATATTTTTAGCTCTTAGTGGGCAGTCAGCCTTCTGTGTCAATACGTATTTTGTGCTTTAGGTGAATAGTTTTATTTGTATTATAGCAATTATTTGCAACTTTTTACTTACTTACTCCAATGGATCAACGACCCAAAATGAGTATTGGCCTCCGATATGAGATATTGCCATTTGCCTCAGTCTTTTGCAACTGGTCGCAGATCTCCTGCTAGCAATTCTTGCAGGTCCGCTTTTACTTCAACCCGCTTCTTTTTAAGCGCATATTTACTTAAGGTGAAAAGGCTTCTGAGTGAGCCCGCTCCGTCGTAGGCTTCTTCTCAACTCTAAAGTACAGTGTGAAGCCAAGAGCAAGCCCATTTTGAATAAAAAAAATAAGAAAGGTGTCAAACGGCTATGAAACGGAATATTCTTGGTGTGAAGAGAGTGCAAAAATGTGCAGTGTAGGATATGTGAAATGTTTATACAAAAAATGTTAAGTCAGCCTATTTAATATCTCACTGCAGGGCAAGGGCCCATCTCCATCTCATCCAACTCCATCTTAAAAATGAAGTCATCGCTATTATGACGGGATTAAACTCCCCACGCTTGCCTGATTCGGATTGGTGATCACAAACCCGAGATGTGTTTCAAAAATTCGAACCATTTTTTTGCTCGGATCCTGAGATCACGGCCCTGTATTTTAACCACTAGACCAAAAGAAATGTTTATAATAATAGTAAAAATCTGTGGTCCGCACTATAGCTGCGAGAGGGCGCGTAAGTGCAGGTCCTCTTTTATCTCGGGCCGCCGATACGCTGCGCACTGTCATATTTTGTGTGTGTTTTTATCAATAAATATCGTAATTACGTTTTACGCAATAAAAATATGTAATTAAAACTTTACCGTTGCGACCGGTCGCGTTGTTATTATGACTATATAATAAGGTTTACGCGACTTTTTATAACTGACACATTTCAGTTTACAGCTAACAATACTACCATATAATAAAGATGGGGTAAATAATAAATTTTGTTTCGTCAGTTTTATGTTCACGGACCATATTCTTGAATGCATTTTTGTAGGTGTGCTACCTGTAGAAAGTAATTAAAAGTGCCTAAAATATATACCTACTATATTTATTGAATTAATCTTGAAGCTTGGACTATAAAACAAGTACTGTTTTATTTATTAAGAGTGTGATTAGTAGCTATTTATTTTTATTTATTTCTTTTTAAAAAATATAATTACAAAATAAGGCCGCCATGATGTCTTGAACTTGAAAATGATTTTCTATCTTCTATACTATTTATAAAGAGATAACTTCTATAGACAACGACAAGGCTTATAGGTAAACCGAAAACACGAAACGCTTGCGCGATGTAATTGAGCACAGCGCCATCTATTGGTTTATTTCTGAATTACGGTCCCGAAGCGAAGTGAGGGCTATTAATAAATAAAGCGCCAGACAATCACACCAATCAACCTGGTCTCAAATTAGGGCAACCCTTGTACTATGAGTACCAGATGACGATAATTAACTGGGGCGTCACCCAGAACACCCAGACCAAAAAAAACTTAGCAAATTTAGTTTCCTAAATGACTTGTCCGGAATCGAACCTGGGAATCACGGCCCGGTAGTCAAACCATTAGACTAATGAGGCGTTCAAGTGAAAGGAGTGAAAAACAAGTTAAAGGAGATCTTCCAAAACGCTTCGCTTGCACTCGTTTTTCCTTGATGCGCACTGCGCCATCGAGAGGTTCATCGTCATCTCATCATCAGCAACCCCCACTCCGTTCCCTGCTGGACATAGGTCTCCCTAATGCACGCCACCGCTCCCAATTTTCGGCCACTCTCATCCAGCCCACACCAGCCAGTCTTCGAATGTCATCATCCCATCTTGTCGCAGGGCAGGCAGGAGGTTATACCTAATGATTCTATCCAATCCCTATATTCTGTCTCTTTAACAACGGGATCACTCGAGATCCAAACTACCTTTTCCATTAGCAGGGGCCTGCAGCAATGTCGTACACTGACAGAAACATTTCTGCCCTTAATTACCAGTTAATTGCAATTGATAGGTTTGGGCCGATACTACGTTTTCGATCAATTAAGACTGCGCATGAGTATTAAACTTATCGCCATGGTATTAATCAAGTGTGACCGGTAAATACGTGAAACGATCGTTAATTCACAAATTTAATAAGAGCTGTTTGTGTCTGTGTGAATTTCATAAGCCACATCGGTTGATAGAAAAAGAATGGTCAAACCAAGGAAAGTAAAAAAGTATCAGCCTATACTGTCTGCAATGCAGGTCAAAGGTCATCATAGAAATCAAGTCAACGCTAACTATGATGGGCTTAATCATCACGCTTGCCTTATTCGGAATGGTGATCTCAAACCCGAGCTATGTTCGAAAAATTCAAAACATACTTTTTGCTCGACCCCGGACCCCTAGGTCATAGCCTGGTTCTTAAACCACTAGATCAATTAGGCGTTTAAGTGAAAGGAGTGAAAAACCAAGAGAAAGGAGTTATCTCTTCCAAACTGCTTCGCTTGCACCCACGCTCTGGGTGTAACGTATTTATGAATTACATTTGTAATTTCTCTGTTGTCTGATATCTAACACAAGTCCTTAAGCTACTTAGTACGAACTCAAGCCAGGATGTATGAGATGTAGTGTGAAGTTATTAAAAAATATAAAATAGTAAACTAAACTATAGCCATTCACCCTGTCTTCGGCTAGACGCATCTAGTCTATACCAACGGCTTTTCGCAGATCGTCACTTCATCTAGCCGGAGGCCGTCCTACATAACGCCCCTGGACTACACACTACAACAGGGTGAAATGGCACATAATTATGTCCAGCAGTGGACTGTAACAAGCTAATGATGATGAAACAACAGCCACAACCATCAGTCTTGTGGAATAGTTTGGCTGCGGCAGTATTCCCTGACGGCTATGACTTAGGGACCTTCAAGAAACGAGCGTACTCCTTCTTAAAAGGCCGACAACGCATTCAGCGACCTCTCTGATCTCGCAGATGTTCATGGGCGGCGGTGATTACTTACCAGCAGGTGACCCGCTTGCTCGTTGCCGCCTCTAGTATAAAAAAAAAACCATAGAGCGCTTAATTAAAAGCCCATCATGAAAGATAACCGGACTCGAAAATTGGCGATTTCATTTGTGCTGCGCACGGGCAGCGGGTTGCAGTTTAATTTTATCCGTAAATCATGGTCGGCCTTTCCCCGGCGCGGAGGCGGCCGCCCCCGACCGGTTCGACTCCCGGCAGCCTCATTTAAACTGTAGCACATTCCAGTGGAGGGCCGGAAGGCTATAGTCATGTCTTTGGCCAAGTTTTGTTACTCGTATTTCAATTAAAAAAAGACAGGAACCGAATCGAAATTCAAAAGTCTTTAGGCACAAAATAATTACACACAGAAGTTAGACTTTGACCTGATTTTGAATTTAGAAGAGTTCGTTGACATATGCTAGGGTTGTTGCCCGGCATGAGTTCATAAGCGCGCGGCCTCTACCATAGACGTCGACAGTTCGACAATCTTATGTCATAGTCTAGGATTAACGTGGTCGAAAAGGCGTATTTCCCCGTTAGTGCGCATGCGTGAGTACATGACACGTTTTTAGCTCTTAGTGGGCAGCCTACTTTCTGTGTGTAATTATTTTGTGGTGAATAGTTCTATTATTGTTATAGCAATTATTTGCAACTTTTTACTTACGTACTTACTCCGATGGCTCACCGACCCAAAATGGGTCTCGGGCTTGGCCTCGATAGATGCTATGCGCATACCTATCGGGCCAAGTTTTTTTACCATTTTCGCGGGCTTTTTGCCAACTGGTCGCCGATCTCCTGCTAGCAATTCTTGCAGGTCCACTGTACTACAACCCGCAACCTTCTTTTTAAGTGCATTTTACTTAAGTTGAATAGGCTTCTTCTGAGTAAGCCTGCTCCGTCGTAGGCTTCTTCTCAACTCTAAAGTTCAGTGTGAAGCCAAGGGCAAGCCCATTTTGAATAAAAAATAAGAAAGGTGTTAAACGACTATGAAACGGAATATTCTTGGTGTGAAGAGAGTGGAAAAAATAGGCAGTGAGACAATGTAGGATATGTGAAATGTTACTACAAAAAAAGTTAAGTCAGCCTATTTACTATTCCTGCAGGGCAAGGGTCTCCATCTTAAAAATTAAGTCATCGCTATTATGACGGAATTAAACTTAATCCCCACGCTTGCCTGATTCTGGATTGGTGATCACAAACCAGAGCTGTGACCGACCCGAGTGTTTCAAAAGTTCGAAAATTTTTTTGCTCGATCCGGGAATTGGATCCTGAAATCACGGCCCGGTACTTAAACCACTAGAGCAAAGGAAATGTTTATTATAATAGTAAAAATCTGTGGTCCGCACTATAGCTGCGAGAGGGCGCGTAAGTGCAGGTCCTCTTTTATCTCGGGCCGCCGATACGCTGCGCACTGTCATATTTTGTGTGTGTTTTTATCAATAAATATCGTAATTACGTTTTACGCAATAAAAATATGTAATTAAAACTTTACCGTTGCGACCGGTCGCGTTGTTATTATGACTATATAATAAGGTTTACGCGACTTTTTATAACTGACACATTTTCAGTTTACAGCTAACAATACTACCATATAATAAAGATGGGGTAAATAATAAATTATGTTTCGTCAGTTTTATGTTCACGGACCATATTCTTGAATGCATTTTTGTAGGTGTGCTACCTGTAGAAAGTAATAAAGCTACAGTAAATAAGTGATAAAAAAGTGTTCAATCTATCTGACAGTTATAACATCGTAATGGAATCTTTTTCGATTTTTATTAAAGTCCATTGTTGATAAGATCGTAAAATGTTTAAGCAACTTTATCTAGAGGTACAAATAGTAGCCCGCCCTCTTCATTTCCTTTCGGAACTTAGTTTTTGTTTTAGTCCAATCTATGCCAATAGAAGGCGCTGGGTTACAATTACATTGCGCAAGTGATTTTTGTTTTCAGTTTGCCTATAAGCCATGTTAAGGTCTATAGAAATTACCTCTTTATAAATAGTATCGACGATATTAATTCAAATAGTAAGCATTTTCTTTTAATTTATATTGTAGAGACAATGTGATATTCAGAACAGCCGTTTGTACAATGGAGCTGTAACCTACAAGTACCTACAATCGAGTTTAAAACTGGAAGCAGTACTTCTTTGTCAAGAAGAGCTCACTAAATCACGACAATTAAGGCTAGAACACCCAACACCGAACAAATTCAAGTCTTACACCCAAAGCCCATTTCCCATCCGCTACAATTCCTATCTCGAACTATCGGTTCTCACACCATTGACACGATGAATCGCCCCCATTAGCGCACAAGAACATAGTACACGAAAACTATAAGGTTAACTATGCCCAAAAATAGTAGTAGATTGGCCATACAATTTGTATGGAACGACCCGAGCGGTTACCAGCGGCCGATGTAGATAACGCCACGGCTGCCGCTGCCCGACTGCGCAGATTTTATCTGGTCGCGCCATATATAATCTCGGTGCGCGGCAGTACGCATGCGCGGCGCGGATTGATGGGCCAATAGGTGCTTGGAGAATTTCGATTACGTGATTTGAATTTTGTTACGCGGTCTCATATTATCTAGATATGTAAACCTTTTGCAAGAATATCTTTTGAAAAACTGTTTCTTTCACCAACAAAAGTTAACTAACCTAACTACAAGTACCTACACAATACAAAAATTGCACAGTATCTTGGATCTTTCAAGTGACAGCTGCGCTCAAACTCCCTTAAGGAACCTACTATTAATTTAGGCTTTTATAGGTACCTATCAAAAGTCAGTGCTTACACTGATTCCAGTTCCTCGAATTTTGCGGTCGGTTACCCTGATACTTTGGAAAGTTCACCAAGCCCTTGTGCTCAATCCGATATCGGTTGGTCTTGCTGGTATCCCACGGTAAAGAGTTATCACGTTTTTATGCACATACTAAATGTGTGCGGAAGCCAAGGACTACATACCAAATAAAAGAGATGTACGGTGGCCTAGCACATCAAGTTACTACAATCTGTCAAATTTCTTCAATCGAACCTCACTTTTATGTCAAACGTGTTTGGTTCAATATCAACTGAGGAAATTTGACAGATTGTAGTAACTTGATGTGCTGGCCACTGTACATCTCACCATCTCATGTAATCTTCAGCTTATTGCAGTCCACTAAGCTGCTGGACGTAGGCCACTCTTAGTGTTTGCCACTCCGATCTTTCGCTACTCGCATTCAGCTCCTACTACGAGTAGCTATATTGCGCAAACCATTACTCCATAGGATCTCAGAGTTTTCTGTCATCTACACTACGTTTAACTAAGAGTGACCCCACACTAGCGTCCTTTGAGCGTTATATAGCGTCTTGCGGCCAAATCCCCACACTAGCGTTATACGGCGCCGCTTAGACTTCTCTCTATCTTAAACCCGGTTTCTACTCCGCAACTTATTTCAGCAATTGTCACACATGCGTGACATGGAACGGGGATGAAGACACGGCCGTGAATTCCGTTTCATTGAAACAAATATGGCATACAGCTTCAAGAAGGAGCCACCAGTAATGACGCTCATTCTCAGCTTCCCGCATCCTGACCGATTATAAACTATTAATAGCAATTACATGCAAAATGCAGGAACAATGAAACCGGTTGAAATTTGAGACGATCTCCTGCGCCTGCGCGCATCGCTTGAGGAGATTAGATAGCGCTGACAACTATAAACCCAACGTCCATAGCAATTTACGAGCGGCAGTATCAGCTGCGGAGTTATGGACTGGGGACTATTGTAATATTTAAAAATAAAAACACATCAACCCCGCTGGTACTTCATCTAACTCACGCGCGAACTTATTTCAATAACATTATCTTTCAATCTGGTAATTGGCTAAAAATGCGGAAACTTCGAGTGCGCCCGCGCCGGTCGCGCAACAGCGGGTGAAAGGTTTCATTGTGGTGTCATGCGCGCGCCACCAGCTAATATAAACTAGAGTAACTAGACAGTGCGCAATGCCACTACTGGGTATATTAGGTCCCGTGGTAGGTAGGTATTATTAAGTCCCGTGTCAAATCACATTTCCTCTCTTCCTGAAACCTATCGCTGTTCCCCTTTCTCTTAACCTGGTCTTTAGTAACGCATCTGTCCTTCCCGTTTATCGTATTGAAATAATCCATGTACCTATCATTTTAAAAGTATATGTGTATGTATATATTTTTATATCTGATTATTTATTTACTAAAGTATAAAATTATAGCAGTATCTCGTATTAATTTATTACTAGTATGCATTTATGTATTTATTATGATGTATTTATCTTATTACCTACATAAAAGATCTGCACTGCCTTACCCCTTGTTAATTCACTGCATTATTCCTCTACCCAAAGGTTGTCTGGAAGAGATCGCTATTAGCGATAAGGCCGCCGATATTGTATTTGGAAATTACTATTAGCATTAAGTTCTGTAATGTGTTGTGCAATAAAGAGTATCTATCTATCTATCTATTAGGATACAGATAATAATAAAATTCTTGCAGTAAGTTGCAATACCATCTGGAAAAGAAACACACTATTGATTTGGCCTTGCGCCCCTTAAGTATAACAGTCCTTGATGTCCCAATTTATTAAAATTGGCAACATCGACTCATCGCTTCCATGCCTACACGAAAATGTCCATGCAACATTTTTCTGCTCACTGCTCCCGCACGGGATCTGAACCGACGTGCGGTCAAAAAGAGTAGTAATGCACCGACTGGTTCGCTGAAAGTCGTGGAAAGGTAATTCAATCTCGTCGGCATCTTAACCCCAGTAGCCCAGTTACTTATGCACTGTCGGTTCACATCTCGTTCGGCGCCGGCGCAACTTTGGGAACTGAATCTGTGGTCAAAAGGCGTCACTTTTTAAAATCCATGTTACATTGACATGATGGGAATGCATTTTGTTATTTAAAATTAAGTATCAGCATATATCCTGTCCCACTGCAAGGCCTCCATCATAAAAATCAATCGTTGTATGCCTTTTATAAGGCTTTTGGGTCTTAGGACAATAAGCCTAGTCTATACCTATTGCCAAATCCGGATCTGTTACTATGAAGGTAGAGTATTTAACAATAATCCACTTATTGATACATAATGAACATAATGCATTACATTATGCCCTTCGCTGTATTATTCCTCTACCCAAAGGTTGTCTGGAAGAGATATCAGCGATAAGGCCGCCGATATTGTATTTGTAAATGACCATTAGCATTAAGTTCTGTAATGTGTTGTGCAATAAAGAGTATCTATCTATTATGCATAATGAGCTCAACTTTATAGCCAATCCCTCAAAATTTTCAATGAAACGAAGAACCTGTATACATGCTAACATTTTCTGCTTTGTGTCAAAATGTAAATGTTTTACAAGTTTAAAGACCTATGCCAGAAGAATGGGACACCATAACTTCATTGACAGGGCTGGCGTTATGCATATGTTTTAGTGTGGTTTTAGTCTTTTGAATGGTAAAATAGTGACAATATAATGTGGGAGATACGAGGGCGATTGTCGCTTTTATGTCGCCATCTCTATTCAATGTTTATGTTGGGTGGTCAAGCTTTACTTGTGCTGTTTCATTCACCTTTAAAAAAAGATTGGAATATTCTTTTAGCATTTCAAAGTTTCTTAAAAATCACGGTCTACGCGTAGGTACCCTGGGCTCACAATAACGAACGCTTTGGCCACAACCGAGAATTGACACGCTAAGATGAGATCTCCCATCTCATACCAGACTGGCGTGTTGTTCCCGGCTGTGTCCAGGGTACGATTGGAACATGGTCCAGGATTTGGTGATTTTAGTAATTACAATGAAATAACTGCAATCTGATCTACATAACCCTTAAACAGGGGAACTAGACCATCAAATAGAACTAACATTGAACAACAGCAAATATCACTTGACTACACGAAATATTAACGCCCTGTTAGGTCTAGTAGTTCAAGACCTACCGGGCCGTGATCTCGGGGTTCTGGATTTGATTCCCAGGTCGAGCAAAAAGTACTTTTTGAATTTTTAAACATAGCTTGGGTTTATCACCAATCCGCTGTTGGACAAGAGAGATTAAGCCTAATCCAAAAATAGTATCGATGACTTGATTTCTACGAGAAGCCTCTGCTCTGCAGTGGGACAGTAGGCTGATACTTACTAAACTAAATATTGTGCAATTCGGTGCAGTTATTTAGATAAGACCATGCGAAATAATTATACGAGTATTACTTAACAAAATAATGTAGAGTCCAAACTCTTAGAAATTCTCGCGAAAGTGCAAGGCCTCTTAAGGTATACAAGTGTTGGATACTGAATGCGCTTGTCACGGATACTCACCGTTATTAGCCGTGAAGTTGAGGTTATCTCGCTGAGGATTTCCTGGAACAACAACAGTTTTGATTATATAAGTGTTTGTTTACATATTGAGGTATTACCAGGGGTGGAGTTTATGTTCTTTTTGTATGGAGAGTTGAAAAGTCTATAGACGAAATACTATAGTCTATAAAAAACTCACGTTAATGTCAAATATTTTCACCATCGTTCATCGCGCAAGAACATCATATTATACAATACATCCACATCATTTAGATAGATATTATTATTCCACCACTGTACGTTTTGTACTAAGTGAAACTGTGGAATCATCTGCCAACGATGGTGGTTCCGAGCAGACACGACCTACTGATCTTCAAGAAAAGGGCTTATTCCTTCCTTAAGAGCCGACAACGCATTTGTGATGCCTCAAGGTGTTCAAATGTCCATGGGCGGCGATGATCACTTACTATCAGGTGAGCCGTCTGCTCGTTTGTCCGTTATAATGTAAAAAAAAAATTACAAATTATTAAAAAAGAATACAAATTATAAACCTGATATGTAATGGCAAAACTAATGTGTTTTCTTCAAAGTACTGTTAGACAAGATAGGCAAGACAGATGAAGTAAAACAATACAATAATATATCCAAAAATTAAAAACCATATACCTAAAACATAAATTTTGACTGGCCAGATGGCGCAATTGGTAGCCGTGGCCCTACCTCATACGAAAAAGGTCGAATGTTCAGTCACCACCCGGGAAAAACTTTCGTGTGATGAACACTTGTGTCTGTTCTATGTCAGGGTGTTATATAAGCGTTTATGTCTTATTGCGTTTCCTCTGATGTCTGTCATCTATTACACAAGTGCTTTAGCTACTTAGTACGGAGTAAGGTCAATGTATGAGATGTTGTGTGAATTTATACTTTATTATTAACTAGCGGCCGCCCGCGACTTCGTACGAGTGGAGTTAATTATTGACACTTACCGTCATATTTTGGACAATCCACACAATATATTTTTATAAATTGTAGCCTATGTGTTATTCTGATGTATAAGCTATATTGTGGTAAAGTTTCATTCAAATCCATTCAGTCGTTTTTACATGAAAGAGTAACAAACATCCATACATCCATACAAACTTTCGCCTTTATAATAGTAGTAGGATAAACAATTATAGGTACTTAAAAGGACGCTAGTTCAGCCGTCGATCCTCAACACAAATATTGGCTGGCTGTATGTTTATGTGGAGTCCATTGCGACGGAGAACACTACAGCGTACACGTATAGACGTGAGGGTCAAAGGTTCGATGCTAGGACCTGCTAGGACTTAGCCGTATCTGGTTAATGCTTATAAAACAGATACGGCTAAGTAAAAAGTATTATAGAAAATATTTAAGTACCTAATAAAAAGACAGGGTTAAATTAAAGAGGTTAATAGACGACAACAATTATGGGTAAACAGAAAAAAAGGAAAATAAATGCGCGATTTAATTGACAACCAGCGGCATCTGTGGTATTATTTAAAACATTCTTCTGAAACGAAGTGAGGAAATGCCATCTGATCTTAATACACATCACATTCATTGTCGTGGTCCCAAACTAAGGTTTTCCCTTGATATATGGAAACCATAAACAACGACCAACATAAATATCTATTTCATAAGCAAAAATTTGTGTTGTGCGGGAATAGAAACCGCGACTCTTTGCCGCTCTCGACCGGCGCTCAAACCACTGCGCTAAAGGGGTCGTCTCGGGATAACTATATCTAGTGTTTACTTTGATACATTTTTTGTAATGTAGTAGGTACATGATTTTCTTTTAAAGGATGATACATTAGGATAATAGGATCACCCACCTCTAGTTAAAAGATCCAACAGTTTGCTTGAGAAATGAAATTCCGGTCGAAACATTTCAGAACACATGAAAACACACTACCACATGCCCAACACACACACTAGGTATACTTAATCAAAAACCAATCAAAAGTACACTACTACACAAATGAAAACAGTAAAAAAAACAATGACCAAAACAGTTACTTTTTTGTCACTTCACTAATTTAAAATTCCCGCTTACGTTAACTCAAATATCACAGTGATATAGAATTCTTTTGCTCAATTTTTTTTATCAAAATAATATTTCAACAAAACCAAACAAGATACACACAAAACACTGATTATTCCAAAAACAATAATTTATTTTCAAGTTACTGTAACTATGTAACAAATAACTGTAAAAACAACCACCCTACAACCTTCCTTATACAATTTTGATGACACACAAACAATAGATAAGAAAAAAAAAAGTTTTTTTTTCTCCCAAAACCGGCCACGTGTATCAATAAAAAATCGTTTAGAGAATATCGGGCGGGCGATAGTCGCGAACTGGTTAATTATGCCGCCGTCCTGATTCATTAGTGCACTGGAATCAGGGACGGCTTGCGTTTTTTTTTACTGATACATATTTAATAAGGGCCTGTATCATCCACTTTACTGTAGGGCCGGTAGGAAGTTGCCTCACTGAACCATAAATGCAGAGAAATATGCGTATTACATAAGGCGGGTTACAAAAAGTCAACTTAAGTCTTCTTCTTCTTTCATCGATACATCAATTAGTGGGGGTCGTGACCTCTCTTTCGTAGAACCTTCTGTCTAAATTGACCGCCATCGAAAAGTAAAGTATCAGCCTGTATACAGCTCCACTACGGGATCGGAACAGTGGCCGGCCCACACCCACTCACACCGCTCCCATTCCCGCAGCTTCGTACATGAATTCGCCAGAGATCCACTGACCTGCACAAATAATGGACTGAAACCACAAACTGGAGGCAATCCTACAAATAAACCAGCGACTTACGAAAGAAACAATCTCAGAATACAAACAGGGACAATTACGGGCCACTGTCCCTTAAACAAAAACCTTTTCACATTGGGCGCGACTGACAGCCCTCTATGCAGGGGATGCTTCAGCGCCGAGAAATCAGTCGTGCACATAGTCCTGGGGGGCAATTCGACTTCAATGTCGAGTGCACGAGTATTGCTGCCCTGGAGTGCGATGCTGTGACACGCCAACGGTAACCTTATCGTTGCCATCAGAATTCACCTCTTTTAAGATAGAATATAGATTAAAACAAAGACACTAATAAATTCCTACCTGGTATAGTCATAGCCTGTATATAAGCAGGCGTTAGTTTTGAACTCCGGGCGAGTTCAGCACTAACAGCCTATTCTTTAACATATTTGTACATAAATTGACATTGGTCCCTCTCATAAAACTGTGAGAACAAAAGCGATATATGAACGAGAGAGTGCCCATAATGCTACGATGCAAGCGGCCCTTAACAAATGCAAAAAGCCAGGGTCCTCGGGCATTCTTCCGCGCGCGGCACTTAAGCCACTATCTATCTCCATAAACAAACGACACAATGCAATACGAACACGTATTTTAACGACCCAGAAAACTGTAACCCTGTCCTATTGAAAACGAACAATTCGCGGACCCAGCCAACATATTAACCATTTTATTTACACGTCCTTTCATGTACCTGAGTGCGGCCCACGACGTCTGGGGAGGTCAGGGTTACCGACGCTCGTCTTTTGACCCCCATATCCCGCTCCTTCGCCGGCGCATGATAAAAATATAGCTCCGTCTCCCTCCAACAGGCCACGACACTATGCTTGACTTCTAACCCTTCACGTCATTGTCAACTCCTTCTTTTTCCGTCGCACGCAGCTGTGCGTATTGCCATTTCATTCGAACAGGTTATGACATATCGGGCGACTTCTGACCTGCACATCGGCGTTGTTCCCATCCTGTTTTATCGTTGGTTTTTAACAATGCTGGCGTCTCTGTCTCGCGTGTCACGACCCCTTCGACTAGCCACTTGAATAGATTAGGTGTTTTCGTACGTACGTAGTGTGGGTTCAATATTCATTGATAGCCGGTTCGTTGCCATTTAAAATGCAAGAACTGTATGATTGTTTCCTTTGACTTTGCTAAGTGATTTAAATGCTACAAAGTCTCTGTTTAGTCTTATTGAATATACATGACTATCGGCTTGACTGTATCATTTGTGTTGACAAATCTCTCAGCATAAATATTTCTATTTCTATTGTAAAAAAGCTGAAATCTCAATCACTTTACATAATTAGTTAAACTGGAGGACGAC
The DNA here is from genome assembly GCA_014851415.1 of Cnaphalocrocis medinalis. Classification (NCBI taxonomy): domain Eukaryota; kingdom Metazoa; phylum Arthropoda; class Insecta; order Lepidoptera; family Crambidae; genus Cnaphalocrocis; species Cnaphalocrocis medinalis. Next base: position 15,000,781 of record CM026285.1, read on the forward strand.
GATAAAATGCTGTTAAGAATTGAATAGCAAAAACCTTCACCATTACAAAAGACCAGCGTGAAATAGCGCCTGCGCAGTATTTCGCGGAGTGAGTGAGGGTACCGGGGCTCAATCGGGGAAAGTTTATGGTTGGCAGTGCACTTGTGACTCCACTGGTGTAGCTGGTGTCCATGGGCTGCGGCAGTCGCTTACCATCAGGTGATCCGTCTGCTTATCTGCCACCAATCACAAAAAAAAACCGTTATTCATAGTGATAGATATACTTTTCTCGTTGAAAAAAAATGGATGCTATTAATAGTCAGCATTGCATAGTTAGGTACATACATCGTTTACATTTACTACCTACACAACATTAAAAAACTAAAGTTGTCTTTTTTACGATAAGAAAGTAGGTATAAACATGATTACATACAAACTAAACGGTACTGCAGCATTATCTCATGAGAAGGTTAATAAGTTATTCAGGAGTAATAAATATGGTGGAGAAAAACTTTGTTACAGAAACCAGAGACGTGAGTTCGAATCCTGCTTGACTGATTAACTAAGCTGGACATAGGCCTCCCTCAATGATCCTCACAGATTAGACCTGTGACGCCCGCTTCCAAGTAATTCCCGTCACCTTCACCAAATGTATCACTAATAATGACTAGGCTGGCGAGGGAGCCCCTAGTGCCGTGGTCGTCAAACTGCGGCCCGTGGAAGTTGTTTGTGCGGCCCGCGATAAAGTAGATTTCTTTAATTAATAGTCAACTACATAATATCAAATTCCATGTAAATCAGTTTAGTGGTTTTTGAGTAGAGAAGTAATAGACGTAATAGTAATAGATGCAAAAGCTTTTGAAACGCATTCACATACTATACTGCGGCCCGGGCCCTGGTGCTCACATTTTTATGTGCGACCCTTGAACAGTAAAGTGTGACGATCGCTGCCCTAGTGAGACTTAGCCTCCGATAATAAGAGCTCCATCTAGGTCAGTCCTGCCTGCACTACTTCCTACCAGGCAGCTTGGAGCCCGCGCCTCATCCCTCCAGCGGTACCTTAGATGGCCAACTGGCTTTCGATCATTTGGCATTTCTATGTAAGGCAGGTCGTCCGGTGGCACGATGGGTCGATAACAGGGCCAAAATTGGAGGAACTAAATGGATCCAAACAGCTCGGGACCGGGTACATTAGCGTAAAGGAAAGGAGGCCTATACTCAGCAGTGGGTACTACCGGGCTGATGATGATGGCCAGGCAGATAATTTTTTTAGGTCTTTCTTTTTGAAAATGTGGAATTTTCTTTTAACTCGATGGGGTAAGAAGACGTGCAATGACCGCCCAGACCATTAGTATAATGGACTATAAATATTTATCTAAAGAGATTTTTGCAGTACACATTCATATTTTTTTAGCAAAACAGCTTTATCTGAGAGCAATCGAAAATACGGCAACGAATCTAAATCTTTAGACGAGACAACTTGTCACGGCAATATTGGATGAAAAAGAGCCCAAGACAAAGCGCGCCGTTAGTTGGTGGTCTCGTATTTCCGTGTCTCGGAAAGTTCTTTTTCATCCAATTTTGCCACGACAAGTTGTCTCGTCCAAAGATCTAGATTCGTTGCCGTCTATCTGCGCTTGCGATCCTGTAAAGAAGACATAGATAGCGCGCAAGCGTCGTTGAGGCAATATTGGATGAAAAAGACCGCACGTCAAAGCGCTAGCGCAGTTGGTGGTCTTGTATTTCCGTGCCTCGGAAGGGCATAACCCTTTCCGTGGCGCTATTTTCATCCAATTTTGCCACGACAAGTTGTCTCGTCCAAAGATCTAGATTCGTTGCCGTCTATCTGCGCTTGCCATCCTGTAAAGAAGACATAGATAGCGCGCAAGCGTCGTTGAGGCAATATTGGATGAAAAAGAGCCAAGACAAAGCGCGCCGTTAGTTGGTGGTCTCGTATTTCCGTGTCTCGTAAAGGGTTACGCCGCTGCATAACCCTTTCCGTGGCGCTATTTTCATCCAATTTTGCCACGACAAGTTGTCTCGTCCAAAGATCTAGATTCGTTGCCGTCTATCTGCGCTTGCCATCCTGTAAAGAAGACATAGATAGCGCGCAAGCGTCGTTGAGGCAATATTGGATGAAAAAGAGCCCAAGACAAAGCGCGCCGTTAGTTGGTGGTCTCGTATTTCCGTGTCTCGGAAAGTTCTTTTTCATCCAATTTTGCCACGACAAGTTGTCTCGTCCAAAGATCTAGATTCGTTGCCGTCTATCTGCGCTTGCGATCCTGTAAAGAAGACATAGATAGCGCGCAAGCGTCGTTGAGGCAATATTGGATGAAAAAGACCGCACGTCAAAGCGCTAGCGCAGTTGGTGGTCTTGTATTTCCGTGCCTCGGAAAGGGCATAACCCTTTCCGTGGCGCTATTTTCATCCAATTTTGCCACGACAAGTTGTCTCGTCCAAAGATCTAGATTCGTTGCCGTCTATCTGCGCTTGCCATCCTGTAAAGAAGACATAGATAGCGCGCAAGCGTCGTTGAGGCAATATTGGATGAAAAAGACCGCACGTCAAAGCGCTAGCACAGTTGGTGGTCTTTTTCTTCCGTGTCTCGTAAAGGGTTACGCCGCGGCATAACCCTTTCCGTGGCGCTATTTTCATCCAATTTTGCCACGACAAGTTGTCTCGTCCAAAGATCTAGATTCGTTGCCGTCTATCTGCGCTTGCCATCCTGTAAAGAAGACATAGATAGCGCGCAAGCGTCGTTGAGGCAATATTGGATGAAAAAGACCGCACGTCAAAGCGCTAGAGCACAGTTGGTGGTCTTGTATTTCCGTGCCTGGTTACGGGCATAACCCTTTCCGTGGCGTTTTTTCATCCAATGTTGCCACGACAAGTTGTCTCGTCCAAAGATCTAGATTCGTTGCCGTCTATCTGCGCTTGCCATCCTGTAAAGAAGACATGTATAGCGCGCAAGCGGCGTGGAGCGTGTCGGGCTCGTAAGTTTTTCTCGCGGTGACCTGCGGCGAGCGCGGGCATTCCGATTGGAAGGAGGCAAGAAATATGGACATACTATCATTTAACCGTAATGTTTTTTTGTACAAGAGAAATACATAGGATAGCGTACAACAAATTGTGAAATGTCTTATTAAATCAATGAGATCTATCGAGGGTGAAAATTCCACAGCTAAATTATTAGAGAGCTGCGATTGTTATTTTTTGAAAATTTACAAAATGACAATCTGAAGAATGAAACAACCAATACTATTGATTTTGTGAACCTCAGTGCAACAGTTCGCCTTTTATTTTTCACAAGCGGCCCATGCAAGCCGAAACGTGGCTTTCCATTTTTTCATCTACCAGAAGAAATACCGCCCCAGAGTGTAATGGGCCAACGTCCGCCGTCTTTCGGTGGCGCGGATTATGTACATACATCATCAGAAATCAACAGCACCAGAAAAAGGCCGGTTGTGTGTCGATCCACGACAGCCGTTGGCCGTTAAGTATCAATATGGGTTACCCCATAATGCGGTTTCCTTTGAATGCCGCCGACCCTCCTGCTGGGGATCAGGAGGATTATTTCGGGTTCTCCTCTGGCGAAGGTTTCTCCTATGAGAAGCGGATCAAAGGCATACCGACTTAACTCAGCAGTTTTTACTCATCGCTCTTAAGTGGGAAGGAGTCATGAGCTCATACAATGAACCCATAACAGGCGCCATAACACTCCCCGATGCGGTTTTCCTACGGTAACCGTGTTCTGCTCACGCAACCTCAGTTACGCTCAACTCGCAATCTCAGAGATGGGGCGCGTTGCCTCCTCCTCGCTTCGCGGCTCGGCGAGAAGAAAGCGCGATGTCTGCGGCGCGTGCGCCGCTCTCCGTGTTTTTGCCGCGATGAATATTTATCGGCCCCTGTGACCATTAGCGTTGCACCTACGGTTACCACGCTCAATTAAATCCTCTCTAGGATATAAAATAATAAGACTATCCTATCATAGACATTTAACAGTGGGAGAGTCACGCTTCGGCATGAATGGGCAGGCTCGACCGGAGTAATACCACGTCCTCACAGAAAATCGGCGTGAAGCATGTGCTGTGTTTCGCTGCGTGAGTGAGGGTACTTACCGGAGGCCCATATCCAGGGGAAGGGGGGGTTAAAGGTAAGCAGCGCATTTGTGACACCACTGGGGTTGCAGGTGTCCTTAGGCGGCGTTAATCCGTCGGCTCGTCTGCCACCTATATCAAAAACAAATCATAGACAAGGGAATCCCACTAATTATAAACGTGAAAGTTCGAAGTATGGATGGATGTTTGCTCCTCATTCACACAAAAACTGCCGAATTTATTTTAATGAAACTTTGCAATAATATAGCGTATACATCAGAATAGCACACAGACAGACAGAATAGATCAAGACAAGGTAATTGTTAAAATCTTCAAAGACAAAACAATTGCGCAATGTAATGGACATTTAGTGCCATTATCAAATTTTAAAACAAAGTAATTTCCTGGATGATCATAATTAGTAAGACCGCTTTAAGAAGTCTTGTAAAGATTTTTATCGCTCTCGAAGGTTGAGGTCATGACTTTATTTAGTAATTTTATATCAGTGTCACATAGGGTTACATACACAAGTGATTTATGGATACATTAACGAATCTTGCACAAGTGCGCTGCCAACCTTTAACCCCGTTTCCTCCTAATTGGGCCTCCCGGTGTCCTCACTCACATGACGCAGGCACTCAAAACAACGCAGGCGCTGTTTCACGCTGGTCTGTGAGGCCGTGCTATCACTTCGGTCAAGCCGGCCCATTTATGCCGAAGCGTGGCTGTCCCACGGTAAAAAATAGTAATGAAAAATCCTCTTTTTTATGATATAGTTGGTAGACGAGCCGATGGATCACCTGATGGTAATTGATTACCACCGCCCATATGGACACCTGCAACACCAGTGGTGTCAAAGTGCGCTGCTACCTTTTAACCCCCGTTAAAATCCCTGGATTGGGCCTCCGGTACCCTCACTTACTCGACGGAACACAGCGCAGGCCCTGCTTCACCCCGGTCTGAGAGTCCGTGCTATCACTCCGGTCGAGCCGACCCATTCGAACCGAAGCGTGGCTATTTCTCGGTTAAAAATTCAGCAGCTGCGGCAGTATTTCCTGACGGCTATGAATAAGGGACCTTCAAGAAACGAGCGTACTCCTTCTTAAAAGGCCGGCAACGCATCAGCGACCTCTCTAATCTCGCAGATGTTCATGGGCAGCGGTGATTACTTACCAGCAGGTGGCCCGTTTGCTCGTTTGCCGCCTCTAGTATAAAAAAAATATCCTCTTTTTCCAAATGAAGAAGCTCATGGTCACCCTGAGCGCGCCGGCAGCGGTCACCCGCGCGATACACTTTCAGCCTGATTGATGTTCTAGTCCAGGGCTGCCAACCTTTCCATTTCTCGGAAACTATTCTAAAAACTTCTTAGATGCTGCACTTAGTCGGTGCAGCGATGCGGGACAAAGAACTATTGGTGGAGGATTTAAATCGTTGCACTTTTCTGTTTGGAAGACTAGATGTGTGTATAGGAAGAATATATAAGTCCTCCAACCGTTATTCGGCTACGACGGCCAATCTTAACGATCTGTCACGTACACAGGATATAATATATTATAGTGCTTATAAGGGTGCTCAAGGGGTGGTTGCTACTATGCGGACGACAACGTTCGCTCTGTACACTTTGTGTAATATTAATTTACCAAACTATCGGATCGTAACAAATTTTTGTCTGTTTTTGATATTTCTTTGACCGATTTTTTATTGTCAAAGACATAATAATGATCCAGTATTAAACAATTAACTAAGATAGATTATGGCGTCCGTATTCAACTGTTATTTACACTATGGTGGTCAGTTATAATTTCTTTGTCAATGGTAAAGAAGATGGTAACTAAAATTAGCCACTGTTTAAAAATGATGCTGTCACTTTTATTAAATTAACTGCAACAGTTTTTTATTTAAATTATAGCGGAATAACGAGCAGACGGCTCACCTGATAGTAAGTGGTCACCGCCGCCCATGGACATCTGCTTCACCTGAGGCATCACAAATGCGTTGCGGGCTCTTAAGGAAAGAAAGACCCCTTTTCTTGAAGATCATTAGGTTGTATTTGCTCTGAAACACCTTCATTGGCAGCTGAGTTTTTAATCAATATTAACTTTGGACCACGTTAAGATTTGAGTTTAGTATAAGTACTGTTACTTGGCTAGTTACCACTTGCCAGCCCTAATATGGACTCTAAATCAATTAGAGAAAATCTTAGTTCGTCGGGAAATCGTTGCACACAAACTACAACATTTGCATGCCTCTGCGTTGCGGTTTATTAAAAATAACGATCTGTGTATATCTATCCGTCTTGTATCTGTCAACGCCGATTCCGCGCCGTCCTAGAACCACAAAATAATTACATACAGAAGGTAGACTAAGCCTGAATTTGAATTTAGAAGAGTTTGTTGACATATGCTAGGGTTGTTGCCCTTCATGAGTACTTACATAAGCGCGCGGCCTCTACCACAGACTCGACAGTTCGACAATCTTATGTATAGGCTAGGATTATGTGGTCGAAAAAGGCGTATTTCCCCGTTAGTGCGCATGCGTGAGTACATGACACGATTTTAGCTCTTAGTGAGCAGCCTACTTTCTGTGTAATTATTTTGTGCTAGAACCACAAAATAATTATTTTTTGCTAGAACGCTCGGCCCTTTGCACACAGGGCGGTTTTAGCTTTCGATGAGAATTTTTTAATAAGTAGACACAGGGGAACAATTCTCGCACACTCAAAATTAAAGTTGAAATTAGAAATTTGTACATTCGTCCTACGAATCTCTTATTCATCATCAGCGCACGAGAATTGCTCCCCGACGGCTTTAGCTGACAGTTGAAATCGACATTCGGAACCAGCGATAGATTATTTATAAACTGATACCCGTGTATCAAGGTCATAATATAATAATAATAATATAATATTTCACTACATCACATACATTGATCTGACTCTGAGATAGGTAGCTCAAGCACCTGTGTTACAGATATCAGAACCAACAGTGGAATTACAAATATATACATATTAATATACTTTTCTTTTGTAAATACATACTTATAATGCATAGAAGACACCCAGACCAATACAAACAGACATGTCTATGCACACAAAATGTTTGTACTGTGCGGGGATCGAACCCGCAACCTTGGCCCAGACGCAGCATTCACTACCACTGAACCAAACGGGTCGTCAAGAAATAGAAACTTTATTAATTAAGTTAGGTTTATTAATGGTTAGGTAAGCGGTTTTAACTTTCAACCAAAAAATGTATGTTTTAGTATTACGACCCAAATAGTAGTAGTTAACTGTCGGAGAGCCACGCTTCGGCATAAATGAGCCGGCTCGACCGGAGTGATACCACTTCCTCACAGAAAACCGGCGTGAAGCAGCCCCAGAGCTGTGTTTCGCCGAGTGAGTGCCCTCACTCACTCGGCGAAACACAGCGCCGGTACCCTTACCGGAGGCCCACCCGGGGGGGAAGGGGATAAAAGGTTGGCGGCGCACTTGGTGTTGCAGGTGTCCATGGGCGGCGACCATTTTTACCATCAGGTGATCCGCCTGCTCGTCAGCTACCTATTCACATAAAAAAAAAATAGTAGACATAGGAAGTTGACTCTAGCTGACAGTAGAAATCGAAATTCGGTAATTTTAAAAATTTTAATATCAGCCTATGTACTGTCCCACTGCAGAGCAGAGGCCTCCATGAAAGAAATCATCAAAGGGATTTTAGGCTTGCCTAATGCAAATCATCATCATCATCATCAGCCCGGTAGTAACCCCTGCGGGTATAGGCCTCCCTTCCCTTTCGCCAATGTGCCCGGTCCTGAGCTGCTCGGATCCATGTAGCCCCCTCCGATTTTAGCGATGTCGGCGACCCATAGTGCCACCGGACGACCTGGACTTCGTCGGCCGTTTCGGACGCCATTCGGGTCATAATCTTGCTCCACCTGCCATCACCGCGCCTAGTAAATGTCCTGCCCAATTCCACTTAGTTCCATCACTCTCAATCCGACGTCCTGGACTTTAGTCCTGCGTCGGATTTCAGAGTTCCGGACTCGATCTTGAAGTCTAATGCAAATAGGCGATCACAAACCCTGCTAAATTCAGAAATTCGAAACATACTTTTTGCTCAACCCGGGAATAATCCATCCCAAGATCACGGCCCGGTACTTAAACCCTAGACCAACGGGGCGTCAAAGTACCTACCTCGTTGCGGTTTATTAAAAATAACGATCTGTGTATATCTATCCGTCTTGTATCTGTCAACGCCGATTCCGCGCCGTCCTAGAACCACAAAATAATTACATACAGAAGGTAGACTAAGCCTGAATTTGAATTTAGAAGAGTTTGTTGACATATGCTAGGGTTGTTGCCCTTCATGAGTACTTACATAAGCGCGCGGCCTCTACCACAGACTCGACAGTTCGACAATCTTATGTATAGGCTAGGATTATGTGGTCGAAAAAGGCGTATTTCCCCGTTAGTGCGCATGCGTGAGTACATGACACGATTTTAGCTCTTAGTGAGCAGCCTACTTTCTGTGTGTAATTATTTTGTGCTAGAACCACAAAATAATTATTTTTTTCGTGCTAGAACGCTCGGCCCTTTGCACACAGGGCGGTTTTAGCTTTCGATGAGAAAATTTAAATAAGTAGACACAGGGGAACAATTCTCGCACACTCAAAATTAAAGTTGAATTTAGAAATTTGTACATTCGTCCTACGAATCTCTCATTCATCATCAGCGCACGAGAATTGCTCCCCGACGGCTTTAGCTGACAGTTGAAATCGACATTCGGAACCAGCGATAGATTATATTATAAACTGATACCCGTGTATCAAGGTCATAATATAATAATAATAATATAATATTTCACTACATCACATACATTGATCTGACTCTGAGATAGGTAGCTCAAGCACCTGTGTTACAGATATCAGAACCAACAGTGGAATTACAAATATATACATATTAATATACTTTTCTTTTGTAAATACATACTTATAATGCATAGAAGACACCCAGACCAATACAAACAGACATGTCTATGCACACAAAATGTTTGTACTGTGCGGGGATCGAACCCGCAACCTTGGCCCAGACGCAGCATTCACTACCACTGAACCAAACGGGTCGTCAAGAAATAGAAACTTTATTAATTAAGTTAGGTTTATTAATGGTTAGGTAAGCGGTTTTAACTTTCAACCAAAAAAATAATATGTTTAGTGTTAAGACCAAAATAGTAGACAAAGGAAGTTGACTCTAGCTGACAGTAGAAATCGAAATTCGGTAATTTTTAAAATTTTAATATCAGCCTATGTATATACTGTCCCACTGCAGAGTAGAGGCCTCCATGAAAGAAATCATCAAAGGGATTGTAGGCTTGCCTAATGCAAATCATCATCATCATCATCAGCCCGGTAGTACCCACTGCTGGGTATAGGCCTCCCTTCCCTTTCGCCAATGTGCCCGGTCCTGAGCTGCTCGGATCCATGTAGCCCCTCCGATTTTAGCGATGTCGGCGACCCATAGTGCCACCGGACGACCTGGACTTCGTCGGCCGTTTCGGACGCCATTCGGTCATAATCTTGCTCCACCTGCCATCACCGCGCCTAGCTAAATGTCCTGCCCAATTCCACTTTAGTTCCATCACTCTCAATCCGACGTCCTGACTTTAGTCCTGCGTCGGATTTCAGAGTTCCGGACTCGATCTTGAAGTCTAATGCAAATAGGCGATCACAAACCCGAGCTATGTTCGAAAAAATCGAAACATACTTTTTGCTCAACCCGGGAATAATCCATCCCAAGATCACGGCCCGGTACTTAAACCACTAGACCAACGGGGCGTCAAAGCAGAACTTGTGGTTGTAAAATAAAATAAATGACTTTTAATACGGAAGTTAATATAAAACAAATAAGCGAGTGAATCATAACACGACGTTTGATTAGTAAAGTAATAATATTAAATTCAGTGAATATCATATCGGGTTACAATTTTATTAGCATCCGTAACCCGAGTGGAACCTTTACGGTTTACATCTAATGGTAGTAAATACAGTAGAATAACCCATTTAGCCGTCTCTTATTAATTTACGATAGCGATTGCAATGTGATAGGTGGCAGACGAGCAGACGGATCGGTAATTGGCAAGTAATTGCCGCTGCCCATAGAGATCTGCAACACCTACTGGAGTCGCAAGTGCTTTCAATCTTTTAACCCTTTTCCTCCCAATTGGGGATCCGGTACCCTCACTCACTCGACGAAACACAACGCAGGCACTTTACGCCGGTCTTCAAGGCCGAGGTGTCACTCCGGTATAGCTGGCTCATTCATGAAGCGTGGCTCTCCCAAATTGACTGCCCGGCGGCGCATTAGGTAGTGGGTCAAACTTTAAAGCGACGGCTACGCTTAGGGTCCTAGGTTGGATCCTCGAGTAAGGCCAAACATTTGTAATTGAGTTTTTCGATTCAGAAATTGTTTGTCATATAAGTTTTTAAACTTTCGCGTTGCATTATACAAATACTTTACATAAACGGGACTAAACGCGACGAAATTAAATATGTACATTCTAGCACTATTTATCCTATTATATTTATTCTAGTGTAGTGTGTCGGAGTGACTTCAATGACAGTTTATTTAGTAGCACTGCAAATATCGAAAATGAGAGGGTATCTGAAGATGCACAAGCCGGGCGAAGCAGACGACGCCGTGCGCCTCCAGTTCGCTTGTGACCACACGGGCTGTTGTATTCTCAGTGTCATTCTAAAGTCTGGAAGTTCGCGGTTTTTTACCCCCGTGGCTCGGAATGAACGATTCTGTGGGTAACTGTGAAACAAGCCGCATCGGCTGATGCAATCCAAAGATTTTAATTAGTATCTAGTGGTTTTTAGTGTAACAAATTTGGTGTTACTTTGTGCAGTGAAGTGCCGCAGGGTGATATTAATATAAGAATCATTGAATTGTGTCGTTTTTTAACACTGCTATTGTGGGTCGAGTGAGTTGTCACGTGAACAATTTGCTTTGACCTAATAGTCTTTAAAACCTACGGCTTTGTTAAAAATAGTCTCACAGAATCCTTAGGACATTAAAACGCTAAACACCGGCGTTTTATTGAGTGACTGTGACTTCGACGACTTCGACTGTTGACTACACTTTATCAAACTACACTTGACATTGGCAAAATAACTGTGTCATGAACACAATACAGGCCATATAAAAAAAAAAAAAATCGGAATGAACGTTAAACCGTTGGTCCTGCGATCTCTCTTTGGTCATGTCACACTGGTATCCCATCGAGTTAAGAGAGTAAGGGAATAGCGAGTGCATCTGTTTTTGCACACACACTTGAACACTATACCTAATATATCTTGCGTACGTGATTCATTTTTAGGATCAGCCGGCGTAGCCAAATCGATTGAAGGTTAATGTTATACTTACTAGTTTAAGTTTTACCACAAGAAACAATTTTGCCTTCGGCGCCACTAGCAAACGAAAAAAAACTGCCATATAGTAAAAATAGTCTGGAGCGAAATGAAGTATGAACCCCAGTATACTGGAAAGACTGGTCCCCCATAGCCTTAGGCCGCTATGTCAGCAGGACCCAATAAATAAATATGAACCTAACTTACCTCCCCGTGTTTACTATAAAAGAACCGTTCCGTTTGAATTTGAAATTCGAACAGATCATGGCCTGCGCTCACGCATGCATTCTTCGGTAATCGCGCAAGTTCAAACAAAGGGTGGGGGATCCGAAAAAATATTGTTTATGTGATCGGTGGCAGACGAGCAGACGGATCACCTGGTGATCAGCAATTCCCGCCGCCCATAGACGCCCCTGCAACATTAGTAGAGTCACAAGTGCACTGCCAACATTTAACCCCGTTTCCAATTGAGCCTCCGGTACGGTCGCTCACTCGACGAAACCGCGCAGGCGCTGCTTCAAGCCAGTCGTAAATCATATAAAACATAAACAATATAGAAGGAGGCTGATCTAGCCGTCGATCCTCAGTAATCCTAGATCCTAGTTTAATAATATATCGAAATATTTTGAATTTTTTATGATTTGCGACATACAGGGTTCTGGGGGTCTACTCCGCCAAACGATAAACGATATATCGTGCCAATAATCGTGTCGGAGCCTACTCTAAGTGCCATCGTATCGACTGTCGTTGATACGAATCTACGAACGATATTGCTTTGACAGTTCTTACAAAAACCCTACTCTAATACACCATAAAACGATCAAAAACGATACGAATAATTGAATTTGACAGCTTCACAAACGTCAAATCAACGAACATTCCTACGACATCTCTGATGGTGTCGTAAAGATTATCGTTTCGTTGTGATTTTGCATTTAAAGACCCATATTACTGTTCTCCGGACTAGTATCTTCCTTTACCATTGACCCCAGCTCTGTTCAATAGATTTCGGTTGTGATGACGATTGGATTTTGATTTACATAAATCAAAGTATTTTTGGCGCGAACCCTCGAGTGTGTTCTGTGTGTTTTCGCTGCTTTACCCCTGTTTTCTTTATAATTTTGACCCGAACTGCCTAAGGACTCTTGCTTTCGCCACTTATAATACGACTCGGACTGTGATATTGATTTTGGGATGGGAATTGATGAATAGTGCTGCAGTTGCCTTGCTTTCTTAGACAATGTCTTAGTTATTGAGGATGATGAAGAATGATAATAAAAGCACCTATGTTAAATTATATCTTGTTGTTTTCAATGTTTTCTCTACCTTATCCACACAATAAAGGGCTATGGGTTATGAAACCCAAGCGCTGCCTGCATTTGGAATGAGTTTTTGTTGTTGTTGCGCAAAATAATATGGTTAATAAAGGCATAACCTGTTAAACTTCTATGTAAAATTACTCAAAACCTAGCCTCCTTGAATTACGATTTTATTTTCTTATTAATCAGCATTACATGCTCTTTTAATCAACGTATGTTTCATTCATCATATTTTTGAATAAAATGTGGAAGCAAAACGGAGTGATTATATTCTCTTTGGTGGAAGCATATATAATACAATGTACTCTGTGGTGGAAGCTGTCATAGCTCTTTTGTGTCATTTTTTTTAGCCATTTATGGTCCACACTGAAGAATAATAAACCAAACAGCCAAACTTTTTTTTAATTTTACAATCATTCGTTCACGAACATCCGAATAAAACAAAAGTAAATTGTCTATACTTACGATAATCGACACTGATTACGAACATTTCTTATAGTAGGGTACATGCGAATAATTCGAACCAATGTCGTATCGTTACGAATAATTCGTTGTCGTTTGGCGGAGTAGACCCCCATATTGCAAACTACATTATATTTTATCTGACGGCCTCGATGGCGCAGTGGCTAAGGTATTCGCCCGAAGCGCGAAAGGTCCCGGGTTCGATTCCCGGTCAACTAAATTTAGGAAACTACATTTTCAAAATTTTCTTGGGTCTGGGTGTTCTGGGTTGACGCCCCCAGTTAATTATCGTCACCAGGTCGTTACCAGGTTGATTGGTGTGATTGTCTGACGCATTTAAGATCTGTATTACCTACCATTATGAAACAATAAAGTTTATGATTATGATTAAAGTGCCATATAATCGTAGTCACACTGTACCTACTTATTAAAACAAAAGAACCGTTCAATTTGAATTTGAAATCAGAACGGGTCGTTTACGCGCCAAGCAGTCAGGTTGCGCTCACGCACGCATTTTTCACACACGAATGAACAAATCTTGCAAGCCATCTCATTTGCATACAAGTCTGCCACAAGATATTCATTAGAAGATTTCTCATTGAACTCGGGGCTAATATAACATGTTAATTCAATTATTGTACCGATTAATAAATGTTAGGCGGGAATTTTAGTTATGTATTTTGAATAAAGCTCCGTTGGCCGTGGGTTGGATGGTTGGATGTTTAAGTACTCTGGGGGTCCGAGGTTCGATTCCCAGGTCGAGCAAAACTATGTTTCGAATTAAAAAAAATCAGTCAAGCGTGACACCTACAAAATGTTCATTGGTAAATAAGCCCATTTTTAAGCGGCCGCCTATAGACATCTGTCAACTTTTAACCACCTTTCCCCCCAATTGGGCCTTCCAGTACTCACTCAACGAAACACAGAGGCCGTAGTGTCACTCGGATATCACATACAATTTCGGCGGTTATTTTGATGATAGATTTCAAAATGTCACTAAACAACCAATGACGTTGAAGTTGGACTTCAGTCTAACAGTACGCCATCTAGCGGATTTTTCAAACGCGCCTATTATCGCTGCCTATGGAGTTTCCCTCATTGCCCGCTTTTGTTAGAGGGCGCGGGCGGGTCGGCGTCGCGGGTCGCGTGCGCAGCTGTCGCAAGTGCCCGCTATATTGCTGTTTTCTCTTCTATCACTTGACGTGTTTCCATTGTTCTAATAGTTTATCCTCTAATTTTTTTTTTTTATATAAGATGGGTTTGCACTTGACCTCATCTCACCTGATGGAGAGTGACAATGAGGTCTAAGATGTAGCGTGCTTTCCCAGAAGAAGCCTATTCACTCTCGACTTAAAGACACCCAAATTGTGTAGCTCTCTGGAAACACAGAAGCCGGCTAGTTGTTCCATTCCTTAGCAGTTCGTACCAAAAAAGAAGAAGCGAAACGCTTAGTACGAGCTGGTGGTAATAATATTAAATTTCACTTAAAGAAAAGCTGCTAATCACTAACTGCTGTACTCAGAGAGGTTTATAAAACCTTAATCGTCATCATTATCATCATATCAGCACACATCCACCCAAGGCCCATGAGTAATAGGCCTCTTCTTTATTACGCCACTCCCTACGGTCAACTGCCCGTTGCTGGTTCGACGATATTGTGTAATGGTAGTGGGGAAACAATGGACGATGCTTTAATCGTCACTTAAGTAAAAACCCTTATTTAAATAAACATTTAAAGGTTAAACGTCGTCTTTGAGTGCGGCAGTTAGTTATTTTGCTCTTCTCATAATTTTCATTTAGAATAGAATACCTAATATTTATTCGTGTCAATCAATCTCTCTTAGGTAGTGTCACACTGGTGTCCCATTGGATTAAGAGGGTAACATAGAGAGTGCACTTGTATTTGCGCACACACTTGAGCACTATAATATATCATGCGTACGTGGCTGATTACGTAGTTACGTGGCTGAGAGGCCTACGTCCAGCAGTGGACTGCAACAGGCTGATGATGATTATCACGTGGCTGATCGTTAAGATTGGCGCCACAGCGCGCCGTAGCCGTTGGACGATTTTATTTTTTACTAGCGGCCGCCCGCGACTTCGTACGCGTGGAGTTAATTATTGACACTTACCGTCATCTTTTGGACCATCCACACAATATATTTTTATAAATTGTAGCCTATGTGTTATTCTGATGTATAAGCTATAATGTGGTAAAGTTTTATTAAAATCCATTCAGCAGTTTTTACGTGAAAGAGTAACAAACATCCATACATCCATACTTACAAACTTTCGCCTTTATAATAGTAGTAGGAAGGATAATGTGAATGGAATAAGACGTGTGTGTATCGTGTATGGGCACGCGCGCTGGTAGCAGTTACCTTGCGCACGCGGCGTGAACGGCGACGGAAGTGGCCGCGTGAGATATGGCGGGGCGGGCCGCGACGCCCCTACTTACGCTCAGCTTGCGCGGACGCAACCTGCAATTTACCCTGTACGCTTGTTGCTCGGGAAAATTTATTAATACAGTTTGCGGGTACGTTTTTAGGAGCAGCTAAATTGCTAGCAGATTAAGATGGCGTAGGTTTTTTAGGGACGCAGGGCTATAGATTGATAATCTTTGGTAATACCGCAAATATAATATCTTTAGTTTTTTTTTTTATAGAATAGGGGGCAGACGAGCAGACGTATCATCTGATGTTAAGCGATTACCGTCGCCCATGAACACCTGCAACACCAGGGGCTTCACAGGTGCGCTGCCGGCCTTTTAGAGAAAGATATGCCCTTTTCTTGAAGGTAGATAAAAATAATAATAAAATAATGATAAAATGATGATAATTTAAAATAAAATATTTAATGCTGGAGGCGATAAAGGAGCAAGCAGGTCACGAAATGGTATGTAATCATGGCGGCCTATGAAATTTTCGATATCAAATGAGTTGCTGATGCGTTGCCAGCTTATTAGAAAAGAGTACGCTAGTAGTTTGCTAGTAGCTGGCAGAGTAGCTTAAGATATTTCATGATACAAGGGTTTCAATAATTCTCTTGATTTGCGATAAACCGAGTGTTAATACAAAACAAAAAGCTAACAATATATGTAAGAGTACGTAAGTACTACTTTCGACATTACTTACGTACAAAACCACATTAAGAAGCTAGAACAGATTAAACTCTTAAAGACAATTACGAGAACAGCTTTCTGTTCTAACTAGTGTTGTTCAAAATCAAGTCTTGCACTGAAAAGAAAGGATCTGCAAGTCTAAAATCGTGACTCAGGCGCAAGAGTAAGAGAGAAGACGAATGACGACGATGGAAGACGTGAAGACTGGGAGCAATTATAAATAAATAAATGATAATAAATAAAAAAAGAAAAAATTACCGCATTGGCATCCACCAAGATGAGTAATACCTGGCTACTACTGCTTCAAGCCATTGCTTGGCTTGTAATATCGTAATCATAGAAGTAATTTACATAAATATTGAATGTCGTTTAAAATGTCTGCGGACTCTAATGTCTGATGGTCTAGCGTTTAAATACAGGGAATATGTTCTCGGAGTCCTGATTCCCGGGTCGAGCTATTAGTTAGTATATTTCAAATTTTTAGAACATAGGTCGGGTTTGTGATCACTAATCCTCATTAGGCAGGCGTGGTGATTAAGCCTAATTCGTACTATGAATAAGTAGTAGCGATGACTTGATTTCTAATATATGATGGAGGCCTTTATCCTGCAGTGGGACAGTAGGTATATAGGCTGATATTTTTCTTCCAACAAGAGAAAGAAAGACGTTGTCGTCTTATTCTTGCATATAGACAACACTACTTAGACCTAGCTCAGTCCATTACACCAGTTACGGTTCCGGTAAACTCAACACCTGACCTTAGATTGAACCCAATCACGGAAGCCCAGATCGATCGCGCTATAGTTTGTGCGCACGCGACGAACTTCACACTATCTAAATTGGAAGAAAGCGCTGTTCGGAGGACTTCTAATTTCGCAGCTCTAAATTGGGTTTGAACTCTTGGTGAAATTCGCATAAAACCTTTCTAAGCCTAGTGAAATTGTTTTTACTTAGATTTTTTTTTATGGTATAGGTAGCAGACGAGCAGGCGGATCACCTGATGGTAAGCAATTGCCGCCGCTCATGGACACTGCAACACCAAAGGAGTTACAAGTGCGCTGCCACCTTTTATCCCCTTCCCCCCGGGTGGGCCTCCGGTACCCTCACTCACTCGGCGAAACACAGCACAGGGGCTGCTTCACGCCGGTTTTCTGTGAGGCAGTGGTATCACTCCGGTCGAGCCGGCCCATTCATGCCGAAGCGTGGCTCTCCCACAATAGGGTATTTGACTAAATTTTTTTATGTGTTTAATCAAAAAAACCTCTCAATTTAAGAAACATTACTGAAAGAATTACTCGATTCTGATTTGAATTACCTGAGATATCATAACTTTTAGAGCACATATTTTGGGCAAGCCCAAAAACGCTCTATACAAATGGCTACAGGCGAGTGACGTCACATGCTCGTATCCTGTATGCGCGTCTAGGAAATTTTGTTTGGTAGCTATATCAAATGTTTCGTATAAGTAAATGGTTTTATAAATAAAAGTTGGTGAAAAAGTACGGGTAATTCAATGATATAATATTTTTTTTAAATTGTAATACTTTAAAAATGGACTTGCCCATGAAACTTTGAATGCTCATAAAACCAGCTAGACGTTATATTTTTAACTGAAAATTTTGGCCATTGGTTCTTATTTACCAGTATTTTGGAAAGGTATAAATATTTTTTACTATATCGAGATTAGTCAAATAACCTATTGCGTATTTCTATGAACTTAAGTATTGCCATGTTTCAATAGTCAAACGTATATTTATCAAAAACTTTTTTTAAGATAATATAAGAAGGCAAACAAGCAAGCGGGTCTCCTGATGGTAAGTGATCTATGCCGCTCATGGACATCACCATCAGCTACACCAGAAGGAGTGCGAATGCGTTGCCGGCCTTTTAGGAAGATTAGGCTCATTTCTTCAACACACAAAACTTCGTATAATAGGTGAACTTAATGCCAGGAGGCATTTTCTACCAATCGATCTTTGAACCAAAAAGAAAAAAACGTTTTCTTTTGGCTGATGGGAGAGTATTTCATTTATTAATTATGAATGATTTGAGTTTCAGTTCAGCTATTCAAAATGATCAATAGGTTTGAGGAGAAATAACTGTCACACTCGACCCAAAGATTCCTGGCAGTTGGTATAATTTTTCATTAATTAATTAATATACTCTAAAGTCTGCCACGAGTTTGCATTTAGAACTTTAACATTCATTAAAAAATTACAAACCGTACTTTTATACGAAATTAACCACCCAACACTGATTGATTACATTCCTAATTACTTTTCTTATCCCATACACTTTTCCCGTAATCTATGTGGCCCATCGTTACGGGTATACCGTGTAGCCATTGCCCAGAACCCAGATGCACAGATATACAAAACGCCGGTATCTTAAAACAATTTGTAAGTATGAGTCGAGAATGTACAGAATTTGTAAGCATTGTTATACTGTTGGGAAATTATAAAATACAGAAGGTACGAAGTAATAAACGAATAGGAAAACTTTACCCTGAGCGTTAGTATAAATAAACTAGTGGCCCGCCCTCACTTCGCTTCGGGATCGTAATTCAGTAATGACCCAATAGATGGCGCTGTGCTCAATTACATCGCGCAAGCGTTTACCTATAAGCCTTGTCGTTATCTATAGAAGTTATCTCTTTATAAATAGTATAGAATAGATAAATGCGCCAGACAATCACACCAATCAACCTGGTTTCAAACTAGGGCAAACCCTGTACTATGAGTACCAGATGACAATCATTGCTGGGGGCGTCAACCCAGAACACCCAGACCCAAGAAAACTTAGAAGAGTATGCTCTGTGGATACCTAAGAGGAGACCGTGTGAGAACCACGCTTCGGCATGAATGGGCCAGCTCGTCCGGAATGGCCTCTGGCCTCACAGAAGACCGGCGTGAATTGAGTGAGGATACCGAAGGCCCAATTGGGGCAAAAGGGGGTTAAAGTTAGCGCATTTGTAACTCTACTGTTTGCTGGGTGGGGACAATCGCTTATCATCAGGTAATCCATTTGCTCGTCTGCCACCTATCACAACAAAAAAAACATAATTTTGTGGTATAGTTTTTATGCGATATCCGTCATGTTGATCCGAAAATAGATCAAATCATTCGGTCCAGATATGGAAAAGCATGCTACATCTTAGACCTCATTGTCACTCTCCATCAGGTGAGATGAGATCAAGTGAAAACACATTTAATATAAAATAAGAATTTAGTTTCTGGGCAGATTAACCTTTTAGGTCTATTTTGTTCATTCTGCGTATTTGTTTCCTATGACGTTGTTACATTTTCCCGCCCAAAAAGCAAGATGGCGTCATGGGAGAGTGCGCAGGCGCCGAACCCCAACGGCGCATAAACCACGACAGCGGAATTCAATTGAGACGCTATGAATCTAACTTGAAACTTGTTGATACTCGTTGAATAATCCTCCATGATCATTGCCTCCATGATCTGATCTTAATGATTGGCAGTCATTCTTTAAGATCAGATCATGCGTACGTGACGCAGGATATATTATAGATTAAGCGCTCAAGAGTGTGCGTAAACACAGGTGCACTCTTTATTCCCTTACCCTCTTGATTCGATGGTGTAAAGTGTGACACGACCGAAGAGAGTTCGGTGCAGAACTTAATGTGTTTTCCGAGCCACGAACTTCCAGACTTCGGGCTGACACTGAAAATTTCTGAACAGAAAATCTCAGGTACAATTTTTTGGTCAGACCCGGGTATAAAAAAAACTCGTTGGATAGCAGGGACTTTATTCATTTCCCAAGAAAAGCAGGCAACCAGCAAGTGGGTGACCTAGTGGTAAATCATCACTGCTACCCTTTACCTATATCTGCTAAGTGTAGCGGATATAGGTAAATAGTAGGTGGTTTCTAGTGAGAAAGAATGCTGATGCTCCTTATTTTTAATGTTATACTTAGGTGGCAAACGCAAAGTGATTCCTCCACCCACGGACACCTACAAGTCACAAGAGTCATACCTCTAAACTCCCCCCCTTTGGATTCCGGTACCCCCACTCATTCGGAGAAACACTCACTCACTGGGTCACGCCGGTTTTCTGTGAGGCCGTAGTAACACTCTAGTAGAGCTAGCCCAATGATGCCGAAGAGCAAGCTTCCCGCGTAACTCAAAAAAGGATATGCGAAGTATTCTGAGAGGCAAAAGAAATAATCAATCTTCCCAACGCATATTTACAAACCTCAGAGCAAAGGCCAAATCGCTGCGTCCATCAACACGGCGCGTATTAGCAAACATCATGACAACGCGCGGAATTTGCGACAAACGCGTATTTGCAAACACGCCATAATCAGAGAGCACGCTCTTGTTTTGCGCTTGAGAAAACCGGACGGACCCTCGTTCTCACGCACGAGGCGGCTCGCCAATGATTTCGACACAATGCGTCGGTGCAATACCGAAAACAACTTTAAGGCAAGAGAACGCTTCTGAGACCATAATGATCCACCTTTAACCTCACTTTCACTAACAGGTGCGGTTGAGGTTATATTCTTGTCTGTCAAATAAATAACTGAAGAAGATAGAAAGAAAACAAATATGTTCTACTTTGGACACAGCAGCACTAGTGAAAAATAATTAACAAAACATGATAAACAAAAAAAACCAAAAGACCAAACCCTTAAAAAAACAGTGTCATTCAATATTTGGGTAATGCACCAAGCAATTAAACTAGATAACTCTTTAGCTACAGCTGTAGAAGATTCTAGTCGCAAAATAATAGGAAATAATTCATTCATTGCTTATGAACTTCAAACTGAATAATTACTTTTTAGTCCCTTTAATAGTACCTCATCATAATTCATCCATGTCAGAGGGCCTATGACACTGAATTTAAATAGCCCACACTGTAAAAAAGAATGACGTATTTTTCATAAAAAGTATTCTAATTTGCGCACTCATTCGATACGCATTTGTTTTTAAAAAACCTACCCAGTGGAAAACGCGCTTCTTTATGTCCCCGTGATATATGCACTTATGCAAAATTGCCCAAGTAATTGTTCCAAAGGACTGTATTTAGGGAAACAACGGGCTTCCTGCGGGAACCAGGGGATATTGCACGCTCCGGTGGCAAACTAGATTCTGAGACGGCGCAATGTGTAATGATAGCTGAGAAAAATGATTGCTGAGTACCAAAGGAAAAGAAAATGTCACATCTTATTTAGAACGGCAACAAAGGGCGTGGTATGTGTTCGTATAGTACAGTCAGGAAAATTGATATTTTATCAGGTCGTTGTCGATCTCAAAGAGAGCTGCTAAAGATTGCCCAACAATTCATTGATCTGATTCCTTTCTACAGAGGTAATATTAGTATTGCACTTAGGTGCATATTACTTACACCCAGATATAGAACCAAGACAAGTGTTTGACCTTTGGCGTATCTACCTATAAGGCAGGGTCTTTCGGGCCAGTTTTTTATTAAATAGAAGGGGTGCAGGGTATAAGCTACATTTGTAAACATTCCTGAAACTAATTTCAACAGAATACATTATCTTCCCATAATATTTTATTAAAACAAGCTTATCGTGAGCTATCGGACCCAGATTTATTTATTGAAATTCCCTAAAGTGGAGCTTTTAAATAAGCTGATCCCATTTTCCAACTTTACAATAAGTGCTAGAAAAATAACACTTTCTAGGTCTTTTAAGGTTGTTGACCTTAAAACAAATTCTTTGCCAAACTTCTTAAACTGCAATAAAGAGGACACGAGACAACGCCACAGATTATTAAATAGTTAGTACAACGCTACTCGGCGTACCTAATAGTATCTGACTAAGTGAGCACACACGACCGCGTATGCGCATACTACAATGGTACCCAGTAGCAGGATGTACAAAGGAAAGGAAAGGATGTGTAGGAAAGTACGAAGTGAAGTATCAGCCTATATACTATCCCATTGCAGGGCAAAGGCCTTCATCACAGAATTCATGTCGCCGCTACTTTGGTGGGATTAATCACCACGGTTGCCTAACGCGGATTGCTAATCACACACCCTAGCTATGTTCTGAAAATTCAAAACATACTTTTGCTCGTCCTGGGAATTGAACTCAAGACCCCGAAATCACGGCCCTGTACGTAAGCAGGATATAGGCAAACCATTTTTTATGAAATAGAAGTTAAGGGAACAAGCAGGTCATCCGATGGAAAGTGACATCTGTGCCTATGGACATCAACTACACTAAAAAGAGTTATTTATATTGCAAAATACACTTTGATATAATAGATTGGAGGAGGTGCTTCTTCGGATTGGAGGAAATGATGAGATCCGCAGGATAACTTAGGTCGCAGACATTACCCCATAGTGGCAATGGGCAGGACACATGGCGAGGAGAACAGACGGTCTTAGAGAACATTTTATCTAGCACTGTGCTGTAGCAATTTTCTCCCGCGAACCTCAGTCTTGTGGAATAGTTTAGCTGCGGCAGTATTTCCTGACGGCTATGACTTAGGGACCTTCAAGAAACGAGCGTACTCCTTCTTAAAAGGCCGGCAACGCATCAGCGACCTCTCTGATCTCGCAGATGTTCATGGGCAGCGATGATTACTTACCAGGTGACCCACTAGCTCGTTTGCCGCCACTAGTATAAAAAAAACATTACCTTACACTACAAATCCAGAACTACTGGTGGGCATGATTTTACGCTTGTTAGGAACGTTTAGAAATCACCCCAATTAACTAGAGGTTTGTTATTAAAGTCATTTGTGGGCCGAATTAAAATCGTGACTCTCAAAAATGTTCTCAATTACAGGCAGATAACAAGCCTTGTTTAGAAGTAGGTGGTTCACTCGTGAGTGAAGTGAGGTAAGTGCGGAATCACTCACGCGGGGACGGTATGTGTGGTCATTGAATAGAATAGAATAGAATTGAATAGAAAAATATTTATTCAGCAACAATCTTACAGCTAATAACAATAAAACTCTTAAAACTAAACATTTTGTGCCGAAAAGGTGACCCTCAGCATAATGCCAAGACATAAATAATGCCTTGCTTAAATTACCAACTTTTTTAAAGAATACTTAAATAAATGAAATCGAACCCAGGACTGCTCGCCTAGATTCTCTGGCACTGCAGAGAGATGTTGCATCTACTTTTACCGCCTTTACCATGGTGAGTGCTCCGAGGAGTTTGTTCGAATAATACCCGCTGCCAAATTTCACCACCGCACTACACGCCATAAACTCGGATTCCATCCATACCATCTGGATGATGGCGGTCCACTACCGTGCGCTTTACTCGACACTTTCTGCCACGCACCTCCTCACTTGTGGAATCAACTTCCCGCAGCGGGTATTCCCGAACCGGGTACGACATTCAAATCTTCAAGAAACGAGCTTATACCTTCCTAAAAGGCCGGCAACGCATCCGCACTCCGGTGTAGCTGATGTCCATGTGCGGCGGTGATCACTTACCATCAGGTGACCCGCATGCTCGTTTGCCTTCCTTTAATATAAAAAAATACTTAAATAAATTTTGCTCGACCCGGGAATTGAATCCAGGACCCCGAAATCACGGCCTGGTACTTAAACCACTAGACCAACGGGGCTAGGGATAACTCGGATTTATGATAACCAACCTGAATTAGGCAAGCGTGGCCTAATTCCATCATAGAGGCGATGATTCGATTTCTATGATGGAGGCCTTTGCCCTGCTGTGGAACGGTACATAGGCAGATACTTTACTTTAACTCAATTGGGCCTCCGGTAGCCTCACTCACTCTATGAAACACAGCGCGGGCTACACGCCGGTCTTCTGTGAGGCCGTGGATCACACCGTTCGAGCCGGCCCATTCTGAAGCGTGGCTCTCCCACCTGAAAAAACCACCTACCATCTCTCACGATGAAGACTATTCTTTGCTCCGACTTATCATGTTAAGGTACTTAAAAACCTGAAGTCGGTTACGCAAGAAGAGCCTAAGAGGTTGAATCCGAAAGGACCCGGAACACCGTAACGACCTAACACTAGTTTTTTCTAATCATAATGAAATGCATTTTTTTCATTTTGTATATCAATAAGATGCGCTCCACTGGTTCATGAAGCGTGCGCGCAACAGTTAGTCAGTTAGTGAGTACCACTTGAAAACAGTGTTGCCAATTAATATGTACCCATAGCATTGATATGATCTCTAGTACATGATTCCATACTGAAAACGTTTGGAAAACTAATCCCAACAGCGCGCTGTTTTGCAGCGCTGTCATTAGTAGTTTTACAGCTATAGACAAAGATTTAAATCGTATAGATGTTTTAAATTTTGAAATATGCCACAATTTTGTGAATATGCCGTAATGTATTTTTTTTCGATCCCCATCATCTCCCTGCCCTGTCCTAGATTATCAGTGGTCGGCACAGTATGTTTTCTTCTTTTCGTCTCTGTTATTCGTCATATCATCCACCCCCATGCCTTCATTCATTTCAGCCATGTCATTCTTCACACAATCTATCCACCTCTTTTTCAGCCGTCCTCTGTTCCTCCATCCATTTACATTCATACTCATTACTCTTTTGGTTTTGGTCTTTGTTTGATTTTATTTTCAACCCTCATCCATAGTAATTCGTTTTAAATTCCCTAAATGCAAAATAGCACTCTTTTGCGAATGGAGTCTTCATTGCGACGAAACTTCCAGGATTTGGTGAGTCTGTTAATTACGATGATGATGCGACTACCGGACTAAATGGTAGTTGCACATAGATTAGAAAATTCCAAAAAAGCCTGCTTGGATTTTGAACCTTTGCACTCCCTTTTAGAAGACGTACGTTCTTACCCACAAAGATACTACTGCTCAACCAAAATACTAAAATAGGTCCAGGTCCCACCAGAATACCAGCGCTGCTGCGGCACCGCAGCCGTAGCAGCAAATGGTCGGGACCTGATTGACCTCACACAAACATATATACCTACTACCTAATTACATACTTAAGTTCTTTCCCCTTGTATATTCATTCTCACTGTATGTGTTATATTTTGTATTTTGTGATGGTCAATAAATGTATTTTCTTTCTTTCTAAAATTACAGAAAAGCAGCTAGATGTACTACCTAAAGCACTATGCTGGCAACATTGCTTGAAAAACTTAGTTTAATTTGGTGTAATTAAAATTATACGCACCGTTATCCCTGTACCGTACGTAGGTCGAGACGGTATTAAATATGAATATTGCGGCTCTTCACGATGTGTTATATTTTTAGCATAATCTTCAGACGAAAGTTTGCAATTTTTTGTGTTAGTATATTTATGTTTAGAATTTTCCCCGTTTCGTGCCGGCGCGTTTTGACTATCCCACTGTTTTTTTTAATGTGAAAGTCTGTGCTGATATAAGTACCTATTGTTGTTTAATTTTAAGAGAAGAGTTAGAGTAATTGATCGTACAGTTTTCCTAAATAAATAATAAACTTAAATATCCTCTATGTTTTGGAATTTGGGAATTCACAAGTGGGCGAATTCATTGCATTTTCATCGGGTTTACACAAGTTTAAATAGCAATTGAGCTAATCGTACGTGAAAATAAATCAAGAGCTTGTAACAAAACTTGTTTCATTTTTATCCAGTAAAACATTTTTGGTAAAAGAGGGTATCTGTAACTCGGGTAGTTAACCATTTCTAAGTCGGAAATTTGACAAACGTAGCCAGCCTACTTCAGCTAGCTCCAGCTTTTTGTTACTATCAGCGACTCGCACTAACCTACACCACATACTTAAGTAATAATAACAGGGTACACCCTGATACATCTGTGAACACTTAAATTCCTTTAACCAAGTCTTCTAACAACCATTTGATTCTGAACAACATTAATTCTAGTTCCATAAAAGCACCCATTCTCTGTTTAGAGCACCTGTGTTAAGGGTTCAAGTCGCCATTATGATCGCCAATCTTAAATAAATAAATGCGCCAGACAATCACACCAATCAACCTGGTCTCAAACTAGGGCAACCCCTATACTATGAGTACCAGGTGACGATAATTAACTGGGGGCGTCAACCCAAAACACCCAGACCCAAGAAAATTATGAAAATGTAATTTCCTAAATTTTACTTGACCGGGAATCGAACCCGGGACCTTTCGCGCTTTGGGCGAACACCTTAGCCACTGCGCCATCGCGGCCGTAAGAATCTTCGTCAGAAGTTGGCACTAAAAAAGAAGAAGAAGAAGAGTACTTCTTCTTCACACGACGCGACGCGACGCCACAATTATTACCCCTGTAGAACCAGCTAACTCGTACGTAACAAGCCCCTCATCAGGTAAGTCACCGCATAGTTGACCGCCCGCACCGGATGCTCTGCGCGTGCGCCACTTAGCCACGGGTCGCCGCACGGGCACACTTGTAATTTTTGTCAACCACTAATCATAGACCGACGTCTGCGCCGATATTGTTTCCATGTCTAACGATACGTTGGCTATCCGTCTGTCATAAACTTGATAGGGTTGACCGAAGCGTGAAGTTAGGGGATAGGGTTAAGAGGATGTTGTTATTGCGTAAGGCAGTATGGGCTTTTATTAATGAAAAAATTTAAAATATCGCCCGTTTAGCTAATTTTAAACCGATTTTTCTAGTCTAGTTTAATGGCTAAAAGGCTTTTGGGTCTTACGACGTTAAATACCGGGCCGTGACCCCGTGGTCCCGGCTATGATTGGATCGCGCAATAGTAAGTTGCGATTTTTTTTAACGTTAAGCCTAATCCCATAATTGCCTTGTAGCGGTAATTTATATGAAGGAGACCTTCACAGACAGTATGCAGGCTGATAAATTAATGAGATTCCATGTTTAAAAAATATACCATTCGATATTCAAACGATTAGGTAAGGTCGAGTAGAAGAGGTAAATCCTCTGTTTGTTTTACGTAAATATTGCAACCTTCACTTTTAATATTTGATTTAAAGAATTCCTTTTTTTTCTCAGCCCGTATCGGACACGTAGATCTTAGCGTACCAACTACATACTAAAATACTTTGTTGCAAAATATTTTTCTTAAGCAACACCCTATTGCCGTTTTCCAGATAACACTTGCCTACCCACCAACTAACAAGAAGAGGCGGCCATTTCCATAGCAAACTAGCATTTGCGTCCATCATCTATGAACCGATAACTATAACAGGATCTAAAAAAGATGCCAAGTTGCGGTCAGCTCATCTAGAGATGCGCTAAGAGCGATTCTAGATGAACACCACTTGAATCTACTAGACTTGATATCACTCAAATGAATCACTCAAAATTAGTGCAGTGATTTCAGCGCCGGTTGAGATAAAAAGTCTAGTTTTTCCGTACCAACACATCTGTTGATGTAAGCGTTTGTGTGAGTTTTCTTTAATACAAAGGAAACATCAGTTTGGGACCAGACCTTTAGATCCAACTCTCGTGCTATTTATATTATTCAGTAAATATATTCATATTTTTCTAAAAGATCATTTCTAAAATAGATTATCAGCATCAGCCTGTTGCAGTCCACTGCTGGACATAGAATTCTCATTATTACATATTTGCTACTCCGATCGATTTTTCGCTACTCGCATCCAACTCTTGCGCAAATCACACTCTATCTGGCCATCTCCATCCAAGATAGATATTTATATCGCAAAAACATAGTTTTATGCAAATTTTTCGTGCGCTATCCGCCAAAAATTGGGGTCCCAGGATGATGTATGCCATGGAAGGCCCCTACAAGGTGGACCGACGATCTAGTGAGGGTCGCGAGAACTACTTAGAAGCGGGTGGCATAGGACCGATCTGTGTGGAGATGTCACTTGGCTGAAATGATGACGACAATGTATCACCGCACCAACACAAATGTTTATTGATGAAACAGATATTTGTGTTGGGTCTGGGTGTTGGTGGTTCCTTCATTGATTCTGGTTTCCATAGCACAAGGGACAACCTTAGTTTGGGACCAGGACAATATATGTGCTGTTGTCTCAATTTATGCTTATTATTTATTAATGTGATGTTTTCTCAATTTTTCAATGTAAAAGTCAGCAACACCATTGGAGTCACAAGTGCATTGTCAAAGTGCTTTGAACTTCTTTATTCTTAGTCGAGTCATGAAGAAACAACTCTAGCTAGAGTTGACCCATCACTAAGCTCAGCTCCGGCCATCAATTTGCGGGCAAAAAGCAGGCAGAGCCGCGGGCGCGAGCGAGCGAGTAAAAACAGACGCTCTGACCTAGCAGGCGATACACTCGGGTGCTCCTACTCAATCGGCCCGAGAGGACTAAAACGGAGGATGTGGCAGTTTAATACTATTGTCACATGAACATATGCAACACCAGACTATAGTAAAAAAATGTCTATGTTAGCCACTTTTAGCAATAATTAACATTATTGTTAGTACTTGTCGCGTGTTAAAAATAATGTATTGCGTCTTGAAAAATCCAATTTACTTGCATCTAAGTTTGTAGAGTTACTAAGTAGACGCGTGTCTACTTAGTAAAACATTGCTGCTGAGCTGAAGCTATTTAACAATAAGATATTATTAACGGCTAACGTAGCAGGTGATATTAAATTGCAGTCGTAGCAGAGATATTCTCTTATTCTACAGGAAATCGGCCAGAGCGTTCTGAACGGTAATTTACTTACTTACTGCCGCACTCAGAGATGTAATTTAAACCCTATTTGTCACTTAATTAAAAATATTTACTCTTATTATCATAGACAAGACTATCCAAATGTTACCCAACACACCATCCAAATGTTAAATTATGAAGACTAAGTACCTATCCAAAATAAAGATAATTTGCATTAAGGTTGAATGATGTCTGTAAGTGCGGCAGTGAATATGTATGGTCACACTTTAAAAATCCTATCTAATGCCAGATCCACGTCCAGTTCCCTCGTACTCTGCGTGCCCCTCTAATGAGCATCGTGTAATAAAGGCGAAGAAATGTAATTGGTCGAGTGGCACGCGCGCCGCACGCGCCCGCGCAGCATAGCGCGGGAGCCGGCGACCAAAACACGCCATTGTGCGGGCTCTTGAACTTTGCAGTTTTTTTTTTTGTCTAGTCACTTAGATTCAGATTCAGATTATCTATCTGCATAATATGTACAATTACTTTACATAAACGGGACTAAACGCGACGAAATTAATTAGGCCGTGGCGCCTCCAGTTCGCTTGTGACCCAGACTGTTGTAACGCAGCCGTAACGTCAAGCAGTAAGTGCTATAAAAAAAAAGTAAGAAAACTAAAACCCAACTACGACAAAAAACGACGCTGAAAAAGTATAAAACAAGCATTCGTTGTCAATTTACAATAATTCGTACATAAAGGCGTAGTCACACGTTGTCAAAGTGCTACGGTAGGTAGGTAGGGTATTATGAACGTGTGACTACGCCTTTATGTACGAATTATTGTAAATTGACAACGAATGCTTGTTTTATACTTTTTCCCAGCGTCGTTTTTGTCGTAGTTGGTTTTAGTTTTCTTACTTTTTTTTTATTTGTACTATTTTGGTGTCCAAGTGCTAGTAATATATATATATTCAAAATGTACAATTTAAGCGCTTTCAATGATAACCAAACACGGCATATTTATCATAACTTTATGTTTTTACTCTGTATGTTTGTCCGCTAGAGGGCGCCACATTAGATTTTGTCAAATTTATCTAGCCTATAAACAAGCGGGACAGTTAAGACGCTTATAAGATATGCCATTTGTCAAATCTAGATGAGTATGTAGAAGTTACGTGGAAACAGATGAACCTACATAAATACATAATACATACATACATACATACATACATACATACATACATGCATACATAGCCTGTCAAATCATAACCCATCCTTTTGCTTGCCGTAGTCGGGTAAAAATGTACTTATTTAATTTCGTCGCGTTTAGTCCCGTTTATGTAAAGTATTTGTATAATGCAACGCGAAAGTTTAAAAACATATAATATGTACAGTATTTAAAATGATAAGAGTATGTTAAATACTTAATATTTAATATAAAGATTAACATTATCTCATGCTATAAAATATCTAATAAATCAATTAATTAATAAATCAATAATTAGTCCCACTGCTGGGCAAAGGCCTCTCCCAAACTCCTCCATCGATCTCTGTTAGTAGCCAGCGATTGCTAATCCTGCTTGTGTTGGTTTAAATCAACAAGCCATTTTCTGGGTCTGCCTCGCAGACTGTCGCCCATCTGTTAGCGTGTACAAGCGGACTCAAATAAGTGCTAGAATGCACTTACGAGTATATTTAAATCCCCTCGCGTTTAGTCCCGTTTATATGAAGTATTAGTATAATGCAACGCGGAAGTTTAAAAATTTACCAATCTGCCAACCGGCGTGTAGCAGCCCCTGTGCTGTGTTTCGCCGAGTGAGTTAGGGTACCGGAGGCCCACTCGGGGGGAGGGAAGGGGATAAAAGGTTGGCAGCGCACTTGTAACTCCACTGGTGTTGCAAGTGTCCATGAGCGGCGGCATTGCTTACCATCAGTTGATCCGTCTGCTCGTCTGCTACCTATCACATAAAAAAAAAGTGCGGCATTGAATATGTATGGTCACACTTTAAAAATCCTATCTAATGCCAGATCCACGTCCATTTCCCTCGTACTCTGCGTGCCCCTCTAATGAGCATCGTGTAATAAAGGCGAAGAAATGTAATTGGTCGAGTGGCACGCGCGCCGCACGCGCCCGCGCAGCATAGCGCGGGAGCCGGCGACCAAAACACGCCATTGTGTGGGCTCTTGAACTTTGCAGTTTTTTTTTTTTGTCTAGTCACTTAGATTCAGATTATCTATCTGCATAATATGTACAATTACTTTACATAAACGGGACTAAACGCGACGAAATTAATTAGGCCGTGCGCCTCCAGTTCGCTTGTGACCACGACTGTTGTAACGCAGCCGTAACGTCAAGCAGTAAGTGCTATAAAAAAAAAGTAAGAAAACTAAAACCAACTACGACAAAAACGACGCTGAAAAAGTATAAAACAAGCATTCGTTGTCAATTTACAATAATTCGTACATAAAGGCGTAGTCACACGTTGTCAAAGTGCTACGGTAGGTAGGTAGGTATTATGAACGTGTGACTACGCCTTTATGTACGAATTATTGTAAATTGACAACGAATGCTTGTTTTATACTTTTTCAGCGTCGTTTTTGTCGTAGTTGGGTTTTAGTTTTCTTACTTTTTTTTTATTTGTACTATTTTGGTGTCCAAGTGCTAGTAATATATATATATTCAAAATGTACAATTTAAGCGCTTTCAAATGATACCAAACACGGCTATTTATCATAACTTTATTTTTTTACTCTGTATGTTTGTCCGCTAGAGGGCGCCACATTAGATTTTGTCAAATTTTATATAGCCTATAACCAGCGGACAGTTAAGACGCTTATAATGATATGCCATTTGTCAAATTCTGATGAGTAGTTTAGAAGTTACGTGGAAACAGAGATGAACATACATAAATACATAATACATACATACATACATACATACATACATACATGCATACATAGCCTGTCAAATCATAACCCTCCTTTTGCTTTGCCGTAGTCGGGTAAAAATGTACTTATTTAATTTCGTCGCGTTTAGTCCCGTTTATGTAAAGTATTTGTATAATGCAACGCGAAAGTTTAAAAACATATAATATGTACAGTATTTAAAATGATAAGAGTATGTTAAATACTTAATATTTAATATAAAGATTAACATTATCTCATGCTATAAAATATCTAATAAATCAATTAATTAATAAATCAATAATTAGTCCCACTGCTGGGCAAAGGCCTCTCCCAAACTCCTCCATCGGTCTCTGTTAGTAGCCAGCGATTGCTAATCCTGCTTGTGTTGGTTTAAATCAACAAGCCATTTTCTGGGTCTGCCTCTCAACTGTCGCCCATCTGTTGGCGTGTACAAGCGGACTCAAATAAGTGCTAGAATGCACTTACGAGTATATTTAAATCCCCTCGCGTTTAGTCCCGTTTATATGAAGTATTAGTATAATGCAACGCGAAAGTTTAAAAATTTACCAACCTGGCAATGGCCCATTCATGCCAAACTTTGCACGAAATTAAATCAATCAGCTCCCGGTCTAGCGCAAATATGATGTATGAGTGATGCGCTCGCGCCGCTTTTTACTGCACAACGCTGACTTTTTATCTCTGTTTTTCTCCCGGAAACATGTGTGATTATTTAATTAATATTTATCAGTTACAGGTGATTACAGCAGTTCACGATCGTAACCCGTGAATTAGAAAAAAACGGGTCTTGATAGAGTGCTTCAAGACTGTCAGTAATTAACAAGATTTCTTTTACTTTGGTATTTGATAGACGGGGAAAACTACGCGTAAGTTTATTGACTTCTGTAGGCCTAGCGCGAACTAATCACAGAAATCGTAGAGTATGCGTATTATAGCCCCTAGTGGACCATAGTCGCCCAAAATACCCTGCATAGTTCCCTTCTTATCTGCAATAGTCCTTGCATCTGGCGGGTGCTGACTTTGGTTGTATCTCTTCAATAGTGCAAACAGAGTCAGTTTCCGCTAGGTGTACACATCCCCACTTTCATTAATGTGTCTCAAAGGGCCTATACGTATTGGATCTGAATCCCCACGCACGCCATCCAGAAGGACCGGCCTCCGCAGGAGAGATACAAAATAATAATTATGAAAAGTGTAGATATTCTTATCCTCAGATGAGTTTGCAAAGCTACCCGAATAGGTTTCCTCACGATGTTTCCCTCACCGTCAAGTTAGTGAACTAACTAGGTAACAATACTTTATATAGTTTACTACTGGAACGGTGTACCGTGCAGTCTTGCTCTACAGATTTTATTGTGGGCAATCCGAGGAGTTATTAGCGATCATAATTATACTACTTACAGCGATGATAGATCCTATCTCAGTCACCTATTAAATTTACCCGCTCGCTCGCGCCCGCGGCTCTGCTTGCTTTTTGCCCGCAAATTGATGGCCGGAGCTGAGCTTAGTGATGGGTCAACTCTAGCTAGAGTTGTTTCTTCATGACTCAAGAATGGATAGACAGATGGATAGTATATGCTTTATTGCACAAAAAGTAAGTGGAAAACTCTTGGGCAGCGCACTTGGGACTCCAAATAGTTAACTTTTTACATTTAAAAATTGAGAAAACATCACAAACATTGTCATCATCATTTCACACAATGGACGTCTAGTGCTGGAAATAGGCCTCCCCTCAATATTTTCCACACAGATCGGTCCTGTGCCATCCGCTTCTAAGGAGTTTTCGCGACCCTCACTAGATCGTCTGTCCACCTTGGCCTTCCATGGCATGGCATACATTATCCTGGGACCCCAATTTCAATGGCGGATAGCGCACGAAAACTTTACATAAAACTATGTTTTTGCAATATAAATAAATATCTATCTTGTATGGAGATGGCCAGATAGAGTGTGATTTGCGCAAGAGTTGGATGCGAGTAGCGAAAAATCGATCGGAGTAGCAAATATAGGTCTATGTCCAGCAGTGGATTGCAGAAAGCCTGATGATGATGATCTATCTTCGATAAATATCGCGAGCACGAGAATTGGGAACCTGGTCCCAAACTAAGGTTTCCCTTGTATGAAAACCCACACAAACGTTTACATCCACAGACGTATTGGTGCGGGAATCAAACTCGCAACTCTTTACTTAAATCACTTTGCCAATCTTGAGTGATTAATTTGAGTGATATCAAGTCTAGTAGATTTAAGTTGTATTCATCTAGAATTGCTCTTGGTGCATCTCTAGATGAGCTGACCGCAACTTGGCATCTTTTTTAGATCCTGTTATAGTTATCGGTTCATAGAT
Organism: Cnaphalocrocis medinalis; assembly: GCA_014851415.1. Taxonomy (NCBI): domain Eukaryota; kingdom Metazoa; phylum Arthropoda; class Insecta; order Lepidoptera; family Crambidae; genus Cnaphalocrocis; species Cnaphalocrocis medinalis. Next base: position 15,034,957 of record CM026285.1, read on the forward strand.
GATGGACGCAAATGCTAGTTTGCTATGGAAATGGCCGCCTCTTCTTGTTAGTTGGTGGGTAGGTAAGTGTTATCTGAAAACGGCAAATAGGTGTTGCTTAAGAAAAATATTTTGCAACAAAGTATTTAAGTAGTTAGTAAGCTAAGATCTACGTGTCCAATACGGTCTGAGAAAAAAAGGAATTCTTTAAATCAAATATTAAAAGTGAAGGTTGCAATATTTACGTAAAACAAACAGAGGATTTAGCTCTTCTACTCGACCTTTCCTAATCGTTCGAATATCGAATGGTATATTTTTAAAACCTAAAATCTCATTAATTTATCAGCCTACAACTGTCTCATTGCAGGGTGAAGGTCTCCTTCATATGAATCAAGTTACCGCTACAATGCAATGATGGCTTTGAATAGGCTTAATGTTAAAAAAATCGAAACTTACTATTGCTCGATCCAATCATACCCTCCCGGGTATGATTGGATCGAGCAATATACACCGTGCTTTTTTAAAACCGCCGTTCACACTTCTCGAGGGCGTTATACTGATGGAAACAAACATTTTTTCTCCAAGGAAGATAGGGACAAACCTATAGGTAACTAACTAATTTCTCTAACAGTGTTCAATATAATAGTTAACTTGTCAGAATCAGAACTGTGTGTGGGACAATTTATTTTGACACGTCCATGATATATCGCCGGTTCCGTACGCAATTTTCTTTTACCGTTTACTTACAATGACATATAGCTATGTCGTAGCTAATGAGAGTGCACTCAATTGTCGACTTTACAGCTAATGAGATAAGTATAAAAATAAGTGGTGAAGATGTCACAACAGGCGTGTGTTGGATAGAGATATTTTGACTTATTGAGAGTTACCGGAGCGTGTTGACTTTACCTCTACTTTGCGTTGAGTTATGAATCTCTAAGAATCTTCACTCTAAACTTGCAGTTTGCTAAATAATTCTAGATCAGTAGGAAGTAAAGGTTTTCAAGGTAATAAGGCGAATGTCCAAATATGCAACATAACTGGACTTCTGATCTAATTACATTGACTTAGAAATTCGATTTCTTAAATTCTTCTCCAACCACTTATATGAACTTTTACTTGCTTTAGAACCATTAGCTTGATACCTTTATGCGCTAATACGAAAAATTATCTTGACAACTAGGCAGAAGGACAGACAGTGTTGTGGTGTTACTATAAAGTCATAAGGGTTTCACGAAACCCTAAATACTGCGCGTCATTCGCAGTGTTTTATTCCGCAGCAATGATAGAAAAGCAACGACGCATGTTTCTAGGTTCTGTTCTTTTTTTTTTCTTAAAAGTCCATGAAACATTTAAAAAATGTCAAGATTCCAACGATGCCACAGACGGACATCTGTGACATCGTTCCCGTCTTGTCTGTTTGTCTATACATACAAACAAACAGACAGGTCAAACTTATTAAGACCCCGTCGTTCTTGCGTGGGCGTCCTGTCTACGCTCTTTCCATGTTCCTGCACAACAGTAGCTGTCAACAATTTCGACAATAACATAGTTACGCGAGCCATGTGTAAAACTACTCTTATTTACGGGTCGTTACACAACAGTAGACATAATAAAAACAAGATAATTCAGTAATAGCACCTCAAGAGTATCACAGATCTCTAAATATCTTTATCACCCACTAGCGGCCGCCCGCGACTTCGTACGCGTGGAGTTAATTATTGACACTTACCGTCATATTTTTGACAATCCACACAATATATTTTTCTATGTGTTATTCTTATGTATAAGCTATATTGTGGTAAAGTTTCATTCAAATCCATTCAGTAGTTTTTACGTGAAAGAGTAACAAACATCCATACTTACAAACTTTCGCCTTTATAATAGTAGTAGGATTAGGTTCCACCTTACAAAAATTTTTCTACTAATTCTACAAGACGATCAAGTGACGTGACCGTATCTGTATGAAAAGTTGAATTTTTTTGCGAATTTCCAAAATTCATAGGACAAATTTTGTTCAGAATGGTTGTTGGAACATGTGGTTAAAGGGATGTAAATGTTCACTGATACACTCTGTATGTATTTTAATTACACTATTGTTTGTGCTTTCCGTGGTAACCTATATTATGGCTGCACCGACGCTGGTAAACAACAAATGTTTATTTTGTTTTTATGGTGTATGATCTTGTTGGTTGTCCAAATAAAAATCTTTTTTTTTTAATTAGATTAAGTATAAGATGGAAAATAACGATGAGGTCTAGGATGACACGCGTTTGTCTAGAAGATTCCTGTTCACTCTTGCCTTAAAGATGAATTAATGAATATTTTTTTATTTCACTACATCACATACATTGATCTGACTCTGAGATAGGTAGCTCAAGCACCTGTGTTACAGATATCAGAACCAACAGTGGGATTAAAAATATATACATATAATACTTTTATTTTGTAAATACATACTTATAATACATAGAAAACACCCAGACTAAAGCATTCACTACCACTGAACCAACCGGGTCGTCTCATATTCCGAACTCATATTCCGTCTTTCGTTTAGTTCAAGTCTTTTCGTTTAGTATAAAACTTTGAATATTCCTTAGAGCTGGTTTCTGGAATTGAGAATTTGAGCTACATAACGATCTAAAACTTTGACAGTTGAGTCATACATCAAATGTCAAAGTTTGTAAAAGGGCATAACTTCAAATTCTCAATTCAGAAACCGCCCTTTAGTATTGTTTGTAAAACTTTTGACTATCCCACTTCGGTGTTTATTATAATGTAAAACGAAACTAGATCGAGCAGGAAGCGCTGGGGTTGGTGGCCAAGTAAATAGGCGATCTCCGGCTGGTCCACTCCTTTGTGAGCCAGTTTTCAAGTAACGCGGGACGTCGGCAATTGTGCCCGATGGTCATTATAGCCAAGCGTTATTCGTGTATGGTGCCTATGATCGGTGCGGATTGGGAGAATCCACAAAAATTACAATCCTATTTTAAGAGGCTATATAAGGCCGGCAAACGCATCAGCGACCTCTCTGATCTCGCAGATGTCATGGCGGCGGTGATTACTTACCAGAGGTGGACCCGCTTGCTCGTTTGCCCCCTCTAGTATAAAAAAAAATATATATCAGTTGGTCTTAACCTTTAAGTTCATGAGGGACCATTTACCAAAATTCTGTCGTGTCAGGGACCACAACACTTCGGACATGCGTCGTGGCGCCGTTTGCGTTGTGTTGACTCGACTCATCACGTCACGTCACTTGTTTATTACGATGTCTTCGCGGACCACTTGGAATGCCTCCAAGGACCACCGGTTAAGAACCACTGGGCTATATCGACGAAGCTAGCGCCGCCAACCTATTTACACTGATTATGGCGACGATATTATATTTTTTAAGAACGTAAATCTCTACAAACTTAGATGTAAACAAGGATCAATAATGTTCATTATTGCTAAAAAGTGGCCGTTTTCAGCAATGATGAACGTTATTGTTCCTTGTCACGTGTAAAAAATATTGTATTGCATGTCGAAAAATCCAATTTACTACATCTTGTTTCTAGAGATTTACTTTCTTAAAAAATACTTATTTTAGCTATTGTCGCCACAACCAGTGTAAATAGGTTGGCGGTGCTAGTTTCGTCAATGTAGCTTTAATATTACCTCTATAGAAATAGAAATAAAGGAGTTTTGTCCCAGAATGTTTGAAGTCTCGGCGTTGGTATATGTACTCTATACCAAAATATAGAGAATTATATAAAGAATAGTTTTTGACTATCAAATGTCAAACTTTGACAGTTGAGTCATACTTCAAATGTCAAACTTTGACAGTTGAGTCATACTTCAAATGTCAAACTTTGACAGTTGAGTCATACTTCAAATGTCAAACTTTGACAGTTGAGTCATACTTCAAATGTCAAACTTTGACAGTTGAGTCATACTTCAAATGTCAAAATTTGACAGTTGAGTCATACTTCAAATGTCAAAGTTTGTATTTAAAAAGTGCATAACTTCAAATTCTCAATTCAGAAACCGCCCTTTAGTATTGTTTGTAAAACTTTGAATATCCCACTTCGGTGTTTATTATAATGTAAAACGAACTAGATCGAGCAGGAAGCGCGGTGGCAGTAAATCAGGGCGATCTCCGGCTGGTCCACTCCTTTGTGAGCAGTTTTCAAGTAACTCGGGACGTCGGCAATTGTGCCCGATGGTCATTATAGCCAAGCGTTATTCGTGTATGGTGCCTATGGCTTCGGTGCGGATTGGGAGAGTCCACAAAAATTACAATCCTATTTTAAGAGGCTATATAAGGCCGGCAACGCATCAGCGACCTCTCTGATCTCGCAGATGTTCATGGGCGGCGGTGATTACTTACCAGCAGGTGACCCGCTTGCTCGTTTGCCCCCTCTAGTATAAAAAAAATATATATCAGTGGTTCTTAACCTTTAAGTCATGAGGGACCATTTTACCAAAATTCTGTCGTGTCAGGTACCACAACACTTCGGACATGCGTCGTGGCGCCGTTTGCGTTGTGTTGACTCGACTCATCACGTCACGTCACTTGTTTATTACGATGTCTTCGCGGACCACTTGGAATGCCTCCAAGGACCACCGGTTAAGAACCACTGGGCTATATCGACGAAGCTAGCGCCGCCAACCTATTTACACTGATTATGCCGACGATATTATATTTTTTAAGAACGTAAATCTCTACAAACTTAGATGTAAACAAGGATCGATAATGTTCATTATTGCTAAAAAGTGGCCGTTTTCAGCAATGATGAACGTTATTGTTCCTTGTCACGTGTAAAAAATATTGTATTGCATCTCGAAAAATCCAATTTACTTACATCTTGTTTCTAGAGATTTACTTTCTTAAAAAATACTTATTTTAGCTATTGTCGCCACAACCAGTGTAAATAGGTTGGCGGTGCTAGTTTCGTCAATGTAGCTTTAATATTACCTCTATAGAAATAGAAATAAAGGAGTTTGTCCCAGAATGTTTGAAGTCTCGGCGTTGTATATGTACTCTATACCAAAATATAGAGAATTATATAAAGAATAGTTTTTGACTATCCAATTTCTCTATTGTAGCGTTGTTAACAAAGGATTGCAACACACAACAAAATGGTTGGCAACGTTGGTACATACTGATTGACATTACGAATTCGATGACGTTTGACGTTTGTCTGTCTGTCTGACGTTTGACGGAACAAAAGTAACAAACCACGATATTTTTATAGACGAATGTATGAAATCTCTAAATTCGACTTTTTTTATGTGATAGGTAGCAGACGAGCAGGCGGATCACCTGATGGTAAGCAAATGCCGCCGCTCATGGACACATGCAACACCAATGGAGTCATAAGTGCGCTGCCAACCTTTCCCCTAATTGGGCCTCCGGTAGCCTCACTCGGCGAAATATAACGCAGGCGCTGCTTCACGGCGGTCATTAGCGACCTCTCTGCTCTCGCGGATGTTCATGGGCAGCGGTGATTACAAACAGGTGACCCGCTAGGTTGTTTGTCGCCTCTAGTATAAAAAAATATGATCTTAGTAGCGAATATAGAATTTAGTGAAAATTTATAATTAGCATTAGTTTGAATATTTATTCTCACATTTAAATATTATAGTCTGTAAATTTCCCAAATAAAATAAAAAATAATCCCTTAACATTGAAGGAAATTTATTAAGCCAAACGAAGGCCATTTGAGCAAAGTAATCCTACTGACTCTGCTCACACGCTATGGCGATAGCACATTTGTGCGTCTCTCATGAGCCAATAAACTTTCGTCTTTACTCGAATTGCTGAATAGCTTTATGCCGATGCTGAAGTATGATTACTGCATTGTATACTTGTTTACCTAGAGATGTAACAAAATGCATTCAAAATATACATTAGCGTTTATGGTGGATATAACCAATGGGCTTGGTTAGGTTAAGGCACTTTTTTGCGGAGTTCACACAACATCTCATACATTGACCTGACTCCGTACTAAGTAGCTTATGCACTTGTGTTACAGTATCAGACAACAGAGGATCACAAATACAATGCTTAAATACATATATAAACACCCAGACACGAACAACACAAGTGTCATCACACGAATGTTTGTCCAGGGTGGGAAACGAACCACGACCCTTTGGCGTATGAGGCAGGGTCTCCACCATTGCGCCAACCGGCCAGATGCTTGTGCGCTGAGAACCTCATAGTGTATATTCCCAGCTGTCACCAAGCAAGCAGCTTCGTAGCCAAAGGTAAGCTCAGACGATGATTCAGGAATTGGTAAATCTGGTAATTACAATCAAGTGACTGCCGTCTGACCTTCGCAACCCTTAGAACCAGACTGGATGAAGCATGGTTACACGTTCAAAATCATTATCTCAGAAATTTAATTACCTATATGGTTTTTGAAAATTTTTCTTCCTTCGAGAAGTGAATACGACGATCATAACCAACTTTACTGTAATAGTATCATTTATAGTGACAACTTTTGTAAACTACCTACGTAATGTATTAAATTAACTGTTTTGCTCATAATATAAGAATGTGGTTTACCTACGTAGATGTATAAAAGAAATGTACTATTGTATTATGTGTAACTATGGTGACAATAAAGCTTATTATAAAAGCACGGTGTATAAGATCGATACAATAGTATTAATGAAGAAATAAACTATTTATTACTTATACCTAGAATCGATAACAAGTATTGTTTCACAATGTTTAATTAGCCTAGTCATTATTTAATTACAGTGAAAATTATTTTTAAAACTCTGGATGTAGTTAGTTTACACAAATAGAATGCAAAAAAGGACATTGTAGTCCTTAAATGGTTTAAATAATTGACAAGAACCTTTTCTGTGAGCCATCGGAGACTTAATTGTTTCAAAACTTGTTTTATATGATCTTTACTATAATGTACCTATCTCTCAGATAATATCTTTTTACAGCTGTTCCATCCTATACTTACTTACTCCGCTGGCTCGGTGGCCAGAAACGAGTCTTGGCCTCCGGAACAAGAGGACACCACATGGGTCGATCATTACTTGATGCCGGAGTGATACCACTGCCTCACAGAAAACCGGCGTGAAGCAGCCCCTGTGCTGTGTTTCGCCGAGTGAGTGAGGGTACCGGGGCCCCACTCGGGGGGTACAAAAGGTTGGCAGCGCACTTGTAATTCCACTGGGGTTGCAAGTGTCCATGGGCGGCGGCAATTTGGCTTACCCGTCAGTGAATCCGCCTGCTCGCCTGCTAACTATCACATACAAAAATAAAATGCCAGTCATTTAGCCTGACGTTTCCGCAAATCATTTTCGACAACGTAGCTCACAGGATCAGCCAGTTTAAAGTGAATTGGGTGGCTTTCCATATCAAGCCCGCCTAACTTTTTCAATCATTTATTGCATAAATCGTTTGTAAATGGAGGTTTCATTGGAGGCGACATATGCACTTGACCTCATGTCACCTGATGGAGAGTAGCAACAAGGTCTAAGATGCTTTCCAAGAAGAAGCCTATTCACTCTCGACTCAAAGACACCCAAATTGACTTTAAGCGTATTCAGCGTATTTAGGCTTTATAAATACTACTTAGCGACCGCCCGCGACTTCGTACGCATGGGGTTAACATTTACCGTCTTATTTTGGACAACCTGCGTGGGTTATATATATACAGTTTGTGGTCATGTAATTAAGAACGATTGAAGTTCTAGGAGTTGTTTTATTTAAATCGTGTTTACGTAGAGATGTGTACCTTTTGAAAAGAAACTAATATGTTATAAAATAGCCCTATTAATAGAGCAACGTGGCTTAGGAACAAAGAATAAAATCGATTTTTTTTTTATTGACAATTTATTTTATTTTAATCAAAGTAACACATTCAAATAGTACTGAAGCTGGACAAATAATTAAGAACGATTTACTAAACTGCTCGGCAATTGTTTTGTATGACACTTACATTTAAAAATTAATCAATATGTAGCGCGGATATTTAAAAGGCATTTTTAATACAATTGTAACTAAAATTAATAGTTCATAGCATATCCACGGCTTTTAATTACTGCTTTACACCGGCGAGGCATTGATTCTATTAATTTTTGACATTTCGCAAGAGAAATAGAGTTCCGTTCCTCTGAAAAACACGTCGTACAGCTCTCTTAAATTTCCACACTGTGTATTTGACACCTTTTTTTTTACTTCGAACCACAAATTCTCTATTGGGTTCAGATCTGGGCTGTTAGCTGGCCAGTCTAGGACAGAAACTGATTGCGCTGTTAGAAAATCCTGTTACAGTGCGTGCAGTGTGCTTTGGATCATTGTCATGCTGGAATGTCCAGATAACCGGGAGAGAACGTCTTCAGCATAAGGTAACATTGTTTCTTCCAGTATATTTTTGTATTGGAACTGATCCATGTTACCTTTCTATCAACTTTACAGGTCCAACACCATGTCCAGAAAAGCTACCCCAAATTTTCACATTTCCCCCACCGTGCTTTAAAGTAACTTTCGTATACTTAGGGTCGAATGCTGTATTCGGGGGACGTTCTTACGTATCGTTTTCCATCAGAACATACTCTGTTTATTTTCGTCTCATCAGAAAAAAGTAATTTTTCCACTGTCGCACTGTCCAGGTTTCATACTTTCTAGCAAATGCAAGCCGGGCTTGCCTGTGGCCAAAGTTTTAACATGGGTACCTTTCTTGCTATCTACCGTGCAGTTTTTTTTCTACTAAACGTCTTCGAATAGTGCGTGCTGAAATTGCTGAAGGGTTATTTTCACCAAAATACTCTTTTCTCAGCTCATTAGACCCTTTAAAAGAATTTTGTTTTGCCATACGAACGATGTTTCGGTCATCTCGAGGAGTTGTTTTTCTCTGCTTAGGTACACGTGGAACATTTGAAGTAGTTTGATACGTAGCAGAAGGCTTTACAGCATGGAAAACCATCGTTTTTGAACATTGAAGATGGTCGGCTATCTTTTTGTAAGACCAATCCTTCCGGCAAAGTTTTATTATTACTTCCCTTGTAGATTTATCACAACTTTTATTTTTTCCCATTGTTTTTTCATAAAAAGCAATCACTTTAAATCTTTTACAGCACTTATTGGCGCCAAATTATCGAAACAATAACAGATCCACTGAGTTTTCTCTATTTAAATTTGACCAAAGGTATAAACTATTTTAGCGTTCTTAATTACGTGACCAGCTAGTAAATAGAAGTACTATGCTTAAAAGTAGTGTAAAAAGTTTGTCTATTTATTTTTAATCTAATCATGTGTATCAATGAATACAGTGGTGTTATGCAAAGGTTTTACGATACCGAGAGAAATAAAAAAAAATGCATGCAACGATTTTTTCGTCTTAGTTTTTAAAATCTTCCCCTTATAATAGCGTTCTTAATTATATGACCACCACTGTATATATTTAGAAACTTGTAGCATAATTAATGTGTTATTCTGATGAATTTGGATATAAGCTATATTATAGTACTAAGTTTCATTAAAATTCATTTGTTTTTTTTGCGTGAAAGAGCAGCAAACATCCATCACTAACTTACAAACTTTCACGTTTATAATATTTGTGGGATACTTAATGATATGTGATCAAGAACATATTTTTAGAAATGGCAACTATCACAAGCGGGAACTTCGCAAAGCAGTATTCATCTAAGTACTACCTTAATAGACTAAATCTAAAACAAAGCGAAGCTCGAAAGGATATTGAAAATAACTGTAGGCCATTTATCTCGGTGGAGTTAAAAATATGACCGCTATTTAAAGTCACCTTTACGACCTCCGTACAACAAAATTGTATCGGCAGCCCGCTAGGGCGACCATGCTTGTGTCTCGCTCATAAAGTCGAAGAAAGGGAAAGCATGATGTTTTGGCAGCTTTTAAATACAGTAAACAAGCGATTGAGTAAATAAATAATAACGATACACTAAATATATTAGTAAAGTTTTGTATGTTCATCTGATCCATATCTAGATCCAAATAAAGCTTGCCCTAAAAAGTGGAATGATCGTGAAACGTAAGTAACACCAACCATTTAGTTTGGTTTGGTCGTATGTACAGATTGTACAGTCAACAGCAAAAGTAGATGATCAAAATCAAAAACTCTATACTCACTATTGAGCGGTGTTCGTGTCAGAACTGTATGGTGTCAAATTCATACAATTCTGACGCGAATTCCGTATAGCCTCAAAGTGATTCATAACTCCGCTCAATATTGAGTATAGAATATTTGATTTTGTTCATCTATTTTTGCTGTTGACTGTAGTACTTAACTATGTATAACCATGTGACTAGCATCTTCTATACTATAAAAGAGATAACTTCTATAGACAACGACAAGGCTTATAGGTAAACCAAAAACACGAAACGCTTGCGCGATGTAATTGGACACAGCGCCATCTATTGGCTAATTTCTGAATTACGGTCCCGAAGCTAAGTGAGGGCGGGCCACTAGTAAATAAATAAACGTCTAGCAATGCTGATCTAAACCCATGGAGACCCTCGTGGCAGCCTCCGGACCGGACGCGGCAGGTGCTACTGAGGGTTCACTTGGGTTCCACGCCCCCCCCCCCCCTCCCCCTCCCCCTCCCGCGCTGCACCCCAGCATCCGTGCAAACCCGTTCCTCTAATAATATAACGTAGAAATGAAAGATTAATGAGAGCAACCCGTGCACGCCTCTTTCACTCGTACTTAGTGATGTATGTATTTTTAGTCATATCGATGTTTTTTTTAATTAGACTATAGGCCAACGCTTGACCACAATCGCACCTGATGGAAAGTGACGATGAGGTCTAGGATGACACGCGTTTGCCTAGAAGATGCCTGTTCACTCTTGCCTTAAAGATAGCCAAGTTATAGTGGTCGGGAAAAACAGACCTCGGCAGGGAGTTCCACTCCTTAGCTGTCCGTAAGGTTTAAGCGTTTAAGGTTGTCAGTTTATAAAGGGTCAACTTTTTTTCCGTTGGGGGAATTCCGAACCGGGGTGCAAGGGTCCGACGTTTCCTTATGCATACCCGTCCACCGGCTGGTAGATATGGGTTATGTCGGGCTCTCCTCCGGTAAAGCCGGAGGCTTACCGACTAAACCCACAACGACACTCCCTTCTTCGCCAGAGTGGGGAGGCGACATGTCGTGTACTAGTTAAAGAACTGTAACTGCACTTACACCGTGGGTTATAAAGGTTCAACTGATCTGACAGTCGAAGCGAAATTATCGTAAAGCTGCACAAATTAATAAGCTTAGGATAATATAATTATGTTTGTTCCTATATGTTTTTAAACTTTCGCGTTGCATTATACAAATACTTTACATAAACAGACATAAATGTTTGTTCCTATACGACACATGACATTACGAGTACATATTTAATTTTGATGAGGTTGGAGGTACGAAGTTCGTACCTTAATAATCATTTATTTCTCTCTTCACATTGTTGGCTTACATTACATGTCACTTAATCGTAGGTGTATAAGTATATCTAATTCTAGCGTCAACCGTAACATTGTGAGAGACTGGTGCCTGATATAAGTTCATGGCCTATACCTCAAGCAACTTATTTTTGATCGATACTTATACATATCGATATTCGCCTGTCCCAGCTCTACAGCGAGCTTCGATCGCAATGAAGACCGCCCAGATAAAATATTAGCCGCGTGCCGCCGGTAGCCGTAATATATCGAGCGATGACAGTGCATTGTGGCCAGTCGCTCTAACTCACAGCCGTCTTAGGGCCGCTCCCAATATTCAATCTTTGTCAGCGACATCAGACATCATACATAGACTTGACCTTAAAGTAAGCTAAATCATATGTTTTGAGGTAACAAATATCCTTGCGTGATCGTGTCAGAAATGATGAGATCCGCAGGAGATCTAAGGTCACGGACATAGCCCAAAGAATTGCGTGGCTGAAGTGGCAGTGGGCAGGGATTGCGAGGAGAATAGACAGCCGTTGGGGTGGAAAGGTCCTTGAGTGGAGGCCACGTGCAGGAGGCCGCAGCCGTGGCAGGCCTCCCACCAGCCCATTGGATGCACAGGACCGATCTGTGTGGAGAACTTTGTGGGAGGCCTATGTCCAGCAGTGGACGTCTATTGGCTGAAATGATGATGATGAACAAATATCAGGTTACTTCGAAGACAGGTCGCAAGGTTTCCGTCCTTCGTCTGCTCGTGTAAAGAAACCCCTTACCGCACCGTTTTTGGAGGTGAGCCTGTACCTACCTAAATTACGCCCACAGACTAGGCTCCCAATTCTCGTGTTTTTCTATAGAAAACCATCGTCAATATCTGACGAACTGAAAACTTATTTTACAACATATGTTCACGAGCATTGTCTCGTGCTTGCTAAACACTATTAAGTAGACATAGTTCAGTGTCCTCACACGAATGTTTGTTCTGAGTGAGATTCGAACAATTAACATTACGAGGCAGGGTCCCTACCAAATGCGCTATCGAGTCAGTCAATCAATAGATTTATCAATGAATCGATATGAAAATCGATGTCTCGATCTTCTGATTTTCGCAGCCGCGGTTCTTGTCTTCCTAACCTTTCAGCAAATGCTCTCAGTCACTATTTTGTTTAAGTTAGGCAGCAAAGGTCGCGGACATAGTCTAAAGAATTGCGTGGCTGAAGTGGCAATGGGCAAGGGCACATTGCGAGGAGAACAGACGGCCGTTGCGGTGTAAAGGTCCTTGAGTGGAGGCCACGCGCAGGAGGCCGCAGCCGTGGCAGGCCTCCCACCAGGTGGACCGACGATCTGGTGAAGGTCGCGGGAGTCCATTGGATGCGGGTGGCACAGGACCGATCTGTGGAGAACTTTGGGGGAGGGCTATGTCCAGTACTGGACGTCTATTGGCTGAAATGATGAGGCAGCAAACGAGCTACAATATCACCTGCTGGTAAGCGGTTGCCGCTGCTCATGAACACTGCGACACCAATAGATACACAAGTGCGTTGCCAAGCTGTAACCCCCTTACTCCCAGTTGCACCTTCGGTACCTTCACTCACTCGACGAAACACAATTACGTCACGCCGTTCTTCTGTGACGCCGTGGTATCACTCCGGTCGAGCCGGCCCATTCACGCCGAAGCCTGTCTCTCCACGGTATAATGAGTAAGTTATTTCTTCGCTCATGGACACAACGACACCACAGTGGGTTCACAAGTGTGCTGCAAATCTAATTATGAGTCCTAACAAATGTTGTATAACGTTATACAACTGCTGTGTGGGAACACCTTTAGAGCACTCTTGCGCAGCCATCGATCAACATCCTGCCGGACGGGACGTCTATGGATCTATGGACTATCGAGCTGAGATGTATTTACATATCTAAGCTTTTTGAATAAATAATGCGCTGACTTTGGATTACTGTAAATCATTTGAATTTTGAACAAGGAAGTCACGACGTCATGGGCAACTGGGAAGGCAAAATCACAAGTAATTTTATTTATTTTAACAAAACATTACATAATTTTACCGTGGGAGAGCCACGTTTCGTCATAAATGAGCCGGCTAGGCCGGAGTGATACCACGGCCTCACAGGACCGGCGTGAAGCAGCGCCTGCGATGTGTTTCGTCGAGTTATTGAGGGTACCAGTGGCCCAAATGGGGGGCAAGTGGAGGTTGGCAATGCACTTGTGACTATACTGGTATTGCAAGTGTCATGTGCGGCAGCAATCGCTTACCATCAGGTGATCCGTCTGCTCGTCTGCCACCTACTTCTGAAAACCTGACTAAGCCTCCCTTTGGCCCAAAACCTGGGTACGCCTGTGGATCTATTAAAACAAATGTCAGCGGGCGTTTTTGTCAAATTATTTTGTGTCAATGCTAGCCGCAACCATCCCTAAACATAAAATTTATGTGATTTACCAAGTACCTACCTCGTCTCTACGCAGGTGGTATCCTCGTCTAGGCCCTAAGGGTGCATTGGAAATTTATTTAGATTAAACTCGTGCAGTTCCTTCAGTAATAGTTCAATTGAACCAGTTGTTGTTCAGTTCACTCATTTCTTGTCGCTCACTCTTTCTTGTCCCATATAGTCAGTCATATCCGCGTCATGTAGGTACCTCGTGTGTGTCGTAGGCTGTTGGGGTAGAGAATACCAAGGGTGGACAGCATGATACATGATTAGTCATTACTTAATTACAATATAAATTAAAAATGCCTTGACTCAGATCAAGCACACATGCATTCGTGTGATCAATATAAAAACCTTTTTTTAATTGATAGGTGAGAGACGCGCAGACGGATCACCTGATGGTCAATGATTGCCGCCGCCCACATACACCTGCAACACCAGTAGAGTCACAAGTGCGCTGCTAACCGACTACCTCCTTTGGGCCTACGATACCCTCGCTCACTCGACGATACAGCGCAGGCGCTGCTTCACGCCGGTCTTCTGTGAAGTCATGGTATCACTGCGCTCGAGCTGGTTGGCATTGCATGCCAAAGCGGTGCTTTTCCAATACAACTCACGACACGGTTAAATTAATCTACGGATTATAATGAATGGCTTCTGAACAATAACTGTTTTAAGAATGGTACCTTTTAACTCTTTACTAAAAGTGAACTGTACACGCATGTCTAGCCTATGCTCGTACGTGTAGAAGCTGTAGTAGGAAATGTCCTGTGGTAACTTAATGCCCATTTAATTATTACCAGTGCACAAATAAACCTCCGATTAATCGCACTAAATAAGGTTTAGAGCCTATTTGAGACAGAGTTATTGCATAATAACATTTTACTAATAAAATATAATTTAGCTTTACTAAATACTAATTAGAGATTGGGTTACCTTACTACCTAGGTTCCATTCCTACATACAAGACACGTGTCCAAACACTTCCTGACTCCCTAAATGATCTTTCTTTGCTTTTTGACGGCCTTGATGGCGCAGTGGCTGAGGTGTTCGCCCGAAGCGCGATAGGTCCCGGGTTCGATTCGCGGTCAAGTTAATTTAGGAAACTACATTTTCTAAATTTTCCTGGGTCTGGGTCTTCTGGGTTGACGCCCCCAGTTAATTATCATCATCTGGTACTCATAGTACAGGGTTTGCCCTAGTTTGAGACCAGGTTGACTAGACCTGTGTACCAAATTTCATTCAAATCCGTTCAGTAGTTTTGGCGTGAAAGAGTAACAGACAGAGGGAATGGTTCCCGAGATGACGGCCTGGTACTTAAACCACTAGACCAAGTTATCACTTGTAACAAACATTTTTTTAATCCTCGTCTATCTATAGTCGTAACCTGATGGACCGTCTAGTGACCCTTTCGTGAAGTCGGCGTAATTAGCGAGGGTTGCGCACGCGCAGGCACAATGCGGCTATCTCTTGGCATTGCCCATTGTCAGCTCAACACGCAGGGCTAGAGGTTAGCAGAGATTGCAAGGGTCCGCTCTAATTGACTGGAATATAGCCTGGACTACTTAGCTTAATTTAAAAAGCTTTATTAATGGCAGTTTTTTTATGTGATAGTTGGCAGACGAGCAGACGGATCACCTGATAGAAAAACGTAGGTAAAATTTGCTTTATTTAATCAGTTACTGGCCATTATTTTTATACTACATTATTACTCCACTGCGTCCTCTCTACACCTTTTCAAGAAAACATATTTATAGCCGTAACTATTAGACATCACTATTTCAACACTTTTGTTTGGAGCATTTTTTTTTCTCTTTATTAATCACTTAAAAAACTTAAATTAAAAAGCCTTCAATTTGTCAGTAATAAGTGTATTCTCTCAATACTCTTAATAATTATATATATAATCAAATCATCGGCTGCACTCAGTCAAATTACAATAATGTATAAAAAGCACAAAAAAATTGCGAGATTAATGGCGTCGCGGAGGAGAGCAAAAACAATGTTGCCAACCTAAATAATCAAAGACTTGTAAATCCATCAACAGCTTTTAGTAGTGGAATTGTGTACCTAGAGAATAATCGAAGGTTCAAATTATGCAGAACCTCAGTACACTCCCCGAAATGAATCCAGTAGATCACCGCACAAGCTTGTTACATGCTTATCATAGCAAGACCATCTGGTGTGTAGTATGACCGCCTGCGACTTTAGTCGTTATTATTATAATAATATATTAAGTAAATGTAATTTTCTACCACTTGCTTGCATATTTATTAGGCACAGTTGCTCATTCTACTTATAGTTTTCTCAAAACCGTAACATGTTTTGTTAGGGTTACCATAGATAAATTAGAAAGGCGGGACTTTCTTGGGGAACGTCGGAGTATTATAAAATAACGAATTTGTGGATGATTTTAGGAGTCGGGAGTGAAGGGTAACATCTTTGACCTCTCTTTAGTTAAGCCTTATAAAAAAAGATGTACCTCCAGAGGATATCCATTCCGAACCGTTGTTTTGAGAGTTTCTACTCAAAAAACTCATTCATTCTACACGACTACACAGTAAACTGCATAATATACTAGCCACATATGTATGGAAGGTGCTTCTGTTTCACAAAAAAATTGTTTCCAAAGTTTCTATACGTATCGTGCACTTGGGAAATTTCTCGGGTATTTAAAAGTAACGATTAAATTGCGTAACTGGCATAATAAACACATTTTAAATTCTTTGTATTAAAAAAATAACAAGAGCAGTGAGGGTGATAGTAATCATAAATCAAATTGTATTCAAAATTATGTCAAGAAATATTAAATTAACATTCAGCGATGACGGAAGCGGGCAAGGCGCCGGGGACTAGGGGTGCTAAGAATCCCCGGGTGGACGAAAACCAACCGTCGAACAACCTTTTTGGAACTCACTAGGTACACCTGTTTTTCATTACTTTTTATAAGTTTCCAGCGGGTGTTGGTCGAGGTTGGCAAACCAAACGAATGGTGGCCCTACGGATAGTTGAGTTATAACATGATTGTAAACATGCCGAGCAACAATGTGTGAAAGCAACACCAGTACATTGTTATCATAACTATCTTAATGTGCGGCCAGAGTTAGAACTAGAAGGTTTCTCATTTGACTGCCGTTAATTAGCCGAAGATCATTTTCACGCGTGTCGACAAAATTATTACGTTTCTTGCTAGAATTGAACCCCAAGATTAAAAAAAAGTCAATTCGTGAAAAGAGTATGTTTCGAAGTTTACGGGTTTGTGATCACCAATCCGCATTCGGCAAGCGTGGTGATTAAGCCTTATCCCATCATAGTAGCGAACACTTGATTTCTATGATGGAGGCTTTTGCCCTGCAGTGGGACAGTATATAGGCTGATAGCTTATACAAGAAATGTTGTTCAAAATGTTTGGTAGAACACTTAGTTAAAGGGATGTAAATTTTCCGCTGTGTTCCGCGCATTATAAAAAAAAAAATCAAAATTATTATATTTATATTTAATCGTTTGATACAAAAACAATTTCAATCTCTTCAGATTTTCAGAAGGGATCATTGTACGAATGAACATTGTTTTTTTTTATATTTTTGGTAGGTATTCGATAAGGTTTCTCTTTGTCCTGGAAAGCTCTTGTTAAAACTGTGTCCCTGGAATAAGTGTTCCCAGTGAAATCGTCTGAAGAGTTTGTTAAATTTTATTCTATCCTACAATTATAGAATCCGATGTTTGTTTATTTTTAGTAGTACAGCGGAAAAAAGTGTAAGTAGTAACACTTTTTTCATTCAATAATTGTATAAATAGAGTAACTTGTATTCAAATTGATAGGTCCTTTATACAACCACATTCGCAGCGTCTAACCATTGTAGATAAGTGCAACTAATTCTAATCTAGATAAAGAACATCGAACTGTACCTGCCATAGTGTTAATAAAGCCAGTGACTCAACGTTTTAAGGATCAACGCGTAGGTAGAGCTTGTAGTAGGGGACGCTACGCCGATGGAGGTGAACGTGGAAATATTTTATTACTATCATTCGGTGGGTGATGAGATGAGAGTTAACATCTTGGAGAAACTGGCAAGTTTCTTAATAATTGGGCCAAGCGTACCCCGATCTCCGAAACAACGGCTTTGGAAGCCTATGAAATAACGCTGAGATAAACGAACGGGGAGGCTACTTACTGGTTCCATTTTAAAAATAACATTAGTTTTTCTTGAAAACATTTGAAAGAAAAAGGAAAATTTATCAATATTTACCTGACTTCAAACAAAAACATTTATTCAACATTGAAGAGGACATTAATGGTAGCACGATTTTTTGAGTAAGTATTTCCAAATTGAACCAGTGTGATGACTGATGTCCTACACCTTGCTGGCTCTCTTCATACTGTACCCCTCATAGCCATCGTAAAGTTAAGATCGGCAGACATGCATACACAACCAGCGGTCCACATTCGTCTTCAAGAGTGGCACTGATTTATACGCCAATGTTTAGACTGTGCGTAGCGCTGTATAACAGACAAGTGGATTTAGACGGGAGTTTAACTGGGATGAAATTAGAAATGTCTGGATTACATATTATGCAAAAATTATCTGGTAAAACAAAACTGTGAGTTAAAAATAATTTATAACTTTGAAACATTGATATCTTTAAGAAACTAGCACCTTTCTTTAAAGTCGGCAACGCATCTGGGGGTCTAATTTGAAGTGGCTTTGTGACTGATTTTTGATATTTCTAGAAATTTCGTAATTTGAAGTGACCCTTGAAATCGATGGAAGTTGTTTGACAGAACTCATCTCATATCACTCTGGTGTGGCTGACTTGCATGGGCGACGGTGATCATCACTTACCTTCAGCTGACCCGCTTGCTCGTTTGCCTGCTTATCTCATTAAAATTATCTCTAAATCATCTTTCAGCTCATCGGCATCCCTAAGCGTGCAATTCGCGTACCGCTATCAGTGTGAACAGGTCGTTCAATTGCTCATCTGCCACCTATCACATAAAAATAGAAACTACATGTTACAAACAGTATAATTGGTGGAAAAAATAATTAGTAGTACTTATAGACGGGAATAAAAAAATTAGCACATAATTTTATTATCAGCCCGCTTGTGACCACAGCTAGCTGTAACGCAGCCAAACACCTCAAGCAGTAAATACATAAATACTAACGTCCGTAGTTCGTCTATTAATAATTAATAAGCTATAAATTATAATGAACGCGAAAATTTAAAGAACAAGTTTTACAGCCAAGTTCTAGCGCATGTGGCCTGCGATCTTCAATCTTCCGATAGTACAACAGATACAATTTAGTAACCTGCATCTGCCGACCTGAAACTCGAACTGCGCGGGCGCCTCGTGCGGCTATCCGAGCATTTGTTAATAACAATTATAAATTTCAGTTGCGCTCGCGACCCTGGTAGGGCTGCCTCCGGCCTCCAAAATGCGCTGAGATAAATTTACAACAGCGCAGGATGGCTGGCAAGAGCTGGATGCGAGGAGCGAAAGATCGATCAGAGGGGCGATTATTAGGAGAGGCCTATTTACAACGTAATGTACCTAATGTGGTCTATGTAATGTACAGCTGTGGACTGCAACAGGCTGACGATGATAATAGTGATGAAACACTGTGTTCTTATTTTTCTTATCGTGTGAACTTATCAGAGTTTTCACCTGCTTTAAACGATGGGCTTGCTCTTGGCTTCACACTGAACAAGAGTTGAGATTCTAAGTCTACGATGGAGCGAGATAACCTATATGTGGCTTATTCACTTCAGCTTTTAAATGATATTTCATGGTTGGATAAAGACCACTATCGAAATTAAGACACCGACCACGTACGTAACACACTAAACATGTGTCCCTATCGTGGGACCGTCACAAAGATTCTCCCTGAAGCTTTAAATAGCTGGTCAACCTGTAAATCATTTGTCTCGAGCCATCAAATCGGGTGCTACTCAAGCCAGTTCAACATGATCTGGTTCAAAGGAAGGTAATCTACGTCAGAATCAGAATAGCCTCCTGGCAACCCTTAAACGCTCTCGCTACTACACAAACTGAATGTTAACAGGTAGACATGGATGTGTTTCAAGTAACAGGGTAACCGATTTAACCAGCCCAAACCAGGTCAAGTTGTTCCGAAATAGGTTTATGCAGACCAGCGGCTAGTTTCGACTTCGCTAGCTCAGCCACTTCGAGAGAATGGGAGAAGAACGTGTGGCAAAAAGAGCCTACCTGGGACGGCCAAATGATCGAAGGCCAGTTGGTCGTCCAAGATACTGTGGTAGAGCAACGATTCGGCATGAATGGGCAGGCTCGACCGGAGTAATACCACTTCACAGAAGTCCGGCGTGAAGCAGCGCCTGCGCTACATTTCGCCGAGTGAATGAGGGTACCGGAGGCCCAATTTGGGGAAAGGGGGGTAAAAAGTTGACAGCCCGCTTGTGACCACAGCTGCTGTAACGCAGCCAAAACCTCAAGCAGTAAATACATAAATACTAACGTCGTAATTCTCGTCTTTAATAATAATAGCTATAAATTATAATGCAACGCGAAAATTTAAAGAACAGTTTTACACCAAGTATAATTGGTGGAAAATAATTATTATTACTTATAGACGGGAATAAAAAAATTAAGCACATAATTTATTATCAGCCCGCTTGTGACCACAGCTGCTGTAACGCAGCCAAAACCTCAAGCAGTAAATACATAAATACTAACGTCGTAATTCTCGTCTTTAATAATAATAGCTATAAATTATAATGCAACGCGAAAATTTAAAGAACAGTTTTACACCAAGTATAATTGGTGGAAAATAATTATTATTACTTATAGACGGGAATAAAAAAATTAAGCACATAATTTATTATCAGCCCGCTTGTGACCACAGCTGCTGTAACGCAGCCAAAACCTCAAGCAGTAAATACATAAATACTAACGTCGTAATTCTCGTCTTTAATAATAATAGCTATAAATTATAATGCAACGCGAAAATTTAAAGAACAGTTTTACACCAAGTATAATTGGTGGAAAATAATTATTATTACTTATAGACGGGAATAAAAAAATTAAGCACATAATTTATTATCAGCCCGCTTGTGACCACAGCTGCTGTAACGCAGCCAAAACCTCAAGCAGTAAATACATAAATACTAACGTCGTAATTCTCGTCTTTAATAATAATAGCTATAAATTATAATGCAACGCGAAAATTTAAAGAACAGTTTTACACCAAGTATAATTGGTGGAAAATAATTATTATTACTTATAGACGGGAATAAAAAAATTAAGCACATAATTTATTATCAGCCCGCTTGTGACCACAGCTGCTGTAACGCAGCCAAAACCTCAAGCAGTAAATACATAAATACTAACGTCGTAATTCTCGTCTTTAATAATAATAGCTATAAATTATAATGCAACGCGAAAATTTAAAGAACAGTTTTACACCAAGTATAATTGGTGGAAAATAATTATTATTACTTATAGACGGGAATAAAAAAATTAAGCACATAATTTATTATCAGCCCGCTTGTGACCACAGCTGCTGTAACGCAGCCAAAACCTCAAGCAGTAAATACATAAATACTTAAGTGCTTAAAAATTAACGTCGTAATTCTCGTCTTTAATAATAATAGCTATAAATTATAATGCAACGCGAAAATTTAAAGAACAGTTTTACACCAAGTTCTAGCGCAGTGGCCTGCGATCTTCAATCTTCCGATAGTACAACAGATACAATTTAGTAACCTGCATCTGCCGACCTGAAACTCGAACTGCGCGGGCGCCTCGTGCGGCTATCCGAGCATTTGTTAATAACAATTATAAATTTCAGTTGCGCTCGCGACCCTGGTAGGGCTGCCTCCAAAATGCGCTGAGATAAATTTACAACAGCGCAGGATCGCTGGCAAGAGCTGGATGCGAGGAGCGAAAAATCGATCAGAGGGGCGATTATTAGGAGAGGCCTATGTACAATGTAATGTACCTAATGTGGCCTATGTAGTGTACAGCTGTGGACTGCAACAGGCTGACGATGATTATAGTGATGAAACACTGTGTTCTTATTTTTCTTATCGTGTGAACTTATCAGAGTTTTCAACTGCTTTAAACGATGGGCTTGCTCTTGGCTTCACACTGAACAAGAGCTGAGATTAAGTCTACGATGGAGCGAGCTAACCTATAAGTGGCTTATTTACTTCAGCTTTTAAATGATATTTCATGGTTGGATAAAGACCACTATCGAAATTACGAGACCGACCACGAAACACCCTAAACATGTGTCCCTATCGTGGGACCGTCACAAAGATTCTCCCTGAAGCTTTAAATAGCTGGTCAACCTGTAAATCATTTGTCTCGAGCCACCAAATCGAGTGCTACTCAAGCCAGTTCAACATTATCTGGTTCAAAGGAAGGTAATCTACGTCAGAATAGCCTCCTGGCAACCCTTAAACGCTCTCGCTACTACACAAACTGAATGTTAATAGGTAGACATGGATGTGTTTCAAGTAACAGGGTAACCGATTTAACCAGCCCAAACCAGGTCAAGTTGTTCCGAAATAGGTTTATGCAGACCTGCAGCTAGTTTCGACTTCGCTAGCTCAGCCACTTCGAGAGAATGGGAGAAGAACGTTTGACAAAAAGAGCCTACCTGGGACGGCCAAATGATCGAAGGCCAGTTGGTCGTCCAAGATACTGTGGTAGAGCAACGATTCGGCATGAATGGGCAGTGGTAATCGCTTACCAACAGGTGATCCGTCTGCTCGTGTGCCACTTATCACATTAAAAAAAAAATACCGCTGGAAGCATGAATTTGAGAAAGAACTGCTTGGACTCCAGGCTGATGACTGACAGGAGCTGGCGCAGGACCGACCTAGATGGCTCTTATCATCGCAGGCCAAGGCTCACTTTGGGTCGCTGCGCCAAACTAGTTAGTTGGTTAGTTGGCGGCTAGTTTGCTAGACTTAAGGCCAGCCTTGAGGTCGGCCACCTGGCAGCCCTGGGGCGCTCACGCTGGCTGGAATAGGGCGAATATCGATCATTATAAATTTCCACTTGGCGCGCTAACGGCGAGCGCGCACGCGACCTCCGATCAGAGATTAATTGGATCAAGAGCTGCAGAGGCGACATATTTGTAAAACTTCTTTTGAGCATAGCTATGATAAAACCTGAAAATCTTCATCCTGTTGTTGTCCATCCGATTTATCTATGGATACTCGCGTCCATCTCCAGCCAGCGATCTTGCGTAAATCGTCACTTAATCTAGTCGGTAGTACGTGACTCTGGACTGATCTGGAGTTCAGAGCTCACCTACTCAGGTAAGTAATACATCATCGGTTTTTTTTTCTTTTTTAATCCATAGGACTTTGTGTGCAATAGTAAAGTGCATTCTAATTGCGTCTCTGCAACACAGTAATGATTAGTTAAAAAAAATGTATGAGATCTCCGTCAAAATCAAACCAATTTCCTATGTGTAGCATTCGAGAAAATAAGGCAACTGTACGATGCTACTTAGCCTTGACCATGTTTTACAAAACGCGAAGTACCTACCTTCGCACTAACTTCCATGAACGCAACGTTATCCCTGTTTTTATTTTCGTATTGAACGTTTTAACCGTGGAAGAGTCACGCTTCGGCATGAATGGTCCGGTTTACTGACGAGATACCACGGCCCAATTGAGGGGAAAGGGGGTTAAAGATTGGTAGCGAACTTGTGACTCTACTGGTGTTGCACAGATCAAATCGCTTACCATCAGGTGGTCCGTTTGCTCGTCTAACACTTATCACATAAAACATAGGTGCACAGGGTGTGCATGTTCTCTTTTTTAGCTGCAAGAAAAATCTCTCCAACTATTCACTCTGCAAAGTCCAACTCTATGACACCATTACGCCTCTCGCGCAGATTGCTCCGCAGGCCGCGCGCCATCTATAGATCACTAGTCTTACTCTCTATTTACTCACGACCGATAGAAATTATCATCAGCCATCCGGCTACTGGAAACTAGCCCCTATTTATCAACCATCAGAGTTTGAATTTAACGTCGTTTTTGTTCGTATTAAACCTGAGGTCGGGGCTGACCTGGAGTAGCCATTTTTAGATCATTTCTACCATAATCGTTTTAATATCGGATCACTTTCGAAGTAGGGAATGTTAACTACTAAGTTACGCTTAACATTTAGAAAGGGAGGTGAACTCTGTACACCTGGCTTGAGAATATGGGGTCACTGAATAGGCTGTATTTCCGAATCAATATAATATCCGTAAGTTTTGTCTATGATGGTCGCAAAAGAACGGCAACGCTCTGCAATTTGTTTGGTGTGGCAGATGTCTTTAAAGGCGGCTTCTTAGGATAAGTATATATTAAGTCCTTATAAAAGTAATTGGCGTTTTTCGTACTGGCTACTTAGATAGATCACGATTTTCTCTTCTTTAGTAAGGAATTCCAAATTCAAATTTGTATGTACAGCTATTTATTTTATGTACTGTAGCTATTTTGTGCTTTGATTCATTCATTTGTTTTTTTTCTTCTGTTTTTATCTGGTAGCGTCACTCATTTTACTAAATGGAAAACTTAAAATATCGGCTTTAAAATATTTTCAGTTAATAATCGGAACGCCTTCATTTAGTGGTTTAAGTACCGCGCAGTCATCTCGTCCTGGGTTCGATTTCCGGGTCGATCCAAATGTATGTTTCGAATTTTTCGTACATTTTCGGTTTTTGTGATCACCAATTCACATTAGCGTGGTGATTACGCTTAATCCCATCAAAGTAGCGATTACTTGATTTCTATGATGGAGGCCTTTGATCCGCAGTGGGACAGATATGCTGATATTAATCTAAGCTAATTGGAACATCATATCCTGATGTGTGGCTGTCTGTACGTACCCGATTGGGTACGTATAGATAGCTAGAACTGCCGGAGATAGTATTTTTTTTATGTGATAGGTGGGAGACGAGCAGACGGATCACCTGATGGTAAGCAATGGCCGCCGCCCATAGACGCCTGGAACCAGTAGAGTCACAAATGCGCTGCCAACCTTTAACCCCCTTTCCCCCAATTGGGCCTCCAGTACCCTCGCTCACTCGGTGGAACACAGCGCAGACGCTGCTTCACGCTGGTCTTCTGTGAGGCCTTGGTATCACTCTGGTAGAGCCGGCCCATTCATGCCGAAGCGTGGCTCTCCCACGGTACGGTAGTAGCAAGTGCCAAAGAGTATACGGAATCGAAGTCTTTTGATGGAAAAAGGAACGAGGTAAAAATGCATCTTACCCATATGAGCATGGCATAGCTAAACCTCGAATCCCTCTTTAGCCGCCGCTCTTCGTATTTCAGCGTGTTTCGCGAATAAATCCCTCGCGCTGCTATCGCGTCGGAAGTGCGCGCGCGCAGTCGGCGATTTATCCATTCATTAGCCTAAGTACGGCCTTTATCGATACACTAATTGAGTGGATTGATTAAGAAAGCTCCTGTGGACCCGTCAGGGCCCTTTTAGGGATCCGAACGGTACTGATAGAGGAGCAAAATGTGAGATACCGATGAATAAATCAGGCCTTACTGGTAGTGGAGAATGCTTTGCGCATCAGAACTAGCAATGCAGAGATGCAAATGCTAAAATTAAAGTATTTTCCCTTAAACGAGCTGAGGACATTCATCTTCTAAGCTTTTGAGATAGCTAATAAGTTACTGTGGGTATAATCTACAGGGTGTAACAAAAAGGGGGTATCAACCCAAAGTGAACCGATTCTGACACACTTTACAAATCTCATAATATGAAAGTTTTTAACCTGCCAAGTTAATATTACGATTATTAATATTTAATTGAAATCCGAGTCTTCGTGAAATCCATTTGAATTCGCACATCACTAATGAACAATCAGCTGATAGGGATATTAACCTTTGACCGCTCCTTTTTGAATAGTTACCACCCCTTGCGTTCCTGACAATTGTTTGCATACAAAATTTTATAAATGAATTAGGTACGGTAAGATTGGTTATCTTTTTCTAAAATATTTTTTTATTACTTAATTTGAAACTTTGCATATAGAATCTACACAAGGTACACATTATTTCCCTTTACGGTTGATACCCCCTTTTTGTTACACCCTGTATAATATCGTTGGAATGGACTTACGGACATTTGGTAGTTACAAAGTAATAATAACCTGAAGCCTACGTTATAACTAGTAGAAAAGAATACAGTCGGACCTAGTTGTTTATGAAACCCTCTATCCTGGA
This sequence comes from Cnaphalocrocis medinalis, assembly GCA_014851415.1. Taxonomy (NCBI): domain Eukaryota; kingdom Metazoa; phylum Arthropoda; class Insecta; order Lepidoptera; family Crambidae; genus Cnaphalocrocis; species Cnaphalocrocis medinalis. Next base: position 15,061,025 of record CM026285.1, read on the forward strand.
CCCAAAAGGTACGGTTCCTAAGGTAGAATTCTAATTACATTATTTTTTCAAAATACTGTCCTATACTCTATTATGTATATTTTAAGAAGAGGTAAATATCACTACAGACATCGACAAACCTTATAAAAGGGAAAATACTAGAGCAATGCAATCGACGGCCAGCGCCATCTATTGGTACAGAGAGGAATAAATATCTCGAAAGGAAGTGAGGGCAGGCCACTTGTTTTATTATAAGCCTATGTAAAGACTAATTTTATTTTAAGTAGGTGCTAACCGAAATAATCAGCCAACCATTTCAGCGTTTTAGTAAAACTTAGATTATATTTTTAACACATTCCTTATTCCAACATAAATTAATAAATTATGATTCTCAGTCTAGATCATGGCGTCTGCATTAGGCCATGCGCTGCATTAGAGACCCCACTGTAGCGTCTTGCCGGTGACTTCACACGGCGTCGAGCGTCCAAAAACGCTAGCGTGGAAACACGGAACCTCGTGTAGGATTTTTTTTTATGATAGCAGCAGACAAGCCGACGGATCACCTGACAACACCAGTGGTTTCACAAGTGCTGCTTACCTTTTAACCCCCTTCCCCTGGTTGGGGCTTCCGATACCCTCACTCACGCAGCGAAACACAGCACATGCACCGCTTCACGCAGGTTTTCTGTGAGGAGTGTTACTCCGGCGAGCAGGCCAATTCATGCCGAAGCGTGGCTCATCCACTGTTAATCTGGATCACTCCTAAGCGGGTGCACAGCAGGCCCGCGCGCGAGCTGTTTCAAGTCATCTACACAGACCAGGGCCCCGTGAGGCAGGTTTCCCGTCACTTGGGGCACCCCCAAGCGTCGGATGCCCGCGGCTTGCACCCGCTTAACGCAGCGCAAGGCTTAGTCGGCTGGGTATCCATGTCAAATATAATCCGAATACGTTCGAGATAAGCAATCATAATGGATCCGCGCGAACGTTATTATTTTCGCCTCAGATTCGCTAGATGAACAGATATTGCAAGATCACTTCCAGATACTTATATGGGACCTACCTATATGAAGTGCTTATGAGAATAGCGGTTTGAATAGGGGTATAATTACCAGACTCACCAAATCTGGGAAAGAGCGATGGTAACTTAATGAATAAGAACGTACGCATCTAGGACCCCCGTCCTAGGTTTCGGACCATCATATTTCATATAGCAACCCATATCCACCCACTGTTCAGTAAGTATAGGGCCTCTTCTCCCATACCATTACAATATCTTCAGACAAATGGGCAACCCAAAGGACGTCGTCCCTAAAGGAGGAGGAGGAGGGTTCGAATACAAGCATGTAACTCAGGATTTCTTTGGACAAATATAGCTATGTAAAACCTACGTTTCGTATACATAGTTTTTTGAACGTGTAACCATGATGGTATAGTTTCCTACCTAAGGCAGTCACTTTATTATAATGGGGGCTTTTACGTGTGAAAAATGGCGTAACAGTATAACTAAGGTCCATATCTACACGGTGATTGGTTATTTTTGATGTTAATGTCACTTAACAACCAATGATAATGAAGTTGGACCTCAGTCTGACAGTACGCCATCTAGCGCATTTTGCTTAACGATAGTCATTTATCTCACACTTTCATCTTAGCGTGTAATTCCCACTTGCGTTCAAAGCTGTCGCATTGTCGCCCAGGGTAGGCTTAGACCATGATTAGGGCAAAAACAATTGATTTTCTATTGTGTCTGCTGTCTGGGCCTTACGAGGTTAATGAATCGGAGAGTCTGGTAATTACTATGAAGCGAGTGCCGTCTGACCTTCGCAACCCTTTAACAAGGAACTAGACCAACTGAATCATGGTTACACGTTTCAGGTTTCCTCACGAGGTTTTCCCTCACCGCCGTGGTAATGCTTCATTATAAACAATGCAGCTTTGCCTGGGCGGTGCGCGGATACATCGTGAGGAAACCTGCACGTTTCGGATAGTGTCAAAACCGTATAAGTAACCTTACTTATGTTACCAACGATCATAATATTCGCAAGTCATCACCCATTGAAACAGTAAAGTCTAGTACCGTAGTACACATGTTTGCCGAACCGCACATTGCATCTTAAACAAACTAATTCAGACCAGTGGAATCGTCGTGATCCCACGATACTGCTATCTGCGATCGCTGCCATTGTTGCCGAGATTTAAACCAGTCAGCGAGGAAACTCCTAATTGTACTCACTATACTATCAACACTTAACAGTAGGAGCTTAAAGGTCAATATAGCGTGTGCAGATTTGTGGTTATGTGAGCTTGGCGCGTGCCCTTTGTCTCGCTGTAATTACTTTTATAAATCTACTAAGCGATTTACATGTGGGCTGATAGCATCGGCAGCATAGGTTGCGACTTTTGTCTGCGTTCCGGTCGGCGCAACCAGCTGTTCCTACTAAGATTTACAGAGTGTTGGAATCTATTTGTCTTGGTTAGTCGCAATTTTCTAGGCGCTTAACAGTTCGGAGCGAATTAAAATTGCGAGTTGGCGATTGTTTCAAAGTGCTATTGTTAGAGTCTTAATTAGTGGAAGGATATGCTCTTTCAACTGATATTGAACATTTATGAATATTCATTTATTTTAGTCATTGTGAAACCGTTAACTCTTGGAGGCCAATCAGATCAATCTACTTTGTTAAATACCTAAGTTTTATATCAATTCTTAGGTACGTACTTATTATTATTTATTTCGTTATAAAATCAAATTCAACCGTGGGAGAGCCACGCTTCCGTAGGAATGGCTGGTTCGACCGGATTGATCAGCCTCATAGAAGGCTGGCGTGAAGCAGCGCCTGCGCTGTGTTTCGTCGTGTAGTGGAGGCCCTATAGGAGGCAAAGGGATAAAAGTTTGGCAGTGCACTTGTGACTCTATTGGTGTTACAGGTGTTTATGGTCGGCGACAATCGCTTACCATCAGATGATACGTCTGCTCGTCTGTCAGCTATCAGTTAATTACTTAGAATAACATACAGGAGAAAAGAGGGTGTTAAATGATATTTACGCAATAACGTTCCCTTTTTTTCCCAGGGGAAACCATCATGGCCTTCACCTTGCACATGGGGGGACAAGGTTTGTGTGGGACTCTAACCCTAACCAAAACCCCTGAGGTGTCCATCTCAGCGCAATCGCGGTCGGATACCCCACAGCTGCGGACTGCGACTAGACTTGGGATTAAATGTTATTTTTGTTTAACATGTGAATAGTTAATGCTAATTAAAATAACCGGCTATCTTAACTGTTATTTGTTATAACTTTAGTATGCAGTACGGCAGTGCTCCCGCCAAGTCGAGCAAAAAAAAAAAAAAAAAGTGACCAAATTAAAAACTTTGACCCGTTACCGTTTGCCGAATGCCAACCTTCCTTCCTTTTCCTATCTTCCTGTATCACCCCCCCTCACCCCCCCTCACCCCCCCTCAAAATAATTACGAAACCACATATCATCAGAATCTCACGAAACAACATAATTCTGTTACTGAAATAAAATACCGACGCCATGAAAGCAAATTCGGATTCAATAATTTAACAACGTAATTTTAACAAAACGTAATTTTAACAAAACGTAATTTTACAAACTACACGAAATCAGTTAATTTCACAAAACGTATTTTTTTCGCATAAACAATAAAAATACCAACTCAACGAATTAAGTTAATTTCACCCAAAGGTTTATTTTTAGCTCATTCAATAAAAATACCAAATCACTAAATTTAAACACCACTAGACGAATTAACTTAACTTATTTTCAGTTAATTTTTCTCTCGGACAATAATGAACCATATTTTGTTTCTAATAGACGTCATTTTCTCTCACTCCGTAAACACAGTTTTTAACAGTTTTAAACACTACCGCCATTGGTGCCATCTATCTGAGTTTCGTCGCATCGTCGCATTCTCGGCGCCATATTAGCAAAAAATAAATACGCGCTTATTGGTACATGATTCCGCACGAATCCACTAGGTGATGCTGTAGTGCAAGAAGAACTACATAAAGAATTACGAAAAGTGAAATTTAGCTTTTTACGGGAATTTTTCTTAACATTGTTAATGGGTATTTTTTTTTATCGTGTTAATTTAATGGTTATAACTATTAACGCCCACTACTAGACTGGACCGTGCCGCAAATCGCGCTTTTTTCCCTCGCGGAGTCGTGATTTTGAGCAAGCAACTCCCCAGTAGTGGCATGCTCACGTACTCCGAAGCCCGTTTAGTCGCCTCTTACGACAGGTCGGGAATACCTTGGCAGTATTCTTAACGCCCCTAGCCACAGGGGCAATAACGTTAACCTATCACATAAAAAAAGAACCTGCAGAAAACCGAGACAAACGGCGACATGTCATATCGGAGGCCAAGACTCATTTAACGTAGTTAATCGGAGTATGTACGTAAGGAATAAAGAAACTGTTGATTAGGCTGAAAACTTACCTCGTAACTTATTCTGGCACCTCAGCTGATCAATGATGCTCGTCAGCCGGTTCTCCCGCTGACTGGTGGCCTTAGTGACGTCATCCTCGTCTTCCACCTTCACAGACACTTCATTTTTCACTTCCACTTCACTTTCACTGCACTTCACTTTGGCATCATCATTCACATTCCCAACTGCTTCCATTTTTCTGTCTTTGAGGTTATTTTCTGATGATAGCATTAGATTTCTTGGTAATGTTCAGTGAATTGTGTTGCTTTATATTTGGTGTCTAGGGTTGTATGAGCTAGCATAATGTTGATGTTATTCGTTGGCAATGATTTTTATCTCATGAACGATAAGTACGTACAGCCACACATCAAAGTATACAAAACTGTCTAATTTCTTCAATCGACTCTTATCTTACTGTCAAACACATTAGGTTGAATATCAATTGAGGAAATTTGACAGATTGTGGTAACCTGATGTGTGGCTGTCTGTACAAAAATATTTACCTTCTAACTAATAATTTCATAAAATTTTACTTCCCTATTAAACGAGCAAAGCACACTCATATTTTACTCATATGACGCAATAAGGGCTTAGGTGCGAGGATAATCATAGGATTCCCTACTCGTATTGTAAGATTGCCTATAATTCTATTGATGAAATTGAACTCTAAGAATAACCCAGATAGGTACATGTTTCTCTCTCTTACATTACCTACTAATTCCATTCAGTGACAATGTAAGGAATCCGATTAACTTCATAACAGTAGGAACCAAACAGATAACGACCTATTACTCATAGTGTACGTACAGCTACACATCAAAGTATACGAAAATGTCAAATTTCTTCAATCGACTCTCAGCTTACTGTCATACACATTTGGTTGAATATCAACTGTGGAAATTTGACAGTTTGTGGTAACCTGATGTGGCTGACTGTACGATTAAGATTAAGTATAATTTCAGTTAAGGATCAATCATAAGTCTGATTCATAAAAACTAACAAGCTATTGCTTTTATCATGACCGTTGGAGTGTTGTCTTCTGGTACCCATACATCAATGGTTCCCAACCAGTGCGCAGGAGTCGAAACGTGGTTCGCAAATCACCTCAAACTCCTCTCTTTCGCACGCGCTGAGTGCGCTTTGTATGAATGTGACAGGTATTATATGGACTTTGCTTTTATAAGCCACCAGAACATGAAACAACGATTTAAAAAAAAACTGTCCGTTTGTTTGCGCTAATCTCGAAAAGTACTGACTACTGAAGGTATTCTAATGAAACTTTTTAGATCAAATTTAAGGTAAAAAGTTTCATTCGAATCTCTTCATTCAAACCCAGGGTTTCTATCATCGAAAACTCTACTAATACAATTGGATTCCATTTTAAACGTCAAGCGAGTTTTTTGAGTGAAAAACTAGTTTTAGACCGCCTGACAGTGTTCCTGGAATGGATTTTTCTAATTAAACGAGCAAAGCACACTCATATGACGCAATAAGGGCTTAGGTGCGAGGATAATCATAGGATTCCCTACTCGTATTATTGGATTGCTTATAATTCTATTGATGAAATTGAACTCTAAGAATAACCCAGATAGGTACATGTTTCTCTCTCTTACATTACCTACTAATTCCATTCAGTGACAATGTAAGGAATCCGATTAACTTCATAACAGTAGGAACCAAACAGATAACGACCTATTACTCATATTATACGATTAAGATTAAGTATAATTTCAGTTAAGGATCAATCATAAGTCTGATTCATAAAAACTAACAAGCTATTGCTTTTATCATGACCGTTGGAGTGTTGTCTTCTGGTACCCATACATCAATGGTTTCCAACCAGTGGAGAGTCGAAATGTGGTTCGCAAATTACCTCAAAGCCCTCCCTTTCGCACGCGCTAAGCGCGCTTTTGTATGAATGTGACAGGTATATGCCACCACAACATGAAACAACGTTTTTAAAAAAACTTTCTATTTGTTTTCGGTAATCTCGAAAAGTACTGAGTATACTGAAGGGATTCAAATGAAACTTTTTAGATCAAATTAAAGATAAAAAGTTTCATTCGAATCTCTTCATTCAAACCCTAGAGTTTCTATCATCGAAAACTCTACTAATACAATTCGATTCCCATTTTAAACGTCAAGCGAGTTTTTTTTAAAGTGCAAACTAGTTTTAGACCGCCTGACAGTGTTCCTGGAATGTATTTTTCTAATTATAACTACCAACTAACTATAGGTACATGCTAACCATTGTGAGAAAGTTCCTCACAGTGGGGTAGCCGCGTTAAAGCTAAATATACAACCCCATAAAACTAGAGTAGCGTTATAGCAGTGTAATAATAACCGAGGGTCTATTTATCAATAAAATGATTACCTACATGTACTGTAACATAGCTCCAGGACAGACAACATAGAACAAGGGAACTAAGTATGAAGTTAAACGGTTATAATCTTCTCTATACTATTTATAAAGAGATAACTTCTATAGACAACGACAAGGCTATAGGTTAAACCGAAAACACGAAACGCTTGCGCGATGTAATTGGACACAGCGCCATCTATTGGTTCATTACTGAATTACGGTCCCGAAGCGAAGTGAGGGCGGGCCACTAGTAGCTTTAAGAGGCTTAATCAACTTAGATAATATAATATTACAAATGTTATACCTACACCGTATATTTTTTTTGTCGTTTTAATCCTGGCACCCTCATAATAGGTAGCACGATTAAAGCCCCTTTAGCTCGTTAGATCATCCAAATAAGCAAAATAAAAATCAACTGTTGTGTAAAAATATTTTTTGTACGGAACAACTGATTTTTATTTTGCTAATTTTCCACTTAACAGTGTATTAGAAACAACTAGCTATTGCGCGCAACTTTGTCTGTGGTTTAGATGCCCATCTAATTAGCCATTGAATTGATTGAAGGTAGTTAAGTACGCAACTTCACATTGTGTTTAAAATTAACTTAAATGGTACGTACTGATTGCTGATGCACTGATGGGCGAGAGGAGTAGACTCTATATACATTCACGACATGTAATATGAGACCGTTAAAATCTTAGTTACAATAGGTACACGATTTAACACAATCTTTCTTCAACCGAATCTCACCTTTACAGTTAAGACCAATAAGGATTTAATTTGTTCTGTTGTGTTGTAACTGCTTACTTAGTTCAGTGGTTTTTTGAAAATATTTAAAAAGCCAGAAAGTTAAATGCGCTTAATGTAAGAACACTTGCAAGCGATGGAAATGATCTATAGATCTAAGTCGAAATAGTTCCGTGAACTGCCAACAGATGTCACTATGCTAACTTACATCGCACAAGCGAAGTGGTTTTTTGAATTGGTATAAGGCACAGATTTTGGCCTTACACAAAATTAGCTATCCAATAAACCTGTCTTGTAGTACGTCCTAGCTTTTGTTGGTTTTATTTCGTGGCTGGTACAACCCCGAAGCCACCATAACCTGGGGGTGATTGACCGTTAATCACTAAAGATGACATGTTATTTCATTCACCTGTATGACATATGTAATCCTATGTTTTTCTTCTTTAAAACTGAGGCACATAGTTTTTGTGGTTTCAACACCAATTTGATCTGTGTTCACCTATTAAGGTAAAGTTTAAAATTAGTCAAACCGAATCAAGGTTTTGATGAGAATTAAATAAATTATTTGTTTGATTATACGTAGTACCCAACCTATAAGGACAAGTACCCATACCTACAACGTCACTCGTTTAGTAAGTAATAGTCGCAACTGATTAGATCCTATCAAAACATGATGACAAAAGTCAGAAGGTGACCTAACCCACTCATTTGATAAGAGATACGAGTAAATGAAGTACATTTTAAATTTGAAAATAAGTGAAGTCTAATTTACTATTGTATATATTATACCAGACATATTGCAATACGTAACTACTGATATACCGCCCTGCTTTACATAGAATAGATACTCAAAGAATTGTACCTACTAATCTCTTAGTCGCATAAGTATCTTCGTATTAGTATGGCATAGCATTAAGGTTGCAATTGATACGTTAACAAGGAGTGTATAAAATAAGATCGTATTCAATTAGATCTAAGGTCTAAATTGCAATTGAGGACTATTTGTACCTAACGATGATAAAACTTTTCTGTTTTACAAACACTTGAAATGAAACGATCTATTGGAAAATGTTACGAGTACCTACAACTATACTTATACTACGTTATTTAAAACTGTATTTAAATGTTTAAACCGCATTAATAATAAATAAGAAATATTGTCGAAACATTATTAAGATGACTTCGAGTGTAGAGTATAACGGACGAATTCAAATGACGAATTAAAGTAAGTAGTTACTTTTGTAACTGTGAAACTTGACCTTAGACTTTTGACCTGACTTAAATATAACCACCTTAACACAACCACCAAACAAACCGTCACTTATAAACAGGAAAGTTAAACTTTACTAACACCAGGTTACAAAGGTAAAATCAACAGGTACACCGTGACAGCCAGCGGTTATCGCGGCGAGCAACTGATAACTGAGGTGTCAGGTCAAACGAGCAAATGGGGCGGTACGAGGTACGTACTCAACTGATAAGCGGTGATAACGGGCTCTTAACCTTCTGCGGTGGCACTCGCCTGGAAACGATGTCACCGCCTGAAGACTTGCTATTGCATGCTATTGACTATCCTGTGTGTGCAGTGCTGTCAGTTATTTTAATTTGACCACAGCTTTATTGGTCAAAAAACCTATGTGTGTGTATGTTTCCTCCTTACAATCCTGGGTTTTTTAGGCGGGGCGTGAAACGGCATCTCAGCAGGCCTTTTTTTTAATGTGATAGATAGCAGACGAGCAGGCGGATCACCTGATGGTAAGCAATTGCCGCCGCCCATGAACACATGCAACAAGTGTGCTGCTAATTTTTTATCCCCTTCCCCCTCTATGGACCTCCGGTACCCTCACTTACTCGGCGAAACACAGCACAGGAGCTGCTTCACGCCGGTTTTCTGTGAGGCAGTGGTATCACTCCGGTCGAGCCGGCCCATTCATGCCGAAGCTCTTCCACAATTATTACCTTCAGGGTGAGGATGACAGACTCAATAGATACTTTGTTCTTTTGTGCCTGTCAGCCTCATACTTGGATCTCACGGCCGCATACCATCAGGCGGAGTGAGGTCATTCTGATTGTTCTCAATATAAAAAAAAACTAATGACGACGCTGTACCACCAATTTTGTTAAGAGAAGTGAGTTTGAGCTTGTACTAAATCTCTTATTGCTTTTCAGGAAGACCGCAATTCATTAGTGATAAAAAAGTGATGTGACACTTCCTGGAATAAATATTAGTATCGATTCTTGCCAATCGGATTAATGAATTTATTGGACTATATTCTGTTTGTAATAAAACCTCCCATAGATTGATATGTTGAACATCGACAGTCAAATCTAAAATAGCCTCTGAAAACTCGTACGAGTATAAGAAGTTTCTTTCTGAATAAAAACAAACGACAGATTGCAGTGAGTTCGCTTGTGACCACGGCTGTTGTAACGCAGCCGAAACGTCAAGCAGTAAGTGCTAGCAGGCCTGTCCCACTCCGCGTATAGGTGGTATCGAACTTGCAAGTACATGCGGCGTCCCCTCCGGAAGGGAAAATTAGTAGAAAACTAGAAAATCACGAACGAGCGGCGACGCACGCGCGACAGTTGCGTGCGATAGAAAGAGAACGCACTTTTAGGTATGAATAATGGTAGGCATTGAACGCTGGGCGGTCGGAATTTCAACGTTAGATTATAGTAGTCTGAGCCTTTATTTCCATAAACGGTTTTTAGAAGTGGGTCTTCTGTACCTTGTACTATTAAGTATTCTGTGGTGCTAGAATGTACTTATTTAATTTCGTCGCGTTTGGTCCCGTTTATGTAAAGTATTTAGATTGCAGTGGCTCAATTTAACTGTAAGGTGAAGTTTAATCACACCTCTCACTGTTCATGGTTCAATAGAGATCAAGAAATGTACCATTTTCCCTTCGTTATATATGATTAAGATGAGCTACATAACTTTAGATGTCTGATAGTATTCGACTACGCTCCCCGCGATATCTGCAGCGATTATACCAACATAACAACATTATTATTGACCTTAGTGTCTCCAGAATTATGTCCTCAGATTTAGAGGAATTTAGAAAATACAACCCGTTGATATAATAGACAGGCTCAGAGAAAACCGGCGTCTAGCAGTGAATGCGCGAATGGGCCTTCTCAAGCCTTTTTATTTGGTAAAAATGTAGGTAATCCATAATTTTGTAGTGGCAACCATCTTAAAACGGCGGTCATAAAACGTACATATCACAAAACACTCCCTACGATTTCGATATTTAAAATAGTTCAATCAAATCAGTTTCTTCCGTTCGGGAGCTACGATTGCTACAGACATACAAACAGACACGAAAACTTATATGCGTCAATAAAGTCATGACATTAATTGATGGCGCCACAGACTGCCGCTTATGTCAGAGAGTATGGTAGCCCCATTGGTTAAACATGGGAACTCCGTTAGATCCCCAAAAATCCGTTTGCAGTTGTTTTTTTATGTGACAGGTGGCATACGAGCAGACGGATCACCTGGTGGTAAGCAATGGCCATCGCCCATAGACACCTAGACCAGTAGAGTCACAAGTGCTCTGCCAACCTTTAACCCCTTTTCTCCCCAATTAGGCCTCCTGTGCCCTCACTCACTCGACGAAATACAACGCAGGCACTGCTTCAAGCCGACCTGTGAGGCCGTGGTTTCACTCCGGTCGAGCCGGCCCATTGGCCCAGTGGCTCTCCCACGGTAACGTAGGTAAAAAGCTACTAAACTGCAATTACTAAGCGTACTAGTAAATAGTTTACTCTTACAAGCCGCAGTCGGAATCACTGGAAACAAATCAGACGTACGATATGAACGTTTCCCTTTGTCCGTTATCAGCTTATCATTATCACCTTATCGAGTCACGCCGTGACCGGTCGCCGGTGTCTCGGCGGGCTTCGATGCCCTTGCTTTGTTACATTGTAAATACTTAACTAATCTGCTATGTAGAGCCTGAAAATCGAAGGCGGCCACGAGGTAAAACAAGAGATGGATGAGCTCGACTCCTATAGCCCCAACCAGACCACAGCCGACGAAAATCATGATGTGTCAAAAAGGGGGGTACAGTAACAGGTTTAGCTACATTAGAGCCTGAATCGAAGGCGGTCACGAGGTAACCCGGGCGAGGCGGGATGAGCTCGACTCCTATAGCCCCAACAGGAGGCCAATTCTCGGTTTTCGCCTTCTATGTCGAGTCGACTTCATGGAACGCATAGACCAATAGGAGAACAATATAAGGAATGTCGACTGTAATCTGTGTTCTCCTATTGGTTGTACACAGCACAGCCGACAAAAATCGTGCAATGTGAAAAAAGTGGGGTACGGTTTACAAGTACTATTAGATGAGTGGGAGAAGGATTGACTGGCCGGATGGCGTATTTGGTGTGACCCTGCCTCATGCGTCAAAGGTCGTGGGTCCGATCCACAACCTGGACAAACATTTGTGTGATGACAACTTGTGTTTATTCAGTATCTGGGTGTAATGTATGTATATAAGTATAATATGTATTTATGTTCCCTCTGTTGTTCAGATTCAATACTAAGCAGCTTAAGCACTTGGGTTACAGATATCAGACAACAGAGGAAACACAAATATAATACTTAAATACATATTATTATTAAACCCAGACACAGAACAAACACAAGAGTTCATCACACGAATGTTTGTCCAAGGCGGGGATATGGGGATATTATTACAAAGCGAAGAATGATCACCTACACTGGAATTGGTACCCTTTTTTTGTGATATACAAAAGCAAACGAGCAAGCGAGTCACCTGATGGTGAGTGAAAGCCGCCGCCCATGGATTTCAGCTACACCAGAAGGAGTGCGGATGCGTTGCCTGACCTTTTAGGAAAGTATAGGCTCCTTTAAGGGACGAAATTGATTCAAAGTATTTTTTAGTTTGATATTGTTTTCTTAATTCTATAATTAAATGTATCATTTGCGCATTTGTTTGCTGAGAGCGGCGCCGGCACCTGCCGCATCTAATTCCGGCGCGCGAGGTCATGACCCGACGCCCTGCGCGCGCGCACGACTATACCCAGTACCCACTGTGGTAACATTTGTGAACATACTGTCCAACACATTGTACTAAGTACTCAGTTGTATGATAACCAGATATGGTCTTGGAAGATCTTTAGCAGGGAGCGGAGGTCACAATAGATCAAATATGGTCGCAGTGAGCTCAAACGCACGCTAAAAAGTCTCAATTTGATATTTAAGTATTTTACTATTACCGTACCTACAATTCGTGGGCGTAACATACTAACAGCCTAATCTTTAAAAACCGAACACGAGCAAATTACGAAAAATTCGTATAGTGGTTGGTACCTAAGGTTGTCAGGTTCCGTAGCAACAAGCACCATTTATTTTCATATTTGAGTTGATTGAAGAAAAATTCTGACTTACGATTTAAGTATGTCGTACGTATCGTACGATTAATAAATACGGCTATTTAAAGTTGAGTCTATGACAAACCGAAAACGAGCAACACGAAAAATTCGTATAGTGGCCTCCACCTAGGGTTGTCAGAGTCCGCAGCAGCAGCATTTCTTTTCATAGTTGAGTCGATTTAAGCAAAATTCTGGTTTACGATTTATACGTATTGTACGATTAATGAATAAAAGGCTAGTAAATAGTTAACTGCTAACCAAACAACCGCAAACCTTCAAAAAGCGAGCGTAGAAATTACGTTTTTAACAGATCGACGGCGCACTCTCTGGTGTTGCGTGTGTCCATGGGCGGCGGTAACCGCACACCATTAGGTGATCCGTCTGCTCGTTACTCGTCGACCTTTGCTAGCCTAGACCTTTACTAACCTATATTTATTTGTAAATCAGCACTAAAAACAAACATATTGATACATCGGATGGGAGTGAAATATGCTCACAATTTCTGTAGGTCTTGGCATGTTTCCACATCGACATGGTTATTTCAGGAGCCGGCGAGGTCGTGACCCCTCCACCTTGCCGCCCTCGAGCGTCCCATCAGACGTAATAGAGCAATAATAGCGAGCTGTGACGTAATAGTACAGACAAACACACGTCAGTTTAATACAGTCTGTTAAACTTTGATTTTGAACCAAATGATTTTGACATTTAGGTTGACAGTATCGTCTTGTTCAGTAGCGCTACCATGAGTTTACAGTGACCGAACTCGCTAGCGTCTGCGTAAAAAAATCTATGAAAAAGTGTACAGCGCCTCTAGCGGTCACTTGAGAAACTAAAATCTGTAGTATCGAGTTATCAAATAGAAACCTATCAAAATGTATTCGCTAGCGAGTAGCGTTTTCGTAGCGCTGCGAGTTGACATCGAAAACTGACATAACGTAAACTATTGTTCTGTCTCTTTCAAATGCATCACAATAAAAGAGACAAAGCGATAGTTTTCGATAGCGAGGATAGTATTTCAAACTCGCTAACGCTTGCGAGATTTTTAGACCATGGTATGTACGTGTTCAATCGAAATCTATTCGACGCCCGTTTACTCGCTATCGACTGTAGTAACGTTTTCGATGTCAACTCATGGTAGCGCTACAGTAGTCATCACAAAACTGATGTAGGTGTCAGCACCAAATGGACAAAAATTAAAAAAGTAAGTATTTGTAGCCACTTTCAACACCTACCAAAAATATCAATAAGTGCTGAAAAGTGCTGAAAAAACTGGGTGCTGAAAGTGGACTACCTAATTTGTCATGGCAGCATCGGAATTCTGTGATCCTACTTTCACTACATCTTAAATCCGTGGGAGAGCCACGCTTTGGCATGAATGAGCCAGCTCGACCGGAGTGATACCACTCTCACAAAAGACCGGCGTGCAGCTGTGGTAGGGGGCGCCACTTTTTAGGTGCGGCCAAATTATAGGCTCAATCCTGGGGGGGAAGAAGAAAAGAGGGTGGCAAAACCGTCTGGGCGGTCAGTACCCACGCTGATTAGCAATAATACCCAATGACGTAACAACGGCAAGAGACGTAATCATTCCTACTTCTTTTAGTGCCTTTTGCAAATTCGCAGTTGTGAAATAGGGTTCAAAAAGGCTTAAAACAGTACTTAAAAACAACCATTTAGTAGCGTTCAGGGAATCTCATATAGGTAGTATGGATTAATGATGAATTGTCTCATCAAAAAACATGATTAGTCAAAAATATTTTGCAAAATGCTAAAAGAATAGTATTAGAAGTCATGATTAGTGGTCTCATAATTTGTTGTGTCGATCGGCCTTATTTGCACTAAATCATCAATTTGGGCTCTTTTTATTTTTTCAAGATGACCCACCCTTGAAAACCTGAAATTTTAATTTAGGGCCTAATTCTACCCAGATGTTTTCCTCCCAACTATCTCCCCTAATTTTTTTTTCCAAATCTCTCCAATCTGGCATAAATTACAAGTTTAACTATCTTCTATCTTCTATACTATTTATAAAGAGATAACTTCTATAGACAACGACAAGGCTTATAGGTAAACCGAAATCACAAAACGCTTGCGCGATGTAATTGTGCACAGCGCCATCTATTGGTTCATTTCTGAATTACGGTCCCGAAGCGAAGTGAGGGCGGGCCACTAGTATTATATAAATTAGAAGTTCTTCCTTCATTGATTCTTATACCAATCAATAACACAACAAGTAGATACTTTAAGTATTAACGAGTTGGCACTCCAGAATCAGTACGACGAACCAGGGTTTGGTCCATAAATCTAAGAGCAACGAAGCAGTGTTTGTCCTGTGTTTAATCGAGTGACTGAGTGTACCGGAGGCCCAACTGATAGATAGATAGATACCTAACGTTTATTGGCCACAAAAGCAAAAAACAAAAGAAACAAATGACAGTATAACATTACATTAACAATAATAGTAGGTACATACAATGGTATTACAAATATTGAATTGGGGGAAAAGGAGGTTAAACGTCGGCAATCGCTTGCCATCAGATGATCCGTCTGCTCGCCTGCCACCTATCACATAAAAAAGACAATATTATTTTTCACTACGGGCGTAACTCGACTTATGCCGTCTGTGCCTATTTATGGTTAAAAAACATACAGAATCCTCCGTTTAAAGATTGTTCAACCACATTACATAAGGTCAGCGTAATCAAGAACAATGCCGGGCTAAAAGGTACAGCTACAACAATGCCTTCCACCTGTGGCTCGCCGACCGCCTCAGCTACATCTACTGTGAAGTTGTATAGTGCCTTGAGGACATGGAATTTCCTTTGGTTTGTAACTTTTTACTCTCAAAAATTAGTAATAATAAATAAATCATTCAGCGATTTCTTCGACCTGCCTTACCCCATTGCCAACACTCTTTTTTTACTTTACCTAAAGGTTAGTCTGGAAGAAATCGCTACAAGCGATAAGACCGCCAATGTGCTGTTGCAAAACGTATAAACGTAAACTGCATACAATGTTGCAAATGAATATTTACCTACTTACAATCCAGTAGATATTTAAGTTTACTATACTTACATTAAAGTACATTATTCATCTTAAAATAATCATTGCTAACAAGTAGATAGGTCACTTTTGTTCTCAGTGTGATAAATATTTGATTAGATTACTTAGGTAGGTACAATTTGCATCTCTATAGGTCTAAGTTTACTGATGTTTGACTTGAAATTCTTGATATTTAACTTGAAATTCTTGAATTATTAAAATAATTCAAGAATTTCAAGTTAAATATCAAGCAACAAGGTGTGACCGCGACCGTGATTCATACTTAATTTCTCTTAGATTCCATAATACTTCAGTTTACAGTGCATCAGTGCGGCTTTTAAAATCTTTCATCCCTTTTGCCAACATATACCTAAACTCTCAATGGGGAGTAGTTGTCAATAAATATAAGACTTTCTTGGTTACAGATATTCCACTTACAAATTGTCTACCTCATTGAAATCACGAAAACACAATACCATGGAGAATACTATCATGGAGAGCCAGCCGTACTATGTGTCTGATGATGACGATTATTCACATATAGATTACCGCTCTAAACGGTACAAAAAACATGGCATTGGTAAGGGCGGCAGTGGCGGAGGAAGGCTCCCATTAAGCGATGATGAATATTCAGACTACTCTTCTGACTCCGAGAGCAGTGCAAGTGTAAATGCAGCCAATGTGACATGCCCAAGCTGTGCTGTCAACAAGAATGCATGACCTGCATGAACCAGCAGCCCAATCCTCAGTATCAACCCCCACCCAACCCTCAATATCAACCCCCACCCAACCCCCAGTATCAACCCCCGCCCAACCCTCAGTATCAACCCCAGCCCCAATACCCGCAACCTCAGAGCCAAGCCAACCTACTATTCGTCCCCTATCCCTACCCATTGGTCGTAACTGGATTACTACCACCAAACGACACTTTGCAAACGACAACTACACCGGCAACTACAACTAAATGTGTCCCAGAAACAACGAAAGCGGAACCCAAAGTAGAGGAGAAAGTGGTGAACAAGAAGAAGTTAAGAAGTGCATCCTCAGAGACCTTCCCGGAGTTCAAAGATATGATTGTTAAGACTCCGCCGAGCAAGAACGGCGAGAGCAAGTACATTTTGACTTCACTTAGGCGGATGAAGACGAACTGGCTGCCAAAGTTTGGGATTGTACCGATCCCTGATCAGCTGGCAGAGAGTCTGATGTCACAGATGAGGAGCATGAAAGGAATCAACTCCATTAGAAGGATGTAAGCCTTGGTAATCGTACCAAAATTTGTTATTTAGGTAAAATTGCTAAAGTAGGTACACTTATGAGTGGTATAAATTGGACATTCAAATTCATTCGTAGAAAAGATCTGCTAATTGTTTACTTTTCTGATCAGTGCCGGACAACAGTGCAAAGCATAAAATAGGCTGAATATTGGTATTAAAATTAGTTAAATGAGCATGAAAAGCATAGATGAAAAGTAAAAACCTAAATTTTTAGCGAAAAAGATAAGGTAGATCGATCTCAAAGTAAATAGAATAAGGCTAGACAGTAAGAATACAAAGTGTTTAGAAAAAAACTCCTTAACTAAACCTACTAAAAACCATCATGGTGTACAGTTTTATATTTATTAGTCGCGAATGAACTAAGATTTGTATGTGACTATTGTTTTTATCGTCATGCATGTGTTAACTTATACTCTGATTCATAATCATGTAAAGTAAACTGACAGATGAAAATGACAAGTTTCTATGCATTTTGACATCTTGCATGTGTCAAATTGAGTGATAATGTATGGGGATGACACATTGACATCTGTCAGTTTACTTTACATGATTATGAATCAGAGTATAGGATCATTTTGCCATTATGGCCAATATTTTTACCAAACATCTTCTTTATAACAACTTGTGTAAAATAAGAATATTTCTTGCATATAGAAACTTTTTTCCTACTTTAAAAGTCATATAAAACGTTACTATAATACAAACAATAAACATTTTACTACCGAGTTTTATGGCATCCTGTAAATAAATTGTAAACTATTTGTGATAAGTTTACTCTCTTATATTTTGTAGTGTTTTATATTTACAACATTTACTTAACTGTGCACTCCTTGTATAAAATGTAAAGTATGGTCAAAGATAAAAATATAACTTAGTCAAGTTATATTTGTCATTCCTACTATGAAAAGGGTACTGTTAAATGAGATTAGTATTTTATACAATTTTAGAAATATATTTATCGAATGTATAACGAATGCTTCACTTACAGCTTTTAAAAATTGAAATACTATTAATTTTTTCTACAATCAAGTTCGACATACTTTCAATATCCCCCTCACGGAGTTCAAAACTACCATCCTTACCAAATGAACTATCCTAAAATGAACAACAACATTCGGAGAGGCAAATACCGCGATAAATTCTCGAGAGTTTCAGACTCGAGCGAAAGTGAGGATACCGAGAACACAGATTACAATGATCCAGGCGATAAATGCGCTTGCTCGTACCGCTCTTGTGGCGAGTGCTACAAGCCTAACCCCTGTTGTAAATCCGTGTGTAGACGCTGTAATGTAGACGCTGGTAATGCCGGCCTTGTGGTCGTACCTTACGCCGTGCCGTACCTAGTACAAGGAATAATCAATACAACTATCCATGGCAGTACCAATAAACAAAACAGAAACGCTACTCCTGATCCAGCTAAAACAAATCCCCCAAAAACCACAGGAAATGGATCAAATGGGCCACCAAGATGGGCCACCAGATGGGCCACCAGATGGGCCACCAGATGGGCCACCAGATGGGCCACCAGATGGACCACCAGATGGACCACCGAATGGACCACCAGATGGACCACCAGACAAGCCGCCAAACGGGCCGCCAGATGGGCCGCCAGATGGGCCACCAGATGGACCACCAGATAAGCCACCAAACGGGCCGCCAGATGGACCACCAGATGGGCCGCCAGATGGACCACCGGATGGGCCACCAAATACGACACCAGATGAGCCACCGGATACACCACCAGATCGGTCACCAGATACACCACCAGATACGCAACCAGATACAGAACCAGATACTCACCCGGATACACCACCAGACACGAAACCAGATGATAAACGTACGACGTCAGCAGAGAAACCCACAAAACCTGATGATGACGAGACAACGTCTCCTGATAAACCTGATACTGAAACGACTAAGACTAAATTAAAATATAGATCCACCTTCGCATATATACTTACCAATCGCTATCAAAAACTGCTTACAGCTATAGAAATCAGCACTCCAAGAACTAAATGCCCTCCGATAATAGGATGTGTACGTAACATCCGTATAACAAATCCTCCTGCAAGGAGAAATTATTATCAGCCAAATATTCAGAATAAAAAGTATTCTATTTCGTCCAAAAAGAAACGAATGGTCGACCCTCAACTATTCCGATATAGACCTACAAAGCAGTATTTTAGAATATTTAGTAATGCTAGAAAATTTGCCAGTGAAAATGTGCAACGTCAACCTCGAAGCAGAATTACATTACCCAAATATTTACGACAGCGACCGACGTTGAGTTATGAGAAAGTTAAAGAAAATGCAAAAAGACGCCATATGCAAAAAGTGAATAACAAAACATCTAGTTTACCTATGATAATTCCTAAGTACGGTATCGTGCCTATTCCTGATAAAATTGCTATAGGATTACTTTCGCAATTAAACGGTATTGATAAGTTTGATTTAGAACAGTTTAAGAGTTCCACAAGAAGACCGTAGTCGGTAGCACCATGGACTGAGAACTAAATTTTCTCAGATGTTTGTACGATAATAATTAGTAACAGAAAATGTATAAATCTCTAAAGTATTTTTTATGTGATAAGTAGCAGACGATGTATTTTCGGTACAATAAAAGATATGAATAGGACTATTATGCATTTTGGACGGGTCCGTACGGACCAAGTAACTTAGTTTACCTAGACGTACTTACCTCTAAGTAAACTAAAAACTAAGTAACTTTTGAAAATATTCGGAATGCGTTGACTGTTGAATTTTAAAAAACAAACAGTTAAAATGGGTAAAATACAAGTAACTACCTTTACATTTTATATGCTACATGGATGGTCCTAGAATGTTTTCCTGTAACTAAACAGGTTGAGCTACCCGCCCTTACTCCAATCTCAAAAATCTATCCTAGTTAAGTAAAGACCTATTTTTAGGGATACCTACATCCTTCGATCATATAAACCCCAAATAATCATACAAAAATGTCGCCGCCCATGAAGGCTCTATTCGCAAGAGAGCGCTATTTGGCCTTATCGGAATTTAAAACCAATTACTAAAGATTAGGGTCGAAAATAGAATGTAGTGACGGTATTTTCGCAACTCAAAATATCTATAGCTGTTACTACTTATTGGGACACAACACTTGGAATTACTTTTTCAAACGCTTACAGTATGGAATTTTGTATCGGTTATATGAACGAAGGATGTAATCTAATATTTTAAATAAACTATGAATAGTGTAACTTGTCCTGCTTTGTACAATATAATTACTTTTAATATAATTACTTTTAAGTTTATCTTTACTACGACGTTTTCTGTTATTTTGTTCATTGATGATGATACTACCTAAATGCATTGTATTTTGTGTTAGAGAATTCCTGGTTTTTACAAGTTATTTTTAATAATACATTTTTTTCTTTTATTTCCTTACCTACCTTTTCTTACATGGCTACAAGTTCCAGTAATATTTTTCGAACATACCTATAATAATAGAATATTACCGATGCTGAGAAATTCGAAAATACAAAATCAATTTTAAGTTGTTTATAGTGGTCATTACCATAATTTGATAATATTATAAAGTCACTCCAATATTCACCGATACGATATTATACCTAGTCCACTGAGGATACTCATACAACTATTTCCACTGTACCTAACTATAGGTAAACAATGTATTTTTTTATCTAAGAGTAGGTACTCGATTATAGGTACTCGTCTAAAAAGATAAGCAACAGTGATTTGGACAATACAGGGTGACTAATAAGGCATTACAATAAAAAATAATATTACAGGTAGGTACAAGCACAATGTACGAGTATGTAGGGTGAGCGAGAGATGTCAACAAACCTTGAAAAATGTTCTGTACATCACCACTTACATTTTTCATTAACACACATCCCTAAAAGCACAATACGATCCAAAACAAAACTGAAATTACGAACTTTCTGGCACAAATTCAGCACAAACATCACTGAAAGTCCAAATTCACACACTAATAATAACCATTTTAGTACCGGGTTCACTCTTAGCTAATCGAGTAATTTAGCCGTTTGATAATTAATAATCGATTTTAGACAATGGCCGACGACATGTTCAGCGTGGCCTGACCTTTCAGAAGGCGGCAAGACTGCGCCAGAGTCGCGCGGGGTCACCAACGATGTATTTTTAGAGTTGAAAGTTCAAAATACGGCGGGCGGTCGCGCGCTCGGCGTTGCGGCTGCCAACCGTCGCAGCTTCCGGAGGAAGCGGGCATAATCGATTTATGGGCGGGTAATCAAATCGATGGGGCCCGATTAGTTTTAATTACGTTAGTGCTGACTTTACGAGTCATAGGCAAGTTTGTTTATTTTAGGTTTAACGCTAAAGCTATAAACGGATGCGTCAGCGCGAATATGTCGAATGTTTGTAGCTAGTCTTGACACTGCCAGTACTTAGGATTTTGCTATTACCAAAGTAGCTTACAGAATGAAACAAACTGACGTGAAGCTCCGTCTGCGTATCGCGGAGGCTTCACATGTCTTCGTTATCTTATCATCATCATCATAATCAGCCTGTTGCAGTCCACAGACTATAGGCTTCTCCAAATGCTCGCCACTTTGATCGATCTTCGGCTACTCGCATCCAGCTCCAGCCAGCCTTCTTGCGCAGATCGTCACTCATCTGGCCTCGAAGCCGAAGTGAAGTTAGGGTGAAGTGGAGTGAATGAGGCTGAAGTGGCAGTGGGCTGGCCATATCTGCCGCAGAACTGAACAACCGTTGGGGTAAACGAGTTAAGGAGTGGAGACCGTGTCTTGGTAAACGTAGTGTAGGACGGTGTCATCCTATATACTCGTATGATCAATTCTCAAATTCCTTTGGTTCAACATCAAAGAAGGAAATTCAATAGATTGTGGTAACGGAGTGGTTGTCTGTACCTATGCTTTTTCGTAACCAGCATTGATTGTCGCCCCAACGTGCGCGCGCGCAGCACCCACTCTCCGACGACAGGTCACCGGTCGTCTATTTTGGATCGTCTTATAATATTCTCAGTCGGCCTCATATTCGATTAGAAAGAGGTAGGTATTGGCACGAATTAAATATTATTTCGGTATCATTTCAATCAGCTATAAACCTAGTTAGGGGGAAGTTAGTCATAGGATTAACCTTGATATTATTAATAGCATTTGATGACATACAGGTGTATCGGTAATTAACCACTAGTCATATCCATTTAATGCGCATGTTTTTTGGAATTGGCGCAAAAAATTGCATTCAGAAAATAAAAGTACACCCACAGCCATTCATATTTGTAAACAATAAAGTCGTTCGTATCGATATAGTACCAAAATGCAGTTCGCCAGTCACTAAAGAGTAAGCCAATATCGATGTAATATTGCTGCAAAATATCGCATAGGCACTACAAGTGTTGTTTAAAGCGCCTACGATTTAGGAATACCTATCATTGGTATACTTTTGCTTTCAAATCACATAAGGCGTATAAAAATATTGTAGATGGTTGGTTTTGCCTGTTTGCTTACTATTTGTACTCTACGTTGGTTACTTTTATTTAATACCTATAATCTGTTATTCAAAATTACATAATATTATTTTTACAAGTCCCAATAAGTTTTCAAACTACATACTCGTATAGGTACCTACACCAGCCAAAGAATCGTGGGGGCTTGTGTGTTTATCCAAAAGAGATATATATCGCAAAAACATCTACACTTTTATGTACAGTTTTCATGCGATATCCGCCATGTTTTTTCATATCAGCCCCCAGTTCTTGTGATTTTCAGGCGGTGTCTGATCAGTTTATGGGACCGTCTGACACGATTTTACTCTGGTCATATTATATTAAAGTCATATTATTTTGGTAGAGTAACCTTAAAAATGTGTATGAAAAGAGGAAATGAAATTAAAATACATGCAAGTATATAACTATATTATTTATTACTTAAACGTACGAAGTACACAGCCGTCGTTGATACTAACATTAGTTATATTACTTTACATAATTACTTTGACATTTTCAAAACCATTTCACTGATTTAAAATTATAACTGGTAAGAGTAAATTTAGTTACAAGAATATTTATGCAACTATGTAGTAATTTACTTAACGTATTTTTTGATCTAATTTAAATACATATCAGTAATAATCTTAATTCGTATACAAAAGTAAATAACTTTTAACAAATTATAATAATAATATATTAAACCTGTCAATAACATAACACATTGTCGATTAAAATAATTTTAATGCTTAATAATATTAGAAAATTAACTAAACATATTATTCACTTAACTATAATTACCTAATGTTATAATATCGGTCATAAAAACTATTATTTGTCAAAAATTTCATAATAGAGACTTAGTCCCAAAAATACTAAACAACAAATAATTTTGTACTTATAGTACCATCACAATTTCAATATTCTATTGACACAGAAGTGTCATTGAGGAATACCTTAATAAATGCACAATCCAATCAAATCTTACATCAGAGATTGTACGTAAATGGCAGTTGATATAGTCACACATATTAAATGAACTATTACATCTAGTTGATGGAATAAATAAACACATCCAATATACCTATAAAATACGAATAAACCTCAAAACCAATTCATATTGTTTATATTCAAATATATCACAAATAATGACTCAAAACATTAATTTAGAAGACCAAACAGTTTTAAAAAAAATGCTAATCTTAATTGAGGCCGCAAGAACCAGAATGACTTCGCTATAAATCTGTTTCCATATTGAAAAAAATACTTCACTTTACATATCAATTTTTACGATTTACAAAACAACGATAGGCTATAATGATAATCTACACAAACAGTGTAAATCAATTACTACATGTTTATAATGGCAGCACAATTTTGTGTAAAAGAGCTAGATAATTAATTCCATATTCATCTAGTTCTCAAGGTCCTCAATCAAAACTCATAATACAATAAGGCACATTGATCACAATTCTATAGCCCTTAACTCAAAAAGATAAGGTTCTAAATTTGTTAATCACTTTTCTATGATGAAACTTTTTCTACGGAGCGAACGCTGCACGCTGTCACTTATAAGAAAACATATTTTTCAGTGTTACGCCAAAGCCACTCTTTAGTCCTAACTATGCACTAAGGCTAAGACTGAGTACGGCAAAAAGCACCTGCTGTAGTCAAACCCTACAGGCCGTATTTCTTATTTAGCGTCGTAGGCCTACACAATGTAGGCTACACATCCTAGGCTACACATCCTAGGCTACACACCGTAGGCTACACACCGTAGGCTACAGTCTAATTCGATAGCCTGAAAACTATGCCTTATGTGCCTAGCATAAAAACTATTTTTGTTTGACCCCCATCGCGTCCGTATTCATCTACTCTGCAATACAACGTGCAGATCTTTAAAACTTAGGTGCACAAAGTGCACTACAGCAAATTGGTTCTATGAGGTTCTAATCTACTGCTCACTTGGCTTGGATCGAGAGGGACTGGGTCAGCTCCTGGAAGTCGGTCACGTACCATAAAGCCCTTTTCTTTACTTCTTCACGGACCTACGTTGCCTCCGAAACCTGTAATGAAAAAAGTAATACATTGTAAACGAACTTGGTCAATATTAAAGTGATATTACATGATTGAGGCCATTGGTGTCCCATTCGGAAAGGAGGTTAAAAAGTTGGTAGCGCACTTTTGACTCATAGGTGTTGCGAGTATTTAAGGGCGAAAATCGCTTACTATCAGGTGATCCGTGTGTAAACTATCACAAGTTGTGTTTTTCAAGAAAACATTCTACCGACCCGGAATGGTCATCAACGATTAAATAAATGACAGTGATGAACAGATGGGCGATGGTCGAGAGGCAGACCGAGAAAATGGGCGTTGATTTAGACCACCACAAATTGTAGGATTGGCAAGCACTAGCTACTGACAGAGTCCAATGGAGGAGTTTGGCCCCTCCTTTGCCCAGCAGTGGGACAGTTTAGACTAATTAAAAAAGTGATGAAAAACTACTTGCGTTGGTCTGATATCTGTAACACCAAGTGCTTAAGCTACTTGGTACAAAGTCAGGTCAATGTATGAGATGTTGTGTGACTTTATCCCGTAATAGGGCATAAGTCAACGAAAAAAATCATTGGTTCTCGCTCTTATGTAATGATAGATACGGTTCAAAATCAAGTGTGATCTATTTTCCTGTTGCTATTAAGGGGTTATTTTACTAACCAATGAACCCGTCAGCCGGCGGGCACGCCTCGGCGTCGGTGGCGCCATCTCCGATCATCACTAGTCGCTGGTAGCCGTGGAGCTCCTTCAACCGTCTGATGACCAGCCCCTTGCCGCCCGATCTTGAGGTAGGCTCGTTTTCGTCGAAACCCGCATATTCGCCTGCAAAGATGGGAATGGTTGGTGAGAAAGGTGTAAAAACTTAAGCGTATTATCTACTAAACTAAACTCCGATATTAAATTTTTATTATAATGGGTCATTTATATTATGTTCAAGAGAGATTCTCGGATAAAGGTTAGTCGAATCGGGACCTATGGGTCTCAGACACTTAGGAATAAAAATATAACGAGACATTTTTAGTACTTCAAAGTGTTCAAGCTACTTATGTCAATGTATGAAATGTTGTGTAGATTTATCTACTTAAAGATTTTGCCCTACAGTTTGCCTGGACTCTTCTTGGAACTTTCTTATGACAGAACTGGATCAGCAAGGAAATATACTGCGCAGAACTGTTTAAAATTCAACCCTTGAATTTGCATATAACATTCAAGTATTTATTTGCATACTAAAAAGGTCTTACAGCTTTCAAATAATAATGATAATCCTGCAATATTATTTCACATTTCGCAATGGTGACCCTAAATCTCTTATTATGGTTACCGATAACAAATTTATACAGAGGAAACAAATATTTACGAGTAGCTTTGCGTCATGAGATGCCCCCAGCAAAGATGTAAACACGCATATCACGTCAAAACAAGTGATAACGCAGGACACTATGAAATAACGCGGTTTTGCTCGCGGTTAAAGTATTTTTATGCTACAGCCGACATACGAATTAGCGAGTCAACTGATGGTAGTAATCAACGCCGTCCATGAGATCTGCGAGATAAGAGAGGTCGCTGATGCGTTGCCGACTTGCTAGAAAGGAGTACGCTCTACTCTTGAAGGTCCATAAGCCATAGCCGATCGTCGTGATTATCGAAATCTATACCTATACCTTTCAAGATAGTAAAGTATCAGTATAGGTATACCGTCCCACTGCAGGAAAAGGCCTCATAGAAAGCAACTCATACCTCGACATTAAAAGTAAATGCACTTTCTTTTGATCATCATAAATCCCTCATACCTGGAGGCAAGGCCAAAAGACACACACGGATATTAGCTAGTTATAGTACCGTAAGCCACACATCAAAGTATACAAAACTGTCAAATTTCTTCAGTCGATTCTTACTTTCATATCAAACAAAACGTTAGGTTCAATATCGATTGAGGAAAATTGACAGTTTGTGGTAATGGTGTGTGTCTGTCTGTACCTTTTCTCATAACATTTTACCGTATTTTGAACCGACACAACTTTGGTTATAACGATTTTTAAACATGGGCAAGATTTTCATCTTAAAACTTAAAAAACACTTCGACATTATGATTCACCACTTCTATCTTATCAAATCAACGGAAAACCACAAAAACTAATATTATAATCTGATATATTACTTTATCAGCTGTTATCAGTGACAAAGAAAACCTCGAACAATAGGATTTATATACTTAGGACATCACTGACTATTAATACACTGTTAGGTATAGG
This sequence comes from Cnaphalocrocis medinalis, assembly GCA_014851415.1. NCBI lineage: Eukaryota > Metazoa > Arthropoda > Insecta > Lepidoptera > Crambidae > Cnaphalocrocis > Cnaphalocrocis medinalis. The sequence goes on from CM026285.1 coordinate 15,088,079, forward strand.
TATTTATTACTGTTGCTATGATATAATCATTTTGATTAAAATCAAGATGCAATCATGTTTTTACAATAAAATAAAAAATGGATGAATTATATAAGGCCTGAGAAAGAACTGCGTGTTCGATAAAAATGCAGCGCACTTGTAACTCTACTGGTGTTGCAGGTGTCTATGGGCGGCGGTAATCGCTTATCATCAGGTGATCCGTCTGTTCGTCTGCCACCTATCACATAAAAAAATCAAACAAAGACGCACAGCTCTTTTGAAAGGGAGAGGGGCTGACGTCGTAACTGATTCGGTCGTATCATCCAGTTCGTTTTCGGCCCTTTCTGGAACGTTATCATAACTATGACGACATCATACGAGACTAATTTACAAGAAAACCGCTACAAAAAATTGCTACAATTGTAAAACTGTTTTTTTTTCAATAATCCTAGTTGATGGAGCACAATCCAAAATGCTCGGTTATTCCAAACCAAAAATATTGAATTACGATCTTCACCAACCCTGTTGTCTATGCCTATGGCATTATCGGTCTAATGTCATTGCCAGTATATCTGAGTGAACTTGTATCCACTTACAATAATGGACACGATAATTGGAGTCCAATACCTTTGAGTAAATAAATCAAGAATCATAAATCAATATGGACAATGGACATGTTTTGTAATTCTAAGGATTTTACCTCATGCACGTACATCACAATAAATTATATAGTAGATTATAAAAATACAGTTTTTATATGGACATCAAATCAATACAGAATGTTTTCTGCAAACTAGGTGTATCATTTGTTCATGACATTAGCTCAAAGCTTTTCGGTTTCAGGTTTGTCGATGTCTATGGAAATTATCTCTTTATAAATAATATATCGAAGATAAATTCAATTTCTTCGCAAGTGCATAAAGCCTTTATCTTATAGCAAGTCAGTTTATTCACCGATCACACAACGACATTCATGCTAGATAAAAAGATGATAAACCGATTACTGTTCTACGATAAATAAAACTATACGAATCTAAAATAGATTAATCCGTATAGAGCAACATGCTTGAGGCATTTCTAAGATTATCTATAAATAGCGATATTATATGACGTTTGACCGAACACGCCCATATATTTATCAGGAATATATTATCTGCTGCATAGGAACAGCAGAAAGAATGAAAACAAAGTAATCACCCTGTGACCCAGTTGGTCAGGGCTGCCACAGGGAACATTTTATATTTATATTTTTATAATATGGTTTAAGAAAATATACATAATCATTAAAGGCTCGTCATTAAAAAAATATATCATAATGAAGTGCTAAATAAATAGTTTTTAGTTTAATTTTAATTTTTTAGTAGAATAGTTTTTAGTTAGCACTTCATTATGATATAATTTTTAGGTTAGGTTAGGTTTTTATAAAAAAACGATGGTGTTTTCCAACAATAAATTAGTGTTAATCTAGAGACCAATAGATAGCGCTAGTCGATTTACAATGCGCAAGTTTCGACTTTACGGTTTGTATATAAATCTTGACATTGATAATAAGCATAACTTCTTCATAAATATAATATAAGTTAATTAACGTCGTAAAGCCCAGACGGCAGACAAAAATAGAAAATCAATTGTTTTATGCCATTTAAAAGGCTTTTGGGTCTTACGACGTTATATAGATGAATTAATGAATGCAGCCCTGCCGCTGACCGTTCGCTGTAAACACGAACGCAACTCGCATCGGCCGCTCGTCAGCGCGCACGCAGCCGCTACGTGAACGTGATAACTAGTGTTTGTGACACTGCGCATAACAACGCCTCTATCATACCAGCGGGTCATTCCAGGTTCCTCCAACGCTGTTACTTTGGAGCTTAGGATACAATCCAGGATTTGGTTAACGTCGTAAGGCCCAGACAGCAGACACAATGGAAAATCAATTGTTTTATGCCTTTTAAAAGGCTTTTGGGTCTTACGACCTTAATCTGGATATTGAAATAAAGTGACTGCCGTTTGACCTTCGCAACCTTTAGAATGTAATGAAAGTAAGTAAACAAAGTAATTACCTGTTTAATAAAAATATGAGAATTTATCCTACTCATGGTTTATTGTGACGGGCAATAATTAATTAAGCATTAGAAAGCTACAGTAAAATTCAGGTGTAAAGTAAAGTATCAGCCTATATACTATCCCACTGCCAAGGCCTTCATCATAGAAATCAAGTCATCGCTACTATGATGGGATGAGTCTTAATCACCACGCTTGCCTAATACAGGTGTAACCACAATTAATTCGATATACTATCAACCAGCAAGGAAAATTACATATCTGTCGAAGTCTTATCATTCCGATGTCGAATTAAATGTTTTCCCATACAACGATCTCTTATCTTTGCGGAAACATTTAAAACCAAACTGTTACGCTATCATACATTAAATACAAAAAAAATATATTAACCTTACACTTTTATTCTTTTGAATGCTGATTGCCTTTAAAACAAACAACGACCGAATTTATGTAGCTTTTTATTTTTTTATATATAAGTTTTCTAAAAAACATTTTTCTTAAAGTGAACGGTTTTTGAGATATCGCTCTCAAAGTCGTAAAAAGTGATGTCCCCCCCCTCTATTTTTATAACTACGGGGTATAAAATTCTAAAAAAATAGAGGTGATGCATGCTAATTAACTCTTTCAACGATTTTGGTTGATCAAAGTATCTCTTATAGTTTTTGAGATAGGTTGATTTAACTGTAATTTTGGTTAGTTATTGTGCTTACACTGAAACGATGGCTGAACCTTATAAGTAATCAAAAAATTACACGTATGTTTCACCTGTAAAAATCTTATATTTGCTGCTACGGAACCCTTTGTGCGCGAGCCCGACTCGCACTTGGCCGGTTTTTTTTTTTGTTGACGCTGGGGAAGTGTTATAAGGACCTAAGCGAATATTAAAATACCAGATGTTCCAAAAGCCATGATTTACTCGGACGGATACACCTGCGTTTACTGATCTATGACATATAAGAGCAATAAACTAATTTTGTATTTTTAAGAAGTCTAGTCACATTATCAACTAGGCATCCCAATTAATATGGGCTGTTGATACCATGTGACATAATATTATGCAATTGCGTGACGAAGTAGATCACAATACTAGTAGGTCAATGTCTAATCACATTTACACAATAAAATTATTAGTATTATCTCAAGCCGTATCCAGAAACAGTGAAGATATACAATTGTATCTGTAAACGTTTACATCCCTTTAACCACGTCTTCTACTAACCATTCTGAACGATATAATTATTCTACGACTTAAGGAAATTTGTCGATTTTTTTTAGACTCATACAAAAGATAGTTCACGTGACCAATTTTGTATGAAAAGTTAACATTTTTAATAAGAATTTTCAAATGTTTTTGTAATTTTTCACTAAGTACGTGTACACGAAGTCCTGTATTCGCGCCATCCTTAAATAAACCTATACCTCATTTGAATAAGGATATTTTTAGTTAGTTACTTCAAATATCTCCTCTCCCTTTCCCTTCTTACTTTTGCCACATCCCTAAGTAAGTGTGGGGCACGTCTCTTAAGTGATACAGGTCATGTTGGAAACATATAAGGCTGCTTGATATTTTTATGCAAATTATAAATGCATGCGAAAGTTTCATTACGCAGAAAATAGTCCGCTTTAGAGATTTTTTTCCTCGAAACGCTAGAACTAACCTCCTTACAAACTAGGCTAGATATTGCATCAGGTTAGCGTGCAATAACTAAGGCTTATTCGCAGAAAAACAAGAAATATCAGTCGAATGCCTTTTAAAAACTACCAAGAATATCAAAGAAAGCACTTATATCTTCACAAGTTATACTTATGTTTCATGTAATAATGATAGCGGGAGAAAGATACAGGTTTATCTTTGTTAATTAATACAGTCATGTGAGTCATGGCTGGCACGTTTGATGTGCGCTGACCCGGCTCACAGATGCATTACATCATTTTCGACCACGCGCCCTGTTGACTTGGAAATGATAAACGAATTTATTAATTGGCTGTCAATTAGCATGGATTATTGAGTTACAATGTCTTGAATTGTGCAATAAGGACATCAGCTGTTCAGTAAGGACATCTGCTGTTTCTTCAGCTGATGTCTTGGCCTGCTAGCTAATCCAACTCAGACTCAGAGCCTGTAACTCTGGATGTACAGCTTGGTGACTGACCAATGACTAAAAAAACAAGAACCTTGTACGAAAGCCCCCTTAAACATTTATTATTTTGATTTTAGTATTTGTTGTAATAGCGATCTTAAACACAATTTGTGAAAATTACAACTTTCTAGCTTAAAATACAGTCTGGTGGATAGACAGCGATGTCTTAGTAATAGGTACCCGTTTTGACTCTTGAGTACGGAACCGCTAAAAGAAGCAAAAGTATTTCATCATCATCTTAGTGTCTTGTCCCGGTGCACCCAAGGCTGTAGCTTTGGAGCCCGGAAGTCCGCTTTCCTGCTACGACTCCTCCACTTCGCACGGTCTTGGGCGCAAAAGAGGTAAAGGAGCAAAACATATGATTGCAAAGTAATTTAAGTATATAACATGTATCTTAAAATTCATAGTCATATATCACGGACTTCATTACATGAACTTAATTAAATCAAAGCGGAAATTTACAAATGGCGTTCGACTGTTAGATAACCCTCGTTAAGTATGATACCTTCACCACACGCTCCCTTTGGTGACATCGGTTTTATCCTACTCAATTTAGTTTTAATCGGACTCTTACGGAAACTCCGAATACAATGTTATACAAAATGACAAACAAGATAACGATTATGTAAGAGTATTGTTGCAATAGTATTGAGTGGTTGAGCTGCCGGTTAGACGCGAGGGTGGCAATTAATCCTTAATTTATTTTCACAAAAATGATCAGCGCGGCCAGGGATTACCAGACAGAATGCAAGGATTAATAAAATTTCACGTTGGGCTATGCCCAAACCAAAGGGGTAACATGATGTACAGAAATATAATTGTATTGTAATTCATGAATACAATAAACGGATTTTACATTTGACTTTGAATATTAAATTGGCTTTAGAATTAAGTACTTTTTAAATTAAATCCGATCAGCTCAAGAAAATGGAACAGCAATGTTTATTCACGATTTTACTTCCTTCTATAGATAAGTGAGTTATCATTATCAATAAGTACAGTCAGCCACACAATCTGTCAAATTTCCTCAATTGATATTCAACCTAATGTGTATAACAGTAAGATGAGAGTCGTTTGAAGAAATTTGACAGTGTTGTTTAATTTAATGTGTGGCTGTACGTATGTTTTTCATCACCTTTTCAATCGTGCAGTGGTCATCGTACACTTCAAATAAAATGCGATTGTTTTATTCATGAAAGTCAAACCAATTGACCCTGAATACCATATTGTGCATCGTTTTCGATGAGTACACAACGCAATACTGGTTACACTCGCACCAGGGTATCTATTTTTGAATCGCTCGTGTGGCATAGTGTTGTCGCATGCGACGTATGTCACATTAGTTTTCTAAGACGCATGAAACCAATTTTTCCGTATTTTTGAGTCATTCGTTTTCGATGTTGCCAATTAAACACGGAAAGTTAACATTTAACCCGGTAACTTCCGCATTGCAAATGTAATGTAAATTATGTCATCTGTGGTAAAAACCTTGTTTATGAAAATCATGCCTATTTTGACGTTTAATCCATCGCTCGTCTGGATCACTCGCCTAGCATCGAGTGGGTGAGGTCGCTCGTTGCGGTCGAGTGATTCAAAAATGCTGAATTTCGTATGTCGAACGAAAATCAGTAGACAACTTGCGCTCGACTAGCGACGAGTGAATCAATAATAGGTCCCTAGTATTGCATATCTCCATGATACTGATAACGGCGACCTAATTCCTGAGAGCACGTAACGTTTGTAATATTGTGTATTATCATTGCTTGTCAATGACAAAATTGTTGAAAAACATCCGGTCCCTTGAGTGTTTATAACATAGAGAATAACACCTTTCTATGGTGGGAGATAACAAAATCACGCAATTAATAACAAAACGCTATCGTAGTATATCTCCATCAAAGTTACTAATACATCTAATAATTTCATTATGTACTATCGCCCCGCTGCGTTACTACCCCGTCTAGTAGTTTAAAGTACCGGGTTGTAATCTCGAGGTCCCGGCCCGAGCAAAAAGTACCCATGTTTCGCCTCCATCATTATCAAAAATCGTAGAAATCGAGTCAACGCCACTATGATGGAATTAGGCTTAATCACCATAGAATTAGGCTTGCCTAATGCGGATTGGTGATCACAAACTCGATAAGCAGTATGTTCGGAAAATTCGAATTATACTTTTTGCTCGACCCGGGACCCTTACATTATAAGCCCGGTAGCTTAAACCACTAGACCAACGGGGCGTTAGTATTATCTCAAGCCGTGTCCAGAAACAGTGAAGATATACAATTGTATCTGTAAACGTTTACATCCCTTTAACCACGTCTTCTTCTACGATTAAGGAAATTTGTCGCAATTTTTTTAGACTCATACAAAAGAAATAGTTCACGTGACCAATTTTGTAGGAAAGGTTGACATTTTTAATGAGAATTTTACTAAGTACGTGTACACGTAAGTCACGTACTCGCGCCATGCTTAAATAGACCTACTTCTCATTAAGATAAGGTTATTTTTTTGTTAGTTACTTCAAATATCTCCTCTCCCTTTCCCTTCTTACTTTTGCCTCATCCCTAAGTAAGTGTGGGGCACGTCTCTTAAGTGATACAGGTCATGTTGGAAACATATAAGGCTGCTTGATATTTTTATGCAAATTATAAATGCATGCGAAAGTTTCATTACGCAGAAAATAGTCCGCTTTAGAGATTTTTTTCCTCGAAACGCTTGAACTAACCTCCTTACAAACTAGGCTACATATTGCATTCAGGTTAGCGTGCAATAACTAAGGCTTATTCGCAGAAAAACAAGAAGTATCAGTCGAATGCCTTTTAAAAACTACCAAGAATATCAAAGAAAGCACTCATATCTTCACAAGTAATACTTATGTTTCATGTAATAATGATAGCGGGAGAAAGATACAGGTTTATCTTGGCTAATTAATACAGTCATGTGAGTCATGGCTGGCACGTTTGATGTGCGCTGACCCGGCTCACAGATGCATTACATCATTTTCGACCACGCGCCCTGTTGACTTGGAAATGATAAACGAATTTATTAATTGGCTGTCAATTAGCATGGATTATTGAGTTACAATGTCTTGAATTGTGCAATAAGGACATCAGCTGTTCAGTAAGGACATCAGCTGTTTCTTCAGCTGATGTCTTGGCCTGCTAGCTAATCCAACTCAGACTCAGAGCCTGTAACTCTGGATGTACAGCTTGGTGACTGACCAATGACTAAAAAAACAAGAACCTTGTACGAAAGCCCCCTTAAACATTTATTTATTTTGATTTTAGTATTTGTTGTAATAGCGATCTTAAACACAATTTGTGAAAATTACAACTTTCTAGCTTAAAATACAGTCTGGTGGATAGACAGCGATGTCTTAGTAATAGGTACCCGTTTTGACTCTTTGAGTACGGAACGCTAAAAAGAAGCAAAGTATTTCATCATCATCTTAGTGTCTTGTCCCGGTTGCACCCAAGGCTGTAGCTTTGGAGCCCGGAGTCCGCTTTCCTGCTACGACTCCTCCACTTCGCACGGTCTTGGGTGTAAAAGAGGCAAAAAGGAGCAAAAACATACGATTGCAAAGTAATTTAGGTAGGTAACATGTATTTTAAAAGTTTTCATCTCATATTACGGACTTCATTACATGAACTTAATTAAATCAAAGCGGAAATTTAAAAATGGCTTTCGACTGTTAGATAACCCTCGACAAGTTAGATACCTTTGCCACACGCCCCTTTGGTGACATCGGTTTTGCCTGCTCAATTTAGTTTTAATCGGACGCTGACGGAAACTCCGAATACAATGTTATACAAAATGACAAACAAGATAACGATTATGTAAAACTATTGTTGCAATAGTATTGAGTGGTTTAAGTGCCGGTTTAGACGCGAGGGTGGCAAGTAAACCTTAATTTTATTTTCACGAAAATGATCAGCGCGGCCCAGGGATACCAGACAGAATGCAAGGATTAATAAAATTTCACGTTGGGCTATGCCCAAACCAAAGGGGTAACATGATGTACAGAAATATAATTGTATTGTAATTCATGAATACAATAAACGGATTTTACTTTGACTTTGAATATTAAATTGGCTTTAGAATTAAGTACTTTTTAAATTAAATCCGATCAGCTCAAGAAAATGGAACAGCAATGTTTTTCACGATTTTACTTCCTTCTATAGATAAGTGAGTTATCATTATCAATAAGTACAGTCAGCCACACAACCCGTCAAATTTCCTCAATTTATATTCAACCTAATGTGTATAACAGTAAGATGGGAGTCGATTGAAGAAATTTGACAGTATTGTATACTTTAATGCGGCGGCGCCGTTTCAATCGTACAGTAGTGGTCATCGTACACTTCAAATAAAATGCGATTGTTTTATTCATGAAAGTCAAACCAATTGACCCTGAATACCATATTGTGCATCGTTTTCGATGAGTACACAACGCAATACTGGTTACACTCGCACCAGGGTATCTATTTTGAATCGCTCTGTGTCAGTGTTGTCGCATGCGACGTATGTCACATTAGTTTTCTAAGAAGCATGAAACCAATTTTTCCGTATTTTTGAGTGATTCGTTTTCGATGTTGCCAATTAAACACGAAAGTTAACATTTAACCCGGTAACTTCCGCATTGCAAATGTAATGTAATTTAATGTCATCTGTGGTAAAACCTTGTTTATGAAAATCATGTAATGCCTATTTTGACGTTTAATCCATCGCTCGTCTGGATCACTCGCCTAGCATCAAGTGGGTGAGGTCGCTCGTTGCGGTCGAGTGATTCAAAAATGCTGAATTTCGTACGTCGAACGAAAATCAGTAGAAAACTTGCGCTCGACTAGCGACGAGTGAATCAATAATAGGTTCCCAGTTGCATATCTCCATGATACTGATAACGACGACCTAATTCCTGAGAGCACGTAACGTTTGTAATATTGTGTATTATCATTGCTTGTCAATGACAAAATTGTTGAAAAACATCCGGTCCCTTGAGTGTTTATAACATAGATAATAACACCTTTCTATGGTGGGAGATAACAAAATCACGCAATTAAATAATAAACGCATCGTAGTATATCTCCATCAAAGTTACTAATACATCTAATAATTTCATTATGTACTATCGCCCGCTGCGTTACTACCCCGTCTAGTAGTTTAAAGTACCGGGTTGTAATCTCGAGGTCCCGGCCCGAGCAAAAAGTACCTATGTTTCGCCTCCATCATTATCAAAAATCGTAGAAATCGAGTCAACGCCACTATGATGGAATTAGGCTTAATCACCATAGAATTAGGCTTGCCTAATGCGGATTGGTGATCACAAACTCGATAAGCAGTATGTTTGTATTAATTCACGCCAATACTACCACACTTTGCTCTGACTCACTAGCTGATCTACATGATACAAACTAATCTACTTGTTATAAGTAGGTACTTATTTCCGGGATAACAAACCAACTTGAAGTGGTTATTATGTACACAACGACTGACATGACCCTCAGCCTCGTCAGACCAACTCAAAATGCAAGATATGCAAATACACCACACCGGCACAATTAGGGGAACGCAAAAAAAAGGTTGATTTTTTAAAGAAATTGAGATTGTATATATTTTTTTAATAAAATAATAATTATTGCACTCAAACTAACTAAAATAAATTCTAAAGTAACTTATACAATATTTTTTTTAAGAATGGAACCAAAATCACAAAAATTGAATTGTCTTTTTTCCTTAAAATTAAAATGTGTGAAATTTTACAAAAAAACAATAACAAAAAGAAATTAATACCGCGTATTGCCACCACGAGCTCTAATCAGAGTTTGTATGCGATTTCCCATGCTTTGGATTACGTTGTCGATGTGTTCTTGGGGTAAGTTGTCCCACTCTTCCAGCAACGCTAATTTAAGCTCTTCGATGTCATTAGGGCTGGATTTCTTTGTCGAACCCTTCTTCCCAGGTAGTCCCAGAGATGTTCTATCGGATTCGTATCGTGTGATTGCGTGGCCAGTTCATTTGCGTGATACCTACCTCATTAAGGTAGCTACTCACTATGCGCGCAGTATGGGGGCGTGCGTTATCGTGCATGAAAATAAAATTTTCGCCTATGAATGGGGCAAAAGGCATGATATGGGGTCTCTTAGATCTCAGTTACATACCTTTGTGCAGTGAGCGATCCATTATCGATGATCACTAGCTCCGTGCGAGCTCCCAAACATATGCCACCCCATACCATAACTGACCCTCCACCATATGATACAGTTCCAGTGAAATTCGCTTGGTGATAACGTTCCCCTCGATGTCTCATTGTTTCCCTCCCATCGATGAAATTTACGCAGAAACGGCTCTCGTCACTAAACAAATCATGGCTCCACACATTTGTCCAATTTCGATGCTCCCGGGCGAACGCTAATCTTGCTACACGATGTGCTACCTCGAGTTTTGGGGCCTTTGCTGGTATGTAAGACTTCAAGCCAACTTCATTCAAACGTCTTCTTACTGTCCTTTCACTTACGTTGACATTACGGACTTCTTCTTAACGATTTCGGGTCTGAATTGCTGTTTGACGACGATTTCGTAATGTTTGCATGACCATGAAACGGTCATCCAAGGCGCTAGTTGCCCGATTTTTGCCCTGTCCTCGTCTGCGCACGTACGATCAGTCTCCCTATAACGTCGGACGATGCCATGAACCACCGATGTCGATACACCCAATACGCGACTGACTGAGCGATAGGCATGTCCTTCCTCGATCATTGTTACAGCCCTAGCCACAGAAGTTGCTGGTAAATCACTCATTTTGATTCAGAACAATGTGCACTATCAAATGTAAACAGTAAAATGACCCACAGTTCCCATACACAGCATCCACTAAAGTTCTTATCAGAATAAAGAAAAAACGTTAAATCAGCAAATTCTTAAAAACCATTATTCTTGTCAAAACACTTAAAATAAAAAGAAGGTGCACTTAAAACAATCAGTTTTGAAGGTAATATCACTTAAACAAAAACCACTTATCAAAATACTAGCAAATGTTCGGAAAATTCGAATTATACTTTTTGCTCGACCCGGGACCCTTACATTATAGCCCGGTACTTAAACCACTAGACCAACTGGGCGTTACTATTATGTAGGTACGTAGCAGTAATTAAGGGACTTACCATTAAAGAAGAATTTGAGTCTATTCGCGAAGATATTAGTGGGGGGTATGTTGAGGAGCTCCGCCACCGGCTCGATGAGACTCCGGAACCCGCCGGAGACCAGGTACACCGCCACGCCTCGCTCGTGGAGCTCCTTTATTAGTTGTCTGCAAAGATTTCACAATTCATAAACAACAACCAAAATTTTCAAAAAAATACTCTACAGCAAATACTTCATATAAACGGGACTAAACGCGACGAAAATTAATAACTCTTGTGACCACTTGACTTGATTTGATTTGATTTGATTTAGTTCGCTTGTGACCACGGCTGTTGTAACGCAGTCGAAACGTCAAGCAGTAAGTGCTAGAATGTACTTATTAATTTTCGCCGCGTTTAGTCCCGTTTATATGAAGTATGTATTTGTATAATGCAACGCGAAAGTTTAAAAACATATAATACTCTACAGCATTTTGAAGCGAAGAAGAAAAAGTCACACAACACCTCATATAGACCTGACTCCGCACTAAGTAGCTTAAGCACTTGTGTTACAGAAATCAGATAACAGAGGAACACACAAATATAATACTTAATACATACATAAAAATAACACCCAGACAAAGAACAAACACAAGTGTTTATCACACGAATGTTTGTCCAGGGTGGTGATCGAACCCACGATCTTTGGCGTATAAGGCAGGGTCACTAACATATGCGCCAAAAATAACTGATGCAGACCGACCGAAAGTGACGATCTCGAAGGGCCTAACTTGAAGTGAGCGTTCCTCCCTGTCAAACGAGCTGTGTGCGCTTTTGTTTTAATTTGGTAGGTACATTCTCATTCGTTATGGGATGACTTCATAATAAGTCACCAGCAACTATGATTTGTATTTTTTTTTATATTGTCTCAGTAAGTTGGCTCATCTCAGTCTGATGACAAGCAAGAGGAGAGCCTACGTTGCAGTTGCGATGGCACGCCATCACATCCGTTGGCACTGCCATACTGGCCATAGTTTATTCCCGAAGAGTGTTTAGAAAATGTATGTTTGTATTGATTCACGCCAATACTACAACTACACATTGCTCTGACTCACTAGCTGATCTACATGATACAAACTAATCTACTTGTTATAAGTAGGTACTTATTTCCGGGATAAACAAACCGATTTCAAGTGGTTATTATGTACACAACGACTAACATGACCCTCGGCCTCGTCAGACCAACTCAAAATGCAAGATATGCAAATAGAAACATGTGGATTGCAACTAATAGAGGAATTAATTAACATGTGACTGTTGCTTCATCGATAAACAGGAGAATCTAACTGTTGCCAATTATCTTCAATACATACTATTTATAAAGAGATAACTTCTATAGACAACGACAAGGCTTATAGGTAAACCGAAAACACGAAACGTTTGCGCGATGTAATTTAGCACAGCGCCATCTATTGGTTCATTTCTGAATTACGTTCCCGAAGCGAAGAGAGGGCGGGCCACTAGTTTATACATACTTTTACGTATTGAATGGGCTTACCCTTGACTTCATAAACCCTAGAGTTGAGAAGAAGCCTACGATGGAGAGGGCTTACCCAGAAGTAGCCTATTTACTATAGCTTTAAAAATGTTAAGGATGTACAGTCGCCTGCAATAAAATGTAAACGCCTCGACGCTTATGCCTGTTAGCTATAAGGTTTATATTTGAATGAGGTTGTTTACCTACTTATTAGTGCACGTGCTGTACCCATTGCGGAAAACAGACGCAGGAAAGACATATTTTACATAGTAGCAATATTTACTTTAACTAAGCCCCGCCCACTTTTTTATACAACACTGAACATTTATATAACTTTAACCACGTTTTCTACCAACCATTCTAAATATTATGTTCTACGACTTGTGAAAATTCGTTTCGACTCCTCTTACAAATTGAACAAATGAAGTTAACTAGTAAGTATGAAAAGTTCATATTTTTAATTGAATTCAAAGTCATAGTAGAAATGTTGTTCAAGGGATGTAGCTGTTTACAGATACAACCTTGTACTTTTTTGTTTTTGAAATAAAATGCAGCACAACGGCCCCTTAACAATGGCTATGTATCTTTGTCGCAAAGGTAAAGCAACATAATCATGCGCAAATATTATAATACTCTTGTAAATTGATACTAGTATTAACATGTAAACAAACATTGTAATCAATATCACATGACCAGAAGATGTTTCCGTTTATCAAAACAAACAATCATTAACTTACATTATAAAAAATGAAGCAAGTTTTTTGTTTATTACAACCTGTGACGTGCACGCGAAATTAATAAGTTTATTGTTTATATAGCTTATTGACCTAGAATCACTCATTGTTGTAGTGAAGTTGTAATCAAAATGTTATGTCTGTCTATTAATATGTTTCTGATCATTACATTATGAACCATCAAGTAAATAACAATAGGGTCGACATTTACATGAGCTATGTTCAGTGAGATCTTACATACATATTCGATTTGAAGAAAAAAAATGGTATTGAGTCAGACCTCAGATAAGGTGATAACATGGCACACGAAAGCAGAACTAACTAGATTATGTCAGAGCCGATTCACAGGTCATCTACTTTTGTTTATTAACAGGAGAGATACTATTGGCTAATTTATTTTTTTATCTTTTAAACAGAAGATATTTCCAAGGAGTGAAATTGTGCAACTTATTTTGCATCACTATGTATTTTCCCATCGTTAAAACACCTATCTATATCTATACTATTTATAAAGAGATAACTTCTTTAGACAACGACAAGGCTTATAGGTAAACCGAAAACACGAAACGCTTGCGCGATGTGTGCACAGCGCCATCTGTGGAATATGAGATTAACCTCTTTATAAATAGTATAGATATAGATTTATTGAGCAGATTTCTTTTTTTTTCTCCTTTGGAAATCTGCATTCACCCTGAGCAAAATAGGCTCTATGTTTATTTGTGCGGAGCCGCGTACATAAGAAGACTAACATATACATACATAGATAAAAAAATACTTACGAAACTCCAGGTGTGAGGGACACTGGGAATTTTTCAACATATTCTCTGATCTGACTGACTGTTGGTCTGATGATGTCCAGCCTCTTCTTTAGTGCTTCTTGGAAGGTCATACTGCCTCCCATCGCTTCCGCCGTTCTGTTACAAACAGAAAATAATAATAATAAGATCTTTCATACTCTTTCTTCAATCTTGTGTCTCTATCTATTCAAAGAGAAGCGTCTCTATACTCGTAAGTTTAACTAACTTTTACCATACTAATGATAGATAGACAAATTATTTATTGCACCAAAATACACATATTATTATGCACAATGCACATACAAATAACAATTACTAGAGAATAAAATGAATAAAGTGACGACCCGTTTAGCGCAATGGTTTGAGCGCCGGTTGAGACGTAAGGGTCGCGGGTTCGATTCCCGCACCGACACAAATGTTTGTTGATGAAACAGATATTTGTGCTGGGTCTGGGTGTTTGTGATACCTTCGTTGTTTCTGGTTTCCATAGCACAAGGGAAAACCTTAGTTTGGGACCAGGACAATGCATGTGATGTTGTCTCAATTTATTTATTTATATTAAGATTAATGAGATTTACGTGTAAAAAATAAAATTGATTACCTTTCAATGAAGGGTTTAACTTATACCAAATGGCACGTTTGTTTGTTAACAAGGAGCCAACAATAAAAATAGTATACAGTATCTAAATAAATACATACATTGCGACATCACACATACATTTTATCCTGTTCCCAAATTTCCTTGTACAATGATAACAAAAGAAGTTAATATCTTTATCAGAGCATAATATTTTGTTTGTTAACAAGGAGTCAAAAACAAAATCGTTAAAACGCAAAAAATAAGAAAAACATGTCTAATTTTGTTTACATTGCCAAAAATCAGGTGATATATTATAGGAAATAAAGATAAGATAAAATGCGGTTTGATGCGGTATACTGAAAGTGCGCGATTTCGATAAAAGATTGTTTTATCTTGCCAGGAATTAACCACATGTTATTGTTAGTCGTTACGGTAGTAACTAGTATCATTCTTTAGAAACAACCTGCTGTTACTAGAGGTTGAGATTATATTTGTATTTAGAAAGAGATACAAACAAATGATTTTTTATCAGGAGACACAATGCATGGCCTCCGAAACAAGTCGCTGAGCCAGTAAGTAAGATACAATATGGCACGGTAAACAATAAGATTCGACCCTTTTGATTTGATCACAGGAATAAAAATGTGAACAGCAATTAATATAAAGATATAAAAAAGTACCTACTGCCTATATACTGTCCCACTGCAGGGCAAAGGCTTTCATCATAGAAATCAAGTTATCACTACTATGATGGGATAAGGCTTAATCACCACGCGTGCCTAATGCGGATTGGTGATCACAAAGCCGAGTTATGTTCGAACAATTCGAAACACACTTTTGCTCGACCCGGGAATCGAACCCGGGACCCCGACATCACAGCCCGGTACTTAAACCTCATGACCAACAGAGTGCTAACATAAACGGGGCATAAACAGATCATTTATTATTTAATAGTCAATTTACAACGACGACAATATAATGAATGTTTTTTAAAAATATATTTGAAAAGTAGATATTCTTAACGTACGGACAGCCGCACATCAGGTTACTACAATCTGTCAAATTTCCTCAGTTGATATTGAACCAAACACGTTTGACATAAAGGTGAGGTTCGATTGAAGAAATTTGACAGATTGTAGTAACCTGATGTGCGCCTGTCTGTACCTAATATTAAGCACTTACAGTCTTTTAACTTCGTCGCCCTTGCCGCAGAACTTGGCCAGCTCGTCGATCCCCTCATCCCGTATGACAGTGGAGTCAACATCGAAGCACACGCAGTCAGCGTTCCGGAACAGCTCTTGCACATTCTGTTGCGGTGACATCACGCTGATCGACACCAGGGAGAGGGTCTTCAGCGTTGCGAACTGCAGGTTGCTTTTTAAACTGTGGACAAACGTTTTTAAAATTCAAAATTAGAAGAAAAATATAATGACAGATACTCCAAATTATCGTCGTAACGCCCAGACAGCAGACACAATGGAAAATCAATTGTTTTATGCCTTTTAAAAGGCTTATGGGCCTTACGACGTTATGACAACAGATGATGCTTACATGTTGCCTCAGAAAGCAATCAAGCTAGTTTGTAGTTGAATCGAGAAGATAATATATTGATAGATGAATGAACCAATCAAGATGGGTGACAATCATAAAGTGCCCGTTGGATTCATATGAGAAGTCGGGCCAATTATTGTTTTCATCTAAAAGTATTGGATGTCAAATGTTACCAAACTAAGTGCCATACATCTAAAAGCACACGGTTTATAACGTTTACGACACACGATTCGCGAATGATCGCTCATAAATGACCAAAAAGATTGTTGCTATGTATTATATCGATTAATTAAGCGTTAAGAGCGTTCAAACCCCGAGCGTTTGTATCACTTGAATTTCGTCAAAGCCCGGTATTTTTTATGTTGTAGGGGGCAAACGAGCACCTACTCACGGACACGAGTCACAAGTATTCTGGCAAAATAAAATCTACAGTATTATTAAATGATTGATGAGGGTGGCCGAAAATCGGGAGCGGTGGCGTGCATTAGGACTCCTAATTGTCCACTGCTGGACATAGGTCTCTCCTAATTTAGGAGAGACCTATGTCCAGCAGTGGACAGGTATGCGTTGCTGATGATGATGATTAAATATATTAATAGTAATAATACATTAAGTTTACGTGTGAATACAGCGCGTCTATATCGTCGTCTGTATGTTTATATCGATGTTAATCCTTTTTATGATATTATTTCAACGTGTGCAAAAACCACACTGATGATAAGGAATTGTGCACACGGGGATTGCGTAGTTGACGCTTCGTGCGCACATACCCTTACATTTCTAGTTTTAATATTTTCATAAAATTTCCCATTAGTAAAGCACACGTGATTATAGTAAATTTTAGTTATAACATAAATCTATATCTACTACTACGATACGATAAACATAATCAATCCTGTTATCTTGTATTTATAACAGTATTAATTACTAACGTATGATCAGATGAAACCTTGGTTAGTAATAATTATCATGATTATCATAGACGAATTAGTCGAAAAACCATATTTCGAGCTTTGTGATTTGTTAGTAAGTGGCAGTCTTTACATCGTCCATCAAGAAATGAAAGCATATTTGGTCAAAATCTCAAACTGTATCAAGTGGCGCTTTTATTGGCTCATAGTGATTTTGTAGTAGGTAACAAGGTGATCGGTATACAGTTGCATTAATCTAAACAACTTGACATTTTTTTCGGAAATCTCGCAGTTTTCAGGCAAAAGGAAGGCTTTTTGTGTTATTTCGATTTCTATATTTTCGGAGAAAGATTATTCCAAAATTAATGAGTGCTAACTTAGTTTTTGAAAGATTTTACCTTATTCGCATACCATATCGCGGGTTTCAAACCATATAGCGGCGTATAAACATTAGTCCTACTACGCCCTTTGATTTTGCCTCAATAAATTTATTAACGTCGTAAGGCCCAGACAGCAGACACAATAGAAAATAAATTGCTTTTTAAAAGGCTTATGGGTATTACGACGTTAAATCTCAGCATGCATGCCCAAAACGGCTATGGGTGAGTATTTTTCCACAACAACCGCGTCCGATAAAGAAAAGCTTGCGCGTGCGCAAATTGCGGTGGTGCGGTCATGTTGGCCCCATTTCTGAAGCAAACAGGCTCAAAGTTACGAGGAATCGCGAAGTGAGGCAAACTTGTTTACTGGCTATAAGGAGTGTTATTGACCATGGAGTTAGCTTAATATTCATGAGCAAACAACAAAGAGATGGATTTATCAATTCAAACGCAAAATAAGCGGGTTGTTGAATAATATTATGGTTAAAAAAAATAAGATTGGTTTTTATTTTTTTGTTTTGTTACCTACCTACTTATTATACTTTAACTAAGTACCTATTTTAAATAAATATAAAATTAAGTAAATAAATTCGAAGAGTACATTTATAAAAAAATATATGAAAATAATACAATTATTTAAGGTCGTAACACCCAAAAGCCTTTTAAAAGGCAAAAACTATTTTCTATTGTGTCTGCTGTCTGGGTCTTACACGTTAAATAAAAGAAAACAATAATTTTATATGCAGTAAAATTTTTTATACTTTTACATATTTTTTTTAATTTTTTTATCACATTACAATTTTAGAAAGTAGGTCATGCAGTAAGGACAGCATAGGTACCATGCAAATTAATCAGCAGTACCTACAGGGCATGCAAATAAAACTTATTTGTTACCTGTACAAAGCCATCGCTTCGGTAATTAAATTCTTCTAACAAAATAAGGGTTGATAACTTGCTACTTATGCGCAGTGCTCACGCGTACTGATATCGTTTTAAAGGTTAAAGTAATATATACCACTTGTTGGGAACTACCACGAACACGCCTACGCCGGGTGTGATATCAGAAAGTACAGTACTCTCGGACCACCTTTATCGCCTTATATCCACACGACATACCCGAGATAAGCTGTGATGCGAGCTACAAAACTACTATCTCAGAGCTACGTCTATGAATGACGACACGGCAGCGTCTTCATTGAAAAGACATATGGCCAGACACAAGCCACAATCAAAGTAGGGGCGTCGGAACTACAGACGTCTCGCTCACTCGCGATAGAAGCGTATGGAATATTTGTGGAAGAACTTGTTTTGCGTATTGCGAGGAGTGCAAAACAGATAAAAAACAATTCTACCGATTAAGATTGACGATGATAGCTATGTTTTGATAGAAAATCTTATTTATAAACTGTTATAGGAAATAAACTTGACGTAATACTCGCAAAAAATAACTTCTGAAACCAAATAGCAACACTACATTTTTAATTAGTTACTATTTTATTTTCATTTGTTGCTAGCCAATAAAATAATATGATGTAATCGGTATCACCATAAAGTATCAATTTAAATAATGATAACGCTTATGAAATAAAATTTAATAACACAGGACTATTTTTAACTGTCTTTCAAACTTTTCCGAATCATTATACGATAACAAGCATCTTTTATTAAGGAACATAGGATCAAATATGAAATCAAATAGGCCTTATTTGCTTTTTTTATATCAACCAACTGGCCATTTGAAAAGGTGAATAGGATTTTTTTCAGATCTGACGCAATTTGTTGTGAAGTTTGGGTTCAGCAGTATAATTAATGTCTTTGAGAAGTTCATAAGAGCGTTAAAATAAATTATATAGTTATGTAGAATTTATTATTTACCATTAAAAAATTAAAAAAAAGTTGTTATAAAATAAGAATTTGAAAATAGGTATGAAACCTGCAAATATTGCATCATAATGTTATTAAATACATGATTTCAGATAAAGACATTGAATAATTAAATCAGGGCTGGTAAAATACATATTTTTTTCCAAAAAAAATAATGTATATGAAGACATGCCTTTTACACTCACACTTTACTATACTAATGAACCAAGTATTTCATTCCCACTATTGAAATGGTGCATGTTAAGTTACTCAATCACCTGGCAACTGAAAAGGTCAGAACAACAAAACCTTTTTTTACAACAGTATATTGTGTGATAATCAATGTTTGTTATAGTCGGTAGACTATATTTACCTTATGAGCTCCAAGTTATGTCCCACCCAAAATTATAAGTAAATAAATCTATATATTCTGACTCTTGGTGATTAAAAGATTAATTTTGACATAGTTGTTTATTGAAATACCCTTATTTAAACTATCACTTTAGTTTTACACACATTTCATACATTGAACTGATTCCGTACTAAGTAGATTGAGCTCTTGTGTTACTTAACTTGAAGTTTAGAGCCAAAAATTTGATTGAATAGCTATTATTTAAAAAATATAAGAATAGAAATTTTATCAGTGATTTGAAACATGTTTTACCTAGTAAGGTAAATCTAAATTATAAAAATGGCATCCCTGTTTGAAATAAATACTTGACAAGCTCAGTATACATTTTTATATGATAATGTTATTATTTATAATAGGGTTATCTTTCTTCACGCATTGGAGAGATGACCAATTTTTTTCAACAGTAATTTAATATTTGTCTATCTTTATTGATTGGTGCAAGTTGTGTTATCAAAAATAATCAAGATCAAAGCCATCATTTTAATCACTAACAGGATTTACACTTAAATATTTGAAAAAGATAAGCAAGACATACATTAGGAATGATAAAAAATTATATACATTAAGTAACTAGACTGCACTGTGTGGAAAATCACAAGTCTAGGAAGAAATGCACAACTATTTATTATACTTATTTAAATCAAGCAATAAATAATTTTGAGTAAGTAATGGTCCACTATTCAATGTTTATTATTTGTTTTTACTATGAAAACACAAACACTTACATAATTTAATGGTAGAAGAGTGTTCAATTCATAGGACAGATGAATACTGACTGTTATGCACCATAAACGCTAATAGGACCTAGACAGTGGATACCCAATGTCGGTCACGCACATTCAATGTTATCTAGATAACAACCTAGCAATGACCTCGCAAATAACTAGTTGTTACCGAGTTAGAAACATTTTTAATTAGAATAACCAAACCTAACTAAGGTTATACCTACATAAAGGCATGTAGTTTATCGTTTATGCTCATCTAGCTAGTGGCTTGCCGTATCCGTAAATAATGCAATCTTTAAATAAATAAAATACCAAGTACATTATAATTATATAACGTTCAGGGTCTAGTTTTAAGGTTATTTGGATCGTACCATGAGGGATTCGAATTACATATCAACTTTATTAATATGTTTTTATTACTTACATGCTGTATATCTTAAACATTCGCCTACAGAATACTTATCAAAGCAGTAATCACGACTTCGAAACATGCACTTTGCACAACAACAACAAAACAAAAATCAAAATAAATGTCAACAATTTTGACGTGTACGATGATGACGTTTCATTTTTTAAAAAGCATGTGGGACCATTGACCTGGTTATTGCGAGGTTGCTATGGGTTATTTATCTATTGTCTATTACTTTTTTGAATATAGGATGTGAATAGTGTGAAAACCAAAATGTGAATCCATAATCAAAGATTATGGTGTATCTGTAATCTTTATTCTTTTGTTTAAAGATAAAAGATACATCATCATAACATATTTATTATAATTATTTTATTACAATTTATTCATAGCGCATGCTTTGCATTTATTGTTACAAAACTAAAATAGTAACTTTTAATGTAATTATGTTTTCTCCTGCGGACGCATTAGGTTTCTCTTTGAGTATGAATTTATTCCTCACTCAAAGAGAGTTTTCATTAGAGCCAATCAGCCGGACGATCGTAAATTTTAAAAACTAAGGTCAAGAAAGTCATGAAATTAATTTGATGGCGCCATTGTCACTTGTGACATGGGATATGGGAACCCCATTGGCTTTATTACCAATATATAACTCTTACCTACTATATAATAGAACTCCGTCCCTCACTCAAGATTTAAACACGACTTTATTGACAGAGTAAACTTTATAGTCAAAGCCTTGATGAATCCATAGACAAGTGGGTAATCATTATTTTTGAGTCCAAGGCCAGTAATAAAAAAATAAGAAAAAAAGACTTGCGCGGTAAGCTTGCGCGGCCGCGCGGAGTTCAAAACACGCGCCAAAAAAACCAAAAGTAACTAAAACTTTTAATAAAATGAATGTAGTTCGACGAGGAAATCAAAATACTACCAGTTTACCAACTAAATTCAGAAATGAATTAGTCAAAAGGGATTCGTCACTCGGTAATCCATAATTAAAGATATAAATAAAGCGGTTTTAATAAATGTTAGAAAAATTACGTGAACTTTAGTAAGTTACAGTTACAGTATATTGTTATTTTTTTACTTACAGGCATACGTGGTGGTCCTTCGTTTCCCCCCGCAATGACATACAATACATCCAATGCAACCAGAATACCGAACCAACTACCCTCGCTACCAGTTTAGCAGAGAAAACATGGGATCCTCAAGACCTTGCATGGGTCCTCCCCTGCAGCCACCCAAGAGTTCTAAGCGCAAGTCAATACCAACATAATTTCCTTATTTATTAATAAAACCCTGCAACTGCGACCGATCTAAACGATCAGCTACGTACGCAGGTTATATCTCATCGCTCAAAGTGTATACGCACACACAAATGCATTCTCTATTCCCTTACCCTCAAATTTCGATGGGTGGTGTCCCGACACGACTGGAGGGGATCTGGCACAGGATCAATGGCTTATCTTGCTTGAGCCAGCAGTACGTACTGCTTCGGTGGCGATCTAAACAACTACGAGTATACCTACCTTAGATTGGCTAATACCGAAATTGCATTCTATAAACGAGATATCATGTTGAAGACATCTGTGGGAAGCTTTACCAAGCAGTAAAATAAATTAGGCTAGAGAAAACATAAGTAGCTCAACTCAACGCTGTACTTATGTGTTTTGATTGTGACATAAGAGCTTATGATTAAAAAGATAAGCGCTTGGTTGCTTAAATATGGCATTTAAGTTTGTTTGATAATCTTATAAGTAGATAATCGGAGATAAGTGCTCTGCTGGCCATTCGGTAAAAGGCTGACAAATATTGATAAGGAAAGATATTCTACGAAATCACGCTAAAAACATACTTGTCATGCTATGTGTTAAGTCATTGTGTAGGTACTAATATTCAGTGAGTCACGCAAAAGTAAAAACTAAATGCAGTTTCCCTTACAAGTGATATGTATTTTTGATGTTTTGCCATAGAAAATAATATTTTATGTTAATGTCACTGAAAGGCCCTCAGACCTTAGTCCTACCACACTAGGTTACTCATGCTACCAACCCACTTGTCCAAAATCTTACGCTCTATTTTGTGTGAAGCATCACGAATTCGTGTTACATTATAGCAGGGAGTACCTACATTACCATTGAATTAATTTTATTTAACCATTGCACTATGTCCCACCCTCTTTAATGTAGATCAGCGCCAGTACTGGGGAGTCGATTGGTTTTCTATAAGCTTATCGTCGAATAAACGACAACCCTTTTACAACTAGTATTCTAGATTGTAGTTGAATATTTTTAGACCATCTGAGATAGGTAGTATTAAACCGATTCTAATCTCAACCTTTTAATCGTTTAAGAATATTACTCTCAAGTTCTACAAAACCCGAGTCCTCATCAAGTAGCAAAGCAAGGCCCACAATTTTGGCCAGTGATTCTGCAGCAGACACTTCAGACATGGTCACGCCTCGAAACAGACCGACTGCGTTGAGATACATTAGCAGCAGCAGCAGAGGCAAGTATCTATCATGACATGATTAAAAATTGTGTCAAGTCTTACCATTTTTTTTATAGCACTGGCTCACCTCGGCCTAATGATAAGCAAAAGGAGAGCCCACGTTGCAAGTACATCGGGTGGGACGGCACAGCATCACATCCGTTGGTACTGCCATACTGTCCAGCTAGATGCTTGTTCATGCTTAGTTTGAAGGAGTTATTAATGTGGGACGGAGCTAGCATAATATAACATAAGCTTGAGATTTTTATTGTTCAATTTGTACCTCTAAACTTAGTACATACCACAATTTCTTGTTTTTTCGTTTGATATTTCTTCAGGTGGTCATAGTGGCACGAGATCTGGTCGGTCTACCAGCACATCGGCTGTTGAACCTAGTGTGATCTTAGGTATTTCTGATGAATTATATTTAGCATTTGAGTAAGTAAGTAAATATGAACTTCGTCTAATAATGTTGTTAACATATTTTTAAAGCAATCTCAGAAGGCAGAGGAATGGCTCGAGGGGAAATAGGCATAGCTGCTGTAGACCTGAAACATCCAAACCTCGTGCTTTGCCAGTTTAGCGACACTCTTCTTTACACCCACACTCTTACCAAGATCAATTTCTTCAATCCTGTAGAGGTACCTATTATATTAAATTTTTATTCATACATATTAATATTTGTTAATAGTTAAGTACTAATATTGTCGTTAAGTTTTAGTCCTTTGCAAACCAAGATGTAGGAAAAGAAGTCTTAAGTTATAGTTCTCGCATTTAATCGTAGTGACGTCATCCTTTGTAGCGCGTGTGATTCCCTCTCGTACAAGTGACTATGATAGTACAAACTGTTATCAACTGAAAATAGTCTATAAATAAACTACCTACATTCTATTAATACTTCCAATATCTACAGATCATAGTCCCCCACACGTTCTGCGAGGGTGTACAGCCCAATCAGTTGTACCAGCTCATACGGGACCAATACCCTCTCCTGAACCTAACTACAGTACAAAGGAGACACTTCAACGATGCGGCCGGACGTCAGCAAATACAAACTCTGTGTGCACCGCAGTACAGTGCGGTGTACTTACAAGTGCTTCACAAGTAAGTGTCTTCAACAATATGGGGACTTTTGGCAAAGAAAAACTAAGAACAACATTACTAGACAAATGTACAAATAAGGCTAAATGTGAGAGTTTATTTTGCAGATTCTACGCACTAACAGCTGCAGCTGCCGTACTGAAGTATGTGGAATACATACAGTGTGTTGTTTTTGCTAGAGAATCGCTCAAGATTGTTTATCACTCCTCCGAGAATACGATGATCATCGGTAAGCTGCATGTTTCGTCACTTTCGTTGTGCTGCATATTACGATAACTCTCTCATTTCAACCAGATAAATGAATCTAAGTACTCCAAACAAATTGTTCCTTCATCAACAACAGTTTAGTGTTGCAGGTATCACATTTCTCTTTTTCATAGATGTTGGGACTGCAACTCAACTGGAGCTGGTACAACCGTTGGTGCCATCAGCCGGCGCAACAT
The DNA here is from genome assembly GCA_014851415.1 of Cnaphalocrocis medinalis. Classification (NCBI taxonomy): domain Eukaryota; kingdom Metazoa; phylum Arthropoda; class Insecta; order Lepidoptera; family Crambidae; genus Cnaphalocrocis; species Cnaphalocrocis medinalis. The sequence continues at coordinate 15,113,311 of CM026285.1, forward strand.
GCTGTCTCCTGGGAGTTTTAGGCCCAACGTATACTGTTGGTGGTATCAGAGCTCTCAGAGCTTCTATCTTACAGCCGTCATGTAACAAAGAATTCATTGAATCAAGGTTGGACGCACTACAAGATTTGATTGATAATGATTCTGGACTCTTTACTGACTTACAGGTAAATACCATCATAACTGTTATCTAGTGTTAATACTCGAAGGTCATCTAAGTAAACTAATCTCCCTTATTCTCCCGTAATAAACAGGATGTCATCAAAAAACTATCGGAGGTTGATAAAATATTATTCCTTTGCATGGAAAACCCAAATCAAAATATGGACAAACTTGGTGAGGCTCAACTGAATCAAACACTCTTACTGAAGACTACTATGGACTTAGTCCCAAAGCTAGTGGAAGCACTTGATTCTGCTGTGAGTGGGAAACTAAAGAAGATGAAATTGGTTAGTGAGTTAAACTGCGATCGTCTTACATTTCACAATAGGGGCTTACGTGCTTCGCATTAATAAATCAAAATTACCTTGTAAATAGATGTAATTTTATTATCTCAGTAGGAAAGTCCCTATTCCAGAGAAGTCGGTGATTTCTCTCAGAAAACACAAATAATTTGTACCCACATTTTGATAAGATAATTGTACCTATCTATTCATCATTCTCATCCTGTTGTGAATACCCTAAAACAAAGTTGATACCGAATAAGGAAAAATAACTACTGTGTTTATTTTAAAGTTTGAGTTTTAATTAAAATAAAACTTTTGGATTATAATGAGAAGTATAGGTAATATATGAAGGATGGACACTTTAACCTACTAGATTAACCCTATCATATACAGGATTTTGAAAACCCACACTATAAAGAAATTGCTGATCGAATACTCCTCATCATACAAGAAGATGCTCATCTAGAAAAAGGCGCCATGGGCAGTCTCCAAAGGTGCTTCGCAGTCAAACCAGAAATCAATGGATTGCTAGACGTGGCCAGAAGAACGTATTCAGAGCTCATTGAAGACATTCAGAAGATAGTGGAGAATTTAAGTGAAAGCTACGACTTGCCTTTGAAATTGAATCAAAACATGTTGAAGGGGTTTCACATTGTGCTACCAGTTGCCCCGAAAAATAGGAGGAACTTTTGTATTGAAGATTTGCCGCCAGTGTTTATACAGGTAGGTTACTCTCAGTCAGCCGTTAGACTTCAAGAAGGCATCGTTTTTAGGAAAATGCCCGATAACTTCACTAGGCGAATAATTGATGACCTGAATTATTTAATACTTTCTAGGTTCATTTTAGTGGAGCCAGCGTATCAATGACAACAGAAGAACTGGTGGTATTAGATCAGCAAGCTAAGGAAGCTCTCAATGAAATACAAAGAATGAGCAATATGTATGTAATTACTAATTATCATTCTTTGTATAACTAGTTCAGCATCATCCTAATACCTACCTACAACAGTAACAGCCGCCTGTTAAAAGCGCTACATTCAACTTCTTGCATTATCTACGTCTTCAGCAGCATATACTCATCTATCTAATAATGATTTGCTATCTTTTTCCACGATACTTTTCAGTGTTATATCAAGTTTATTGAAGGAGCTACGACCATTTATGTCCAGCCTTTATAAATTATGCGAAAATGTGGCGGAATTGGATATCTTGTTGGCAATGGCTCAAGTAATGTGCATTCAGTAAACTTATAAATGACCTAATAGAATCTCATTATTTTCTTTTATAGGATGTGTCATTCTTAATATTCGTGTCAAAAGTCCTCTTATTTTCTATTAACCTGCCACTTTTCTTCCTCCTTAGGCTAGCATAGTCGGGTCCTACATAAGACCAGAGTTCGATAACTACTTAGATATTCGAAACAGCGTACATCCTTTATTAGACTACAACAGTCAAGTTTTACCTGTGCCGAATGACATTGTAAGCTGGTATTTTGTATTTCTGGATTAAGTATAATATTATTTCAAAGTACAAAAATGTGCTATTTCATCGTGTTTTTATTTAAATTTTACAGCAAGCAAGTCCAGAATACAACTTTACTATAATTACTGGGCCCAACATGGGTGGGAAAAGCATTTATATAAAACAAGTTGCTCTTATGCAAGTGATGGCGCAAGTAAATTATTGTTTTTCTCACTAAAGGCTAAACTATCATTACCTAAAACCAACTTATTATTGATTAACATTATTTTGTAGCTGGGTTGTTATTTGCCAGCCACAAACGCCGTACTGCGACTTTGCGATAGAATATTTTCTAGGATTGGTTTCAATGATAGCGTTGAATTAAATGCCTCAACCTATGTTTTAGAAGTAAGTATATTACAATGTGCAATTTATAAGTTATTATTATTCTCGATAAAATATTTAAAAAAATTGCAGATGAAAGAAATCCAGCACATATTGAAAGGACTAACTGCGTCGAGTTTAGTGATAATAGATGAACTCTGTAGGTCAGTAATAACACTTTAGATAACATTTAAGCTACTTCAAACAATAACTAAACTGGAATAAATTGGCTCTTGACGTCGTCAGCTGACGATATTATTTATTTGGTGTGTTTACCAAAATAAGGCCGGCGAATACATACATACCTATGTATTACTATAACAGTGTATTTTGTATTTCTATCAGGGGAACGTGTGCAGAAGAAGGAACAAGCATAGCTTGGGCTATCTGTGAAGAGCTGCTGATGAGTGATGCGTTCACATTCTTTACGACACACTTCATGTATTTAACTCGGCTCCAAGATCTGTACTACAATGTCATCAAGTAAAATAATCCATACCAAAATCTTGTGAACTGAGTTTTTATCTTTAGGTATATTTGACTGCCTCGGTGGCGCAGGGGTAATAAGTAGCACTTTAAAGCGACGGCTGCGCTTGGTTTATCGGGTTCGATCCCCAGGTCTGGTTGAACCTGATCCCTCTTTGGTCATGCATGATGTCCTGGTCCCATCGAAATAAGGGTAAGGGAATAAATTGCAGTTGTGTGTAAATGCGCTCCTGCTCCTGTTCTGTAAATGTCCTGCATCATGGCTGATCGTTGAGATGGGCCGCCATAGCCGAAATATCAGTCAGGTGGACATTATTATTATTATGTAATTTTACAGTCTTTTTTGCCCTTCTAGCCGACATACTGCAGTAACAGAAGAAGAAATAACAAACACCGAAAACACGCAAAGACGAATTGTATATCAACATAAAATAGAACTGGGTATTACAAAAATCGAACATTATGGCCTTGCATTGGCCTCGAAAACCAATTTACCCGAAGAAACTGTAAAACTAGCCGAAGAGCTTACTGAACTTATTGTTCAGAATAGAAAAGTAAGTTACATAATAGCCACGTTATGATTAAATAAATCAATATGAATTTTGTTCCTCTCCCGCTTCAACTTTTTTTTTAACTTTTAGCCACAAGAAGTTCAAGCGCCCCAGATTAATGATGAAGCAGAACTCTACAAGCTTAATGCAAAGTTACGTTTTGAATCTAGACGACACGAAAACGTTGAATCTAGTTGTAGGCAAATATTGCAGAATTTTAAGCGAGAACACCCTGAAATAATCGAACGATTAAGATCTACAAGAATTGGCGATGCGATCAGAACTGATGTCTCCACCAATTATTCCTCCGTGTCTAATTCAAAAGAAATCGAAATAAATTGTATAAGAGTTAATAATAATACAAACGCTGATCCACATCATATTGTTAGCCAATCAAGCTCGACACCCCAAGCTTCTATAGAGAACCTAAGAAGAGAAGAAACAAATATTATAAACGATGAACCCATTTCAGTAGTTAGATCATCCAACGAACTTCTTAATACTATGATGAATGGCATTAATTATTCAATAGAAGGTAACGAAAATGATTACGGTACAGAAAATGAGAAAAGAGAAAGAGTGAATAATATGTCTCCAGAGTTCGATACAACTATGATGGACCGACATGAATCTCCAGAAAGTGAACGAATCCATCATTTTCATACAGATGACGAGAAAAATAACAATGATTTAAACTTATCAATAACCACACGATACTGATACTGTTCAGTTACATAGCAGCAGTTCTGATATTGCTGAAGCTCTGACTCAAATTCTAGAAGAAGGTTCGGATGATAAAGGCCAAAGGAGTACCGATATGTCTACAGACGATGAAGAGCTCATGAAAGAGACCATAGAAGAAATTAATGAACACATTATTAGTGGATTGGATAGCGTTGATGACATATTTTTGACTCCGCCAATCGCTTTTAGAGATTCATAAAAAAATTACATAGGTACTTAGTTTTTATTGCAATATTGTATTAAAATTTATTCGTAATTCAATAAGTTTTGATTTTACTAATAAATATAGCAAGAAGTAAGTGCTTATTGGTTTAGGTCTACATACATACATACATGTGTATACAAGTATGTGTAATAAACCCTTATCTACAGCACAAAAACAAAAAAAAACACTGTTACCCCCATAGTGGGTAAAGTGTGCGCATTTGGAATATCTTGTAAATCTTTTCATCTCAAAGAATTCACGTGATTTACGATATTGTTTCTATAACTATATTGTTGATTGATAAACACTCTAAATAATTTACATAACTTAGTTTCATTCTGTCCGTAAATCTACCCACGGGAAGGTTTTAAACCTTAAGTGCGCACACTTGACCCACATGACTATGTATTTTGAGGCATAATTTCAATTAAGAAAATCTTTTCTTTTTCGCGGGGTTTCTGAACTATAGACAAAATTGTTAAGGTTTTTCATAAAGATTCAGCTGTGGAAATACTGCCATTTTTTTTAAAATCTACATTATAACCCGTGCGGATAAACGCTGGGATTAGAAATGGCGGACCGATGAGTCGGTACCGTCAGCATACTAAGTACGTTAAATTATAATTAAATATAAGTAAACTGAAAAATCGTAGAAAATATCGTTAGCATTGAAAATGTTTTGTTATTTTATTAATTCAAATAATATATGAGTATGTTTTATAGGTTTTATTATTTTGTAAGTAGTATTTTTTACTGTATTTATGTAAAAAATCTATGAAAATAATTCAGATTGCGATAAATTCTTTTTTCCTAAAAAGAAATTGTTTATAAACAAATAATAATTTATAATTATAGCATTTATAAACGAATTTGTTCTCACAAAAATATACATTTATTAGCGGTCCGCCCCGGCTTCGCCCGAGGTACATACATAGCCTTTAGTAATGAGGAATATCGTACTTTTCTAACAAAATATGAAAAGACTAACGAAAGGTTCAAAACCACGGAAAAACTAGCTCACAAATTTTTATTAAAACGCAGCTTTTTTTTGTTAGTCTGTACCCACGTGTGCGAGTATAGACGCAAATAGTGTGCGAGCGAGAGGTGAATAGTTGCGCCGCCATTTCTAATCCCAGCGTTTATCCGCACGGGTAGTACCTCAACATAGTGTCAACTATCAATTAATTTCCGGATTCGGAAGAGTTCTAATTAGTCCGAGTTTCAGGACTTCATCGACACATTATAAAGGATAAGGCCTCCATCATAGTCATTCATCAATTCAAGACATTCATATAATTTTAATGCATCAAGAAAGTTTTAAAATTAATAAAAATAATGGCGCCACTGCCGCTTACCTCATAACAGTATATGTTATAATGTTAACCCCATTATTTAAAGGATAAAGGTTTACGTTCCTATATTTTCACCAATAATTAGGGTAACCGAGACAGTGATTGCCCAGTGTACAGTGAATGCCCGAATTAAGGTTAACATACATTTTAACTTATTTTCAAAGGTGTAGTTTTACATTAAATCCATTAAATAACACTAAGATACTGTTTACTAGAGTTCTAAATAAGACATTTGGCAAAATTTTCAGTAAATAATATTGTAATGGCAGTTTTTGGACAGCGGGTGTCCGTCACTTCAATAAATGCGAATTCCTTACAGTATTTGTTAAGGATACATTTTGCGGTTTTGAAGTTTGTATCACTTTAATTTTCTTTTTTGACCGTTAAAGCACAACGACGTGTTAGTTAAAGCTTCAATGTTTCATTTGAAGCAGTTATCGTAGCGTAATTTTATTCCATTAAGTATTTTAAGGGGGTGGGCAATCACTGTACCCTAAATAGGAGAAATTCCAGTGATTGCCATACCAGAATTCAGTTATTGCCATAGGCATGAGACAGTGATTGCCCGGGTAGGTATTTACTAAATCACGTGAGGGATTATAATAATCGAACCGAATATTTCTTTTTATCCTGTATCTTTCTTTATATCTATATGTCTGGTACTTATGTACTTCAAGGAGTTATAAAAATACAGCTTTTTACAAAAAGTTGACCTAAAATAGGGGAAAATTTATCTGCTACCGTAAATCTTGGTGGAAAAGTTTAGTTGGTAAGAAAAACAACCAATAATTATATCGTAATAATTATTTTATTAGGTATTTTACCGTGGGAATAATAAGCCGGCTTAAACGGAGTGATTCTATGATCACAGAAATTAACGTCAAGCGGCGATAAAGCGTGGGGGTACGGAGGCATCGAGCCTCCGGTATCCGGTAAGGAGTTAAAATGTCGGCAGCGCATTTGTGATTCCACTTATTGTTGCGAGTGTTCTATGAACGGTGGAAATCGCCTTACCATCAGGTGATCCGTATGCTTATGTGCCACCTATCCATATAAAATTGAACTATCAAGTTATGGTTGCAGTTAGTAATAATTAGAAAGAATATCGAATTTTAACTGTGGGAGAGCCACAATTCGGCATGAATGGGCCGGCTTGATCGGAGTCTGCTCTACTTCACAGAAAACCGGCGTGAAGCAGCCCCTCTGCTGTGTTTCGCCGAGTGAGTGAGGGTAACTGAGACCCATCCGGAGGGAAGGGGATAAAAGGTTGGCAACACACTTGTGACTCCACTGGTGTTTCAGGTGATCATGGGCGGCAGCATTGCTTTTTATATTATGATGTGGCAGTCAAAAACACGCATCACTACACAAGTATGCTGCAAATGTTTTAACTTAAAGTTAAGGATTATATTGAAATAAAACTAGTGTCAATTCCCTGTCTCGATCACCCTATATAATTTCTTTCTTTCTTTCACTTTTTAAAGTTTATGAAAAATCCAAAGAAAAATCATAGCCTTTTTTTAAATTGCCATAGACTTATAGATGTTGTGTGTCATGTCAAATGTCTGACATTCTCATGTCAAAAAAAATCGCATTGCAAATGGCCGTTGACCAAGCAAGCATTTTTTCATTGTTGTACTGAAAATACTTGTATAATTTGGATTTTGTGGATGTTTAGTGAAATAAAATTATTATAGTGGTGTAGGAGAGCAAGTAAGTTGTATATTTCCAACATTTCGTGATACATAATCGTTGAACCGGTCTCCGTATTATTTACCACGCTTGCTTGTGTACATTGTTGAAAATTCGGCTTGTTACGTTATAGAAGGCGGCCAGCCATGTCGCTGCCGCCGTATCTGCTGGGGCCAAACCCATGGGCCACCATGATGGCCCAGCAGCAGCTGGCGGCAGCGCAGCAAGCGGCCTTGCAGGCCCACGCTGCAGCCGCCGCTGCTGCGCCTCCGGTGCCGCCATCGCAGCCCCCCAAACCACATCACATACCGGAGGAGAAAATAAAGGAAAAAGGTAAGTTTAGTATTATTTAATAGGATGAAAATAGTTTCATAGTGTATGCTATATCATCAAACTTTTTTGTTTAGGTTATATGTATATTATGTGTGATACGTATTACTGCGTAGGGTATGGATTTGACATTGATTTTGAGGTGCTGTTTGAGATTTCCTACCGCTTAAGCTCCAAGTTTATACTTGCCATGTATTTGTATTGTCATCCCTTTCACCTCTAAAATTTCAGCATCAAAGTTTTTGCTGAAGTTATTTCCTGGAGGGTACATTATTAATGCACTAGATATGACTTTCCACATCAGTATTGATGGAAAGAGCTTAACTTGCATAACAATATTATTAACAATTAAATCAGGGACTTCCCCCTGTTCCTTACATACCTAGTGTTCCAAGACTAAGTACCTAAATTCTTTAAGTTAGCACATAATTAAGAATTTAAGGTACAATAAAATTATATAAGTTAATTCTTGGCTCCTTTTTTATTCTATTAATTAAGAATAAATTACTTAAAATTTGTATTTTTGTCAGTGTCTATTTAAATTAGCACTAAGTAGGAATATTATTTCCACAGCTCAAAAATGGCTTCAACTACAATCAAAGCGGTTTGCAGACAAGCGAAAGTTTGGCTTTGTAGACGCACAGAAAGAGGATATGCCACCCGAACATATTCGGAAGATCATCAGAGACCACGGCGACATGACGAGCCGCAAGTACCGCCACGACAAGAGAGTCTACCTTGGTGCCTTGAAATATATGCCACATGCAGTCATGAAACTTCTAGAAAACATGCCTATGCCATGGGAACAGATTAGGGATGTGAGGGTCTTGTACCACATCACTGGAGCAATCACATTTGTTAATGAGATACCATGGGTGATTGAGCCAGTCTACATAGCTCAATGGGGAACCATGTGGATCATGATGAGGAGAGAGAAGCGTGACCGTAGGCACTTCAAACGTATGAGGTTCCCACCTTTTGATGATGAGGAGCCTCCATTGGACTATGCTGACAACATTTTGGATGTTGAACCTCTGGAACCAATCCAGATTGAACTGGATCCAGAAGAAGATGGCGCCGTCGCATCTTGGTTCTATGACCACAAGCCTCTATTGGGGACTAAGCATGTGAATGGCTCAACATACAGAAAATGGAATTTGACATTACCACAGATGGCGACACTGTATCGTCTTGCCAATCAGTTGTTGACAGACTTGGTAGATGACAACTATTTCTACCTCTTTGATTCCAAGAGTTTCTTCACAGCGAAGGCCTTGAATATGGCCATACCTGGTGGTCCAAAATTTGAGCCCCTAGTGAAAGATAACTCAGCAGGTGACGAAGATTGGAATGAGTTCAACGATATTAACAAAATCATTATTCGTCAGCCAATCAGGACAGAATACAGGATTGCATTCCCGTACTTGTACAATAATCTCCCACATTTTGTCCAACTTTCATGGTAAGATTTTTTGTTATTAACTAAGTGGCTATGTAGGAATTTATTTCAATACATTTTTTTTTATTTATACCATGTTTTATATATTTTAGGTACCATACACCAAATGTGGTCTACATAAAGACTGAAGACCCCGACTTGCCGGCGTTTTACTTTGATCCGCTAATCAATCCTATTTCACATCGGCACTCAGTGAAGTCACTGGACCCAGTACCTGAAGAAGAGGACTTTGTGTTGCCTGAAGAAGTGTCGCCTTTCCTTCAGGAGACAGCTTTATACACTGATAATACAGGCAAACGGGCATTGCCTTGCTTTGGGCTCCGAGGCCTTTCAATATGAGATCAGGTAATGTTTGATTTGATGGTTTTGATTCCAATATTTCAATTCAAATTCTAGCCTTCATTAAATTAATATCTATCCTACTTATATCTTGAAACATTGACTTTAATCAAATATAGATTGCCTGTAAATCAAATCATAAAAAAAACTTGGTGAACTGAATTAAGATACTCAATTTTATATTTTAATCTAATCATAGGACGTTCTCGGCGCGCCATCGACGTGCCCTTGGTGAAGACCTGGTACAAAGAGCATTGCCCCCCTGGACAGCCTGTCAAAGTCAGGGTTTCCTACCAGAAGCTGCTGAAATACTATGTGCTCAATGCCTTGAAACACAGGCCACCCAAGCCACAAAAAAAGAGGTAATTTATAATAGATGTACAGTCAGCCACACATCAAGTCACCACAACCTGTCAAATTTCCTCAATTGATATTCAACCTAATGTGTATGACAGTAAGATGAGAGTCGATTGAAGAAATTTGACAGTTTTGTTTACTTTGATGTGTGGCAACGTTGTATTGGCTGTGTACGTACATAGTATAGAAAATATGTGATACTAATAATGATGTATAGAGGCAATTCTCGTGCACTCGACTTTGAAGTCGAATTTAGAGATTTCATACATTGGTTCATACAAATCTTTAAGTATAGACTAATGTCGTGTGCACAAGAATTTCCCCTCAGGTGAGATTGCAGGCCAAATGACTGGCGAATGGCGATTCTAAAATAAAAGTACTTTCTCTACAGATACCTCTTCCGCTCATTCAAGTCTACAAAGTTCTTCCAAACTACAACCCTGGACTGGGTTGAGGCCGGCCTGCAAGTCTGCCGGCAAGGCTACAACATGCTCAACCTGTTGATCCACCGCAAGAACCTCAACTATCTGCATTTGGACTACAACTTCAACTTGAAGCCAGTGAAGACACTCACGACGAAAGAGAGAAAGAAATCTCGGTTTGGCAATGGTGAGTATTGGTTGAATATAATTATTTCTTAAAATGGTTAATGGTTGTGGTTGAATGCTTTCTTCAGGATTTTTTGTGCAGTTAGTATTTACATGCACCTATTTAGTTATCCTACTACTATTATAAAGGCGAAAGTTTGTAAGTATGGATGTTTGTTACTCTTTCACGTAAAAACTACTAAATGGATTTGAATGAAACTTTACCACAATATAGCTTATACATCAGAATAACACATAGGCTACAATTTTTGAGGTTTCTACGCGAACGAAGTCGGGGGCAAAAGCTAGTAGTCTCTAAATCTTTAAATTATTCTTATCTCGTGACTCATACAGATTATGCATGAGCTTCTTCGTATGAAGAGATCCCTCATCAGAGTCATAGACCCTGTCCCCTACTGATGGGATGGATTGATGGTGATTACCGTTGCCGATAGGGTCTATGCAACAGCAATGATGTTACATGTCCCCTGCCAAACCTTACTCTCCTTGTGTCAATAGTCTTGAAATTTTTTGATAGTTAAAAAGTCCCCAAAAATCCGTTTTCAAGACTTATACTACGACGTTTAGTAATTCAGTCTTAATATTTCAATTTCTCCACCAGCGTTCCACTTGTGCCGCGAGATCCTCCGTCTCACAAAGCTGATAGTGGACTCGCACGTCCAGTACCGCCTGAACAACGTGGACTCGTTCCAACTGGCTGACGGGCTGCAGTACATCTTCGCGCACGTCGGCCAGCTCACCGGCATGTACAGATACAAGTACAAGCTCATGAGGCAGATCAGAATGTGCAAGGATCTGAAGCATCTCATCTACTACAGATTCAACACTGTGAGTATGGCGTATATTATTCAGTATCTTTTATGCCAGAAGGCAAGCGGGACAGCTGATGGTAAGTAATCACTGCCGAGGTCGCTGATGCATTGTCGGCTTTGCAGAAAGGACGCTCTTCTTTAGAAGGTCACTCGGAAGCCGTCGGAAAATTCCATTGCAGCCAAATCGTTCCATAAAACTGAGAGCTTGATAAAGTTAATGTGTTTATTAACGTCGGAAGACCTAATAGCCTCTTAAAAGGCATAAAACAATTGATTTTCCATTGTGTCTGCTGTCTAGGCCTTACGACGTTAAGGCAATGATAAGTTTTGTTCCACTCTGTTACAAGTGAACAAAGTGGAATAAAACGAATGGTAGTAATATTAATCGGTAGTAATAGTAATAGTAATCGGTAGTAATAGTAATAGTAATCGGCGTCCATAAAAAAACCTAATCAATCAATCTTGTGACTCTACTGGTGTTGCGGATGTCTATAGGCGGCGGCAATCGCTTACCATCAGGTGGTCCGTCTGCTCTCCTGCCAACTATCAAAAATAAGTCTGCTTTTTGCCATGCGTTAAAACGATGGACCTGACCATGCGATGAAAAGAGCGCCAATCGACACGATAGCCATCTTACACTAATCAACCATATGTTAATTACCACAGGGTCCAGTGTCGAAGGGCCCCGGCTGCGGGTTCTGGGCGCCGGGCTGGCGCGTGTGGCTGTTCTTCATGCGCGGGATCACGCCGCTGCTGGAGCGCTGGCTCGGCAACCTGCTGTCGAGGCAGTTCGAGGGGCGCCACTCTAAAGGTAAATCAGACTAATCGCACGATGAGAATGTATGTGTATGTCTTATAGGGCATTTGACTAATCTCGATATAGTAAAAAATATTGATACTTTATCACAAATTGGTAAATAAGAACCAATAGCCTAAATTTTCAGTAAATAATATGACGTCTAGCTGGTTTTGTGAGCATTTAAAGTTTCATGGGCAAGTCCATTTTTAAAGTACTTGTAATTTTTTTTAATATATCATTGAACTACCCATACATTTTACACCAACTATTATTATAAAACACTATTTACTTCAAACGAAACATTTGATATAGCTACCAAACAAAATTTACTAGACGCGGATACAAGATACTGACGTGTGACGTCACTGCTCAGTAGCCATTTGCATAGAGCGTTTTTGGGCTTGCCAAAAATATGTGAAGTATTCTCAATTTATCATTACATTTTATTCATAACTCCACAAACTATGCAGGTGTCGCAAAGACGGTGACGAAGCAGCGCGTCGAGTCGCACTTCGACCTGGAGCTGCGCGCGTCGGTGATGCACGACATCGTGGACATGATGCCCGAGGGCATCAAGCAGACAAGGCCAGGACCATCCTGCAGCATCTCTCGGAGGCCTGGCGGTGCTGGAAGGCCAATATCCCGTGGAAGGTGAGTGGCAAACGTGCAATGTTCACGTGCTAGGTATCACAAGGACGTTGACGGAGTAGGGAGACTATTTTGAGCACTCGACGACATTGAAGACGAATTAGAGACTTGTATATACTAATGTGATTGCACGAGAATGGGTAAAAACCCGTAGATGGCGTACTGTTTGGTCTAGTCAAAAGTCGCAAGCCTCTGTATCTTCATGATAAAATTACCTGGTCTTCTCTGACACGACTCGGCCGCATGCTTGTCCCTCCAACTGAACTACAGCATTTAAAGGAAGCTTCAAATATACCGCTGCTAAAGTTTGGAATAACATACCTCCACCTTTACTCCACTTATCCTCAATTCACATGCATACATTTTGAAAAGTATATTCTTCAAAAACAATTAGTCGGTTAAGGAACATACCCTTGTATACAAACACACGCGCACACACACACACAAACTTAATTTTTCCCTACAGCAGCCATTCCGTAATCAACCTTTTGAAACGATAAGCTAACCCTCAGGAACTTCTAGACCTGCTACAGCAAAATGTGTCCTGTGGGACTCCCCCCACACTTTTGTTGTCTTGTTTGGACACAACAAATAAATGGAAATACTCATGGTCCCACAAATCTATCCTATTACGGGAAGGGTCACCATTATTGGGGCGTGTACGCCTTTGAAGAGTGTCTGGGTTTTATATCTATACTAATATAAAGAGATAACTGTTATAGACAACGACAAGGCTTATAGACTACTGGCCCGTGTTAAAAAAATTTGGGTCATTTGAACCACCAGATGACCTATGTAGAACGATATAAGAGCAAAAATAATAAGATTCAGCATTAGCCGTCACTTGTAAGCTGTCCAACTGAGGACCCAGAAGAGAGGGGGTTGCAACCCTTGGTATTTTCCCCTTGTCGCATGATTTTTGTACGGCGTTGCGGAATAATGTATTAGAAGCATACTGAAATAGTATGAAATGATGACAAGGGGAAAATCCAAGGGTTGCAACCCTCTCTTTCTGTGGTCCTCAGTTGGACAGCTTACAAGTGACGGCATAATGCTGAATCTATTATTTTATGCTTTATATCGTTCTACATAGGTCATCTGGTGGTTCAAATGACCCATATTTTTTTAAACACGGGCCAGTATAGTCTATATAGGTAAACCGAAAACAAGAAACGCTTGCGCGATGTAATTGGACACAGCGCCATCTATTGGTAGACAGCGGACCTACTGTCCTGAAACGAAGTGAAGGCGGGCCGCTAGTAATTAATAAAATTAACAAATAGCCTTTTTCCCCCAGGTTCCCGGACTCCCTACTCCGATAGAGAACATGATTCTCCGCTACGTAAAAATGAAGGCGGACTGGTGGACCAACACGGCGCACTACAACCGCGAGAGGATCCGCCGCGGCGCCACCGTGGACAAGACCGTCTGCAAGAAGAACCTCGGACGCCTCACCAGGCTGTACCTGAAGGCTGAGCAGGAGCGACAGCATAACTATTGAAAGTAAGCAATATGATTAATAAGTCAACCTATCTGTTCAATCTTCTTAGGCGGGTAGCACACTGCCAGAGTCGAGGCGGAGTCAAGGCACAGTCGAGGCGGTGGTGTGATATAAGAGTCGACGCGGAGGTGCAGAGCATCGTTTAGGCGGGTAGCACACTGCCAGAGTCGAGGCGGAGTCAAGGCACAGTCGAGGCGGTGGTGTGATATAAGAGTCGAGGCGGAGGTGCAGAGCATCGTTTACACCCATTCAATATGTCGTCGTCAGAAGACGATGACAAAATGGCGGCGGGGTCGGGGCGGCGGCGTGCCGCGCGCCCGCGCCGCGTCGCCGCCTCGACTGCGCCGCGACTCTGGCAGTATGCGTTGACATATTTGATTGTATAGAAAAGTCAGAGGCGGTGCGCCTCTTGAACGCTTCCGCCTCGACTCTTGAGTGTGTGTGCGACACGCCTTAGTAGCCATTAAGTTGTCTACAGCGGGGAATAGATCGTAATTTAAAGCTTCTATGGTGTTTAGGGCGGGATTGGCGGTTATGGCGAATATAAGAAGAGGCCAGCAGAGGACTGAAATAGGCTGATGATGATACAAATATTGACAGTGGGATTTTATTTTATAACTAGGGTTTCCAAGTCTTTATACGAAACTGCTTGTCGCTTCATTTATAACGAGGGGAGGCAGGGTTGTCCTCTTGACGTACGTAGTCCCCCTAAACAAAAAGTCTTAAGAAAATCCGGCGACCCTATCAGGCTTAATCGGCTACTTGCAACCTTTCCAAATAAGCTGTCAGGCCATTCATATGGCTTTCGTTATTCGTTTCATAAATTATTACATTTCTTTCGCAGGACGGTCCCTACATATCTCCAGAGGAGGCCGTAGCCATCTACACGACCACAGTCCACTGGCTGGAGTCCCGGCGCTTCGCCCCGATCCCATTCCCGCCGCTGTCGTACAAGCACGACACGAAGCTGCTCATCCTGGCGCTCGAGCGGCTGAAGGAGGCCTACAGCGTCAAGTCCAGGCTCAACCAGAGTCAGAGAGAGGAGTTGGGGCTGATAGAACAGGCGTATGATAACCCTCACGAGGCGCTGTCGAGGATCAAGCGTCATTTGCTGACGCAGAGGACTTTCAGAGAGGTGAGAACTTAGATAAACTTGTTTCAGTAGGGCCTCAGGCCTCCGTCATAGAATATGTCATCGCGACTAATACGAAAGTAGGCTTAATCACCATCACATGTAACCCGTCCCGTCCCGTCCGTTCGTTACGAATGAGAATATACTTGTCACATTCAAACAAAAGCGCGCACAGCAAGGGAGGACATCCGATTCGGTTGTAACGTCCGCTTCAAATTAGGCCATCTTATTATACTACCACGTTATTTAGGTGTTTGGGTTAAGGGGCTATACGAATGAAACTAGCGCCGCCAACCTATTTACACTGATTGTGGCGAAAAATGATATTTTCAAGAAAATAAAACATTACAGACTTAGATAAAAGTAAATTGAATTTTTTCAAGATGCAATACAATATATAAACACGCGACAAGTAACATAAAGTTCATTATTGCTAAAAGTGGCCGTTTTTAGCATAATGAACTTTATTGTACTTTCACGTGTAAAAATATTTTGCATCTCGAAAAATTCGATTTACTTGGATCTAGTCTGTATGTTTTATTTTCTTCAAAAATATCATATTTTCGCCACAATCAGTGAAATAGGTTGGCGGGCGCTAGTTTCATCGTGTAGCCCCTAACGTTCTAATGGTAAAAGAGTTTTTTCGCAATATAGATATTTTGGTAAAGTTCCTATTTTCACAAAAAAGCTTAAACACAATTTGGCAAATTAGGGGATAGTAGTAAGACAAGTAGTCTATCTTCTATCTATACTATTTATAAAGAGATAAATTCTAGAGGCACCAGCAAACCGAAAAGGCGAGACACTAGCGCAATGCAATCAACGCCCAGCGCCATCTATTGGTAGACAGTGGAACTACCCGAACGAAGTAAGGGCGAGCCACTAGTAGTAGATAAATTAGTTTCTCTAATCATCCAACAGGTGGGCATCGAGTTCATGGACCTGTACTCTCACCTGGTGCCGGTGTACGACGTGGAGCCGCTGGAGAAGATCACCGACGCGTACCTCGACCAGTACCTGTGGTACGAGGCCGACAAGCGCCGCCTGCTGCCGCCCTGGGTCAAGCCCGCCGACACCGAGCCCTCGCCGCTGCTGGTCTACAAGTGGTGCCAGGGTGAGTGGTGATAGCAAGAAATATAATATCGCGTGTGAAAAGTTGTTTTATCAAATACAACCAGTGGGGGCTAGTGGCCCGCACTCCGTAAAAAGTGGCTCAGCGGGCCGCATTTGTACCGCGGACCACTTGAGATGTCACTAAACGCCTGCTACCGCCTTGGGTCGAGCCCGCCGACACCGCCGCTGCTGGTCTACAAGTGGTGCCAGGGTGAGTGGTGATAGGGTTTAGGGGGCAACTCGGGCAGGAATTTCAAGATTTTTTTGCTGGTCACTGTTCTAACCTAACCAATATTTTTTGTTTCACAAGTACGTAATATAATCACAAATCAATTACTGTTTGCAGCAACAGCTCAACTATAGACAAACATAAAAACTCAAAATAACCGATCACCACGCAATTCCACGAAAGCGCAACCTCGCAACGGCTGATGCACGATGATGCGATGAATGGACTATCGAGTGTCAAATGGCGCCGATCTTTTTCAGCTCTATGTTTCTACGTCCGGTACACGTATTCGATGAAGTCACAGGGCTCTTCTGCGAAATGGACTAAGGAATTTGGACATGCATCGAGCCTGTCGTGGGTTGATCTACCGTAATTACAACAATATAAATGGCACAAAATCACTAATGTAACACATGTATTTCTAAAATCCGTAGTGAAAGTCAAATCCTTTTGGCATGATTAACGGACTCAAAGGTTGACGTTTGGACTGATCGACCTTGAACAAATTTAGAGATTTGGGACGCCCTTATTTGAGCACTTTATAGCCGTAGAAATGAAGACACTCAGAAATATTTATGCTGTGAAGAAAGAAGACGCCGTGTTGCGATTGCCCATAGTGTGCGTTGTGGCAAAGGAGATCTGTATGGTCATACCATCCCCTTGTTACAAACCTCACTTTGGTTGATCGTGTTATGTCAAACACCATTGTGGAAGATAAAGAGAAGAATATGCATCGTATCCTGTCAAGATATCGGCAAATTTTAATATTTAATAATGTAATATTTGTTTACTTGTCTGTGTTCTATTTTTGTCTTCTACACACATTGGCCATATTGTATTGTTTCTGGTTTCTATAGTATGTTAAGCCACTTTCTTAGCTGTATCATTCTACAGCTCTGTAATTTTGTCGATTGATTTCTTCTTACTGATGCACTCAGAGATGTTAATTATAATTAAACCTTAATTTTAGTAAGAATAAGTTAGGGACCATTCAATTATTACGTAAGCATCGGTGGGGGGAGGGGGGGTGTCATGTCTCTGCTTACTTTTGATAAATTCAGGAGGAAAAAGTAATTTTTTTCGACCGTTTTGCTGACAAGGGGGGGGGAGGGGGGTTCAATTACCCAAAAAATCTGCTTACGTAATACTTGAATGGTCCCTTACCAAGTGGGACGGCGATTGAAGTTGTTGGACTGTCTCAAACCTTACGTTTAAGATCAGAAAAATTATTTAAAAGCTTTTTTAATCGTGCAGGTATCAACAACCTACAAGACGTGTGGGAGGTCGGCGAGGGCGAGTGCAACGTGCTGCTCGAGTCGCGATTCGAGAAACTGTACGAGAAGATCGATCTGACGCTGCTCAACCGACTGTTGCGGTTGATCGTCGATCACAACATCGCCGACTACATGACGGCGAAAAACAACGTCGTTATCAATTACAAGGTAACCATATTTTACTGTGAGACACAGTACACAGGTGCATCGTCTTCGTTGGCTTGACCAGAGTGATTGGACGAGGACCGTCTCGTGAAGAAAGCATACTAGAGCCGACCGATGGGCCGACGCCTGGTAAGCCGGCCTAGGTATCGCTGGAAAGACGTCGTCGAAAATAATCGGCGAGAACTTCAGGCTAATGACTGGTAGCAAGTAGTAGTACATGATCGACCGAAGTGGCGTTCTCTTGTTTCGGAGGCCAAGACTCGTTTCGGGCCGCTGAGCCAGTGGAGTAAGTAAGTTACTTTACTGTAACTCTCAATCAATTTCCCTCAGCGGTGTTTCCGAACCGTTACGACATTCAAATCTTCAAGAAACGAGCCTATACCTACCTAAAAGGCCGTTCAAAATCAGGTGGCAACTATTTTCGCATTGCCTTATTAAGGGTTGTCCATGACGTGTTTGGTTGCGTAATTTAAGTCGTAGTTATTATTTACTAGCGGCCACCCGCGACTTCGTCCGCGTGGAAAAATAACTTTTTACCACCCCTTTTAACCCCTTACAACCCCCTTTTTGCAATATAAAGTAGCCTATGTTCTTTCTCAGGGTCTAGATCATCTGTATACCAAATTTCATTTAAATCCGTTGAGTAGTTTTGGCATGAAAGAGTAACAGACAGACGGACAGAGTTACTTTCGCATTTATAATATTAGTATGGATTATGTGAATGTTTGCGTACTTTGAATCGTAGTTATTATTTATGACTAAACATCGTCTATCGTTCACAGGACATGAACCACACGAACTCGTACGGCATCATCCGCGGGCTGCAGTTCGCGTCGTTCATCGTGCAGTACTACGGGCTGGTGCTGGACCTGCTGGTGCTGGGCCTGCAGCGCGCCTCCGAGATGGCGGGTCCGCCGCAGCTGCCCAACGACTTCCTCTCATACCAGGTGGCTTATAACGAAGACGTCCCGTAACGAATGAGAATATACCTGTCACATTCAAACAAAAGCGCGCACAGCACGTGGGAAAGAGAGGGGAACTTCAAATCGGTTGTAACTTCCACTTCAAATTAGGCCCTCAGGTCACTGTGTCCCTTTTTTATATTGAGTACAATCAAGATGACCTCACTTCGCCTGATGGTAAGCCGTGAGATCCAAATATGAGATTGACAGGCACAAAAGAAAAAAAAAGTGTCCATTGAGTCTGTCACTCTCACCCTGAAGGCCTACTAAGATGCCGGTTCCACGTTCTTTAGTAATTGTGTTCCCATTATCTTCCAACCAAAGTCGTCGACTAAACGTAATGTAGGACGCCTTCAAGGCAGATGCAGTGACGATCCGCACATGATTCGAGCAGCGAAAAATTGATCGAAGTGGCGAACATTAGGAGTGGCCTATGTCCAGCAGTGGACTGCAATAGGCTGATGGAATAATGACTCCATTATCTTTTAAAATGGAAGAGATTTTTTTTTACTGGCATGACACCACATTGCAGACAACAAGAAACAATAGATGTAAAAAAAAAAAACAGAAAACAAATTGAAAATAACAAAAGCGCGGGAGAGCTGTGCTTTGATAGACCAAAAATTGATACAAGTTTTTATTACAGGACCGGCAGACGGAAACAGCGCACCCAATCAGGCTTTACTGCCGATATGTTGACAGGATACACATATTCTTCAGGTTTGTATAACCTTTCCTTATTTTTTTATTCAACTCGGTCAGCAGTCTTTCCCAATGGTGATCTTTGATAATCCTATCCACTCTCCACAAATGTAGAAAGTTTTGAATAAAATATGAATTGAAATTTCACAGGTTCACAGCGGAAGAAGCTCGAGACTTGATCCAGAGATACCTGACAGAACATCCAGACCCGAACAACGAAAACATTGTTGGGTATAACAACAAGAAATGCTGGCCCCGGGACGCGCGTATGCGCCTCATGAAACATGATGTCAACCTGTAAGTTTTTGTGTAGTGGTTTTGATAGTTAGGATTACATAGAAGATTGAAAAGTATATAAAAGTTTTTTCCTTACAAATTAATAATCCGATAGATAGCGTTATGAAGGCATCTGGTCAGGTTTTTACATATACGACTGGATTGGTTTTATTTTGAAGTGTTATATCGAAATTAAAACAACCAATGTCAAAGTTAGACCTGACTTCTACATATTGCCATCAAACGGATTTTGGTTTTGCAGAAAACCTAATTATTTGTCTCTTCCATGTTTTGGAGTTTAATGCGTCCGCGCGTAAAGTATATCGTACTTTAAGTGATGGACATTAATTTGACACTACAGGAACTTAATCTTACTTACATATTCAGGAATTCAAAATATCCAAATCATTTGAATCAACAGGGGACGCGCAGTATTCTGGGACATCAAGAACAGACTGCCCCGCTCAGTCACCACCATCCAGTGGGAGAACAGCTTCGTCTCAGTGTACTCGAAGGACAACCCCAATCTGCTATTCAACATGGCTGGATTTGAGTGCAGGATATTGCCCAAGGTAAAAGCGACTTCTCATTATTAAAGTGGATGAAGTAACCATTGCATGCTTTTACGAATTTATTTTTTGATTCTGAAAGAACTAGGTTATATTATTTTGAGAGTCCATTGATGCTAGGGTAAATTTTTCTTATTTATTAGAGACATAAAGACCCCCCCTTACGTATATCTCTCACTTTGTTGTCTTATTGACTCTTTGATTGTCTTTTTTGTTGGTGTAACCTCTGTCTCTATCTCGCTCTTTATCTTAGTCGTAGTCTCTTATCATTTGGCTCTCTCCCCCGCTTGCGTCCTCAACTCGCTATCCTCTCTCTCCCTTGTAACTGAGGGCTCTTTAGTGAAAAGTCCCGTAAGGTTAGATACGGAACTTATGTTGTTTGTATAAACAAAAGACACCAAGAGCGCGTGAGAACATGGTGTCGTTGTAGGCCGTCTGTTCCCTTACACAAGGACTCGTACACAAGGACTCGTCATCTGGCTGATTTTTACCTAATATGATGGTCTTTTCCCCAGTGCCGAAGCCAGCACGAGGAGCTGTCCCACCGCGACGGCGTGTGGAACCTCCAGAACGAGGTGACCAAGGAGCGCACGGCGCAGTGCTACCTGCGCGTCGACGACGAGTCGCTCGCGCGCTTCCACAACCGCGTGCGACAGATCCTCATGGCGTCCGGGTCCACGACCTTCACCAAGATTGTCAACAAGTGGAACACGGCGCTTATAGGTAACTATCGAAGGATTTTGGACAGTAAAGTAGGTACATGTTGTTTTAACAGTGGGAGAGCAATGAATAAGCCGGCTCGACCGGAATAATGCCACGTCCTCACAGAAAACCGGCGTGAAGCAGTACATGCGCTGTTTCGCTGCGTGAGGGTACCGGAGGCCCAATCCAGGGGAAGGGGGGTTAAAAGGTAAGCAGCTCACTTGTGACATCACTGGTGTTGGAGGTTTCCATGAGCGGAGGTAATCGTTAACCATCAGGTGATCCGTCCGCTCGTCTGCCACCTATATCATAAATTAATTGTTGTATGAATTAATTTATTTATTTTAACAGGTCTAATGACATACTTCCGCGAGGCCGTAGTCAACACACAGGAGCTACTGGACCTCCTAGTCAAATGCGAGAACAAGATCCAGACGCGAATCAAGATCGGCCTGAACTCCAAAATGCCCTCGCGTTTCCCTCCCGTCGTGTTCTACACGCCCAAAGAGTTGGGAGGGCTCGGCATGTTGTCTATGGGACACGTTTTGATTCCACAGGTAAGGAAAAGTTGACTTGTTCCGTAAAAATTTCATATCCTGTAGGCAAGGAATCATCCTTCTGGAAGGCAGGGAATGGCATCTCAGCAGGCCTTCAGGGTGAGAGTGACAGACTCAATGGGCATTATGTCTGTTCTTTTGTGCCTGACAATCTCATATTTGGATCTCACGGCCGCTTACCATCAGGTGGAGTGGGGTCATCTTGATTGTCCTCAATATAAAAAAAAAATCCTTTACAAACCTGCCTATTGCACCTTACCTTATAGTTCCTCTCTCATCACAGGGACACCAGCTGTACTTAGACCATGATTCATGTTTTAGAGAGTCTAGTTTACAATGAAGCGACTGCCATCGGACCTTTGCAACCCTTTAACAGGAAAATCAGACCAACTGAATCATGGTTACTCATTTCAGAAACTATCTGAAACGTGCCTCCTCATTATGTTGTTTTCACCGCCGAGCTAATGTAAGAAATGCATGCGTATTAACATTAGCTTGGCAAGATATGAAAGATCTATTGGTACATGCTCGGAACCCCACTGTACCGTACCATGGCTCTTCCTATGGAAGGCGCATACTTACGCACTGAACTACCATCGATTGCACCATCGTACCTTACCTTAAAGTATCCATAATTAAATAGCCCACATTTCCCCGCAGTCCGACCTCCGCTGGTCGAAGCAGACGGACGTGGGTATCACCCACTTCCGCTCAGGCATGTCCCACGACGAGGACCAGCTGATCCCCAATCTGTACCGGTACATCCAACCGTGGGAGGCGGAGTTCGTGGACTCGCAGCGCGTCTGGGCCGAGTACGCTCTGAAGAGGCAGGAGGCCAATGCGCAGAACAGGTAAATTATCACCATACAAAAGCTTTACAGATATCAGACAAAAGAGGTATTGCTAATATAATACTTATATATTGTTGCGGGTAGTGCGTTCGGCCGACCGTGCATATGTGACGTAGTGCAATTGAATATAAACCTTATCCTAGATAGAGATAAGCTCTAATTCCGCTTGCACGGTACCCCCCGTGGTCGTAACAATATAATAATATGACGACCCGTTTAGCGCAATGGTTTGAGCGCCAACACAAATGTTTGTTGATGAAACAAATATTTGTGTTGGGTCTTTGTGTTTGTGGTTCCTTCGTGGTTTCTGGTCTCCATAGTACAAGGGAAAACCTTAGTTTGGGACCAGGACAATGTATGTGATGTGGTTTCAACTGTGAAAAGTTAGCAATTTCAACATGTACCGTGATGAATCGCGTAGGGGTCCTGAATCCAGAGAACCCCTGTGCTCTGGGGGCGGGCGGCGGCTGCGCGCGCGCTGATCGCGTGACGACGTGGCGCCGTCCGTCTGAGACTACGCTATCTGATTAATTGTAACACAACAATAAACTATTTGGGTGAAAACAGTACGTAATCTTGGCCATCTCTCTCCACAGGCGATTGACCCTGGAAGATCTGGAAGACTCGTGGGACAGAGGCATTCCCAGGATAAACACGCTGTTCCAGAAAGACAGACATACGCTCGCGTACGATAAGGGCTGGCGTATACGCACGGAGTTCAAACAGTATCAGGTAAGGCGTCAATCGATAACACTTCTACACACTAAAACTTATTGGTTTTAACATAGGTATACAAGGATTCAATACTATTTAAAATCACTTTATAATACGCTATTATTGTGAACCAAATTATTCGATAGACTCTCCAAGACGCAACCGCGCCGCGAGATAATTTGTCGACACTCGTATTTTGTCGGCGCATGTTGCTTCTCGCTCACCCGACTGAGCAATGAGCGGGATAGAAGGATGCGCTCTCGCGAACAAGAGTCAACAATATTTTGTTGCGGTACGCATGTTAGGCCTTCTGGTCGATAGTCTGATCTCAACTGAGCTTCGCTCAAACCGGGGCGCCGTTATTTGTACCATGAGATGCGCGCGCCTGACGTTATGACTAGTCAAACATCGTGACGTCATCGTCTTTTATTTGTCTTTCTTTCTCTACGAGAGTTGGACTTGATTATAGTGACCATAAATCTAGTATTGAGGATCGGCTGGACCAGCCTCCTTTAATATGTTTTTTACTATTTTAATATATTGTTGTTTGTTTTACTTGCCTTCTTACCAGTGGCTTTAATGATACATGCATTTAAAAATACATTAGTTTTCTGCTAATATCAGCCTTTTATTAGCAACATCACGAATAAACCATCGAACCAAAGTCCAACGCCAATATCAAGGTAACATAATTTACTCTGTCCCATAGGTGCTGAAACAGAATCCGTTCTGGTGGACGCACCAGCGCCACGACGGCAAGCTGTGGAACCTCAACAACTACCGCACCGACATGATCCAGGCGCTGGGCGGCGTCGAGGGCATCCTCGAGCACACGCTCTTCAAAGGCACCTACTTCCCAACGTGGGAGGGTCTCTTCTGGTGAGCAATGAGTACACTCACAGCAAAAAAAGGGTGGCAGGGCTGCCAAAATGCACCTGCGGATGTTAAATAACAGGCGAACAATGGGGCTGTCGCGAGTGAAAAGCCACCTATACTCTGATTCATAATCATGTAAAGTAAACTGACAGATGTCAATGTGTCATCCCCATACGTTATCACTCAATTTGACACATGCAAAATGTCAAAATGCATAGAAACTTGTCATTTTCATCTGTTAGTTTACATTACATGATTATGAATCAGAGTATAGATATCGTATTGTAGAACTGAGCTCAACATACACAATGATTGGTTATTTTTGATGTAAGATGTCACTAAACAATAACCAATAACGTTGAAGTTGGATCTTAGTCTAACAGTACGCCATCTAGCTGATTTTTCACACGCGATTTTATCTATAGCTAATATATCCAAAAATTCCATTCTGAAGATATATCTGCCCGGTTATAGTTCCAAGCTATAGTACTTATCACTAAAATAATTACTGTGAGACTCGCTCTGGAGAAGAATCTTTCATCTGTTTGAATCTGAATTTACCTTCGTCCAACTCATTTAGCTAATATATTGCACAGGGAGAAAGCGTCCGGCTTCGAAGAGTCGATGAAGTACAAGAAGCTGACGAACGCGCAGCGATCCGGTTTGAACCAGATCCCCAACCGTCGCTTCACGCTGTGGTGGTCGCCCACCATCAACAGGGCCAACGTGTACGTCGGTTTCCAGGTAAGTTTCAGGAAGGATGAAGTTTTTAGTGTCCTAGGGGAAACCAGCATTGTTGTCAGTCAGTCAACATCACGTGATATAATGCGTCATGATTGTCTTGAAAACGGATTTTTGGGAATCTGACTAGAGTTCCCGACGACGACTGACGATCATACATCACTCAATTTATTACGTGATATTTTCAGCAACTTTTAGGCATCCCCCACCCTCCTCCCACTTTGTGAGGTTTTGTCCTCCCTCTAAGATCACGTGTACTTACTAAGTAGGTATGTAAAAAAAATATTTTACCTTACAAAGTTTAAACGAAGTTATATACCTACTTGAAAAATAGGCCATATAGAAAACAACAGCAAGATTATAAAGGTATTTGTAGTTGGAAAATAAATACACGTGATATTTCCTTAAATTCCTCCATCCTTTTGAGCCTCACGTTGGACGACCTCTTGTCACATGTGTGGGGAATAAGTAGTTTTCTCAATCTATCCCTATTCAAAACCCTTGAGATGTCCATATCGCAATCGCCATCAGAGCATGGACTGGAGAAGGAGGAGGGGAGGGGGGAAACTTTACTGCTAGTCGCTGCTAGAAATCCAGCGCTTTTGTTACGTGACGTGAACTGTACCTTACTTGAAGTGATGAATCGCGTAGGGGTCCTGAATCCAGAGAGCCCTGTGCTCTGGGGGCGGGCGGCGGCTGCGCGCGCGCTGACCGCGTGACGACGTGGCGCCGGCCGTCTGAGACTACGCTATCTGATTAACAAACTCGACATAACCCCCCAAAGAGTACTCTAAATACGAAAAATCTATCTATAGTACTGTTCTATTACAGGTACAACTGGATTTGACTGGAATTTTCATGCACGGCAAGATCCCCACGCTGAAGATCTCGCTGATCCAGATATTCAGAGCTCACTTGTGGCAGAAGGTCCACGAGTCTATAGTCATGGACTTGTGTCAGGTAAGATCAGTTTCCATAAACAAAATATACTTCGGTCCATGTTATTCATCTTTATTTGACGACCCGTTTAGCGCAATGGTTTGAGCGCCGGTTGAGACGTATGGGTCGCGGGTTCAAACAGAAATTTTAACTTCAAACAGAAACAGAAATTTGTGTTGGATCTAGGGTCTTTGTGGTTCCTTCGTTGTTTCTGACTTCCATAGCAAAAGGGAAAACCTTAGTTTAGGACCAGAAAAATGTATGTGATGTTGTCTCAATTTATTTATTTTATTTACCATTGATGAGGTCTGCTGGATGATAGTAAATACCAAGAGCAGCCACCCATAGTTATCGTATGTCTATCGTAGATTTAGGGAGCCTGATATTACAATGAAGCGACTGCCGTCTGATCTTCACAACGCTTTAACAGGGTAACCAGACCAACTGAATCATGGTAACACGTTTCAGAGACTATCCCAAACTGGGCAGGTTTTACTCACCGCCGATCTAATGGATATGGTATGGATTGTGTAGAAATACATTATGCACATTGATTTGAACAATCCATAGGTGTTTGTTCGGATTGGAACTACGATCCCCTCGTATGGAAGGCGCGTTCTTATTCACTGAGCTACAATCTCTCCATAGTCATTGAACGTGTCACATAGTAACTCACTAATCGCTACTTATTTAACAGATGCAAAATGTTTAAAATGTATAGAAACTTAACATTTGCATCTGTCAGTTTACTCCACATGATTAAAAATCACAGTATAAAAGACACTTGACCTAAATTAGGTTGATTTTTAAATGCCAACCTACTTTAACTTTAATTTCCTACCAGGTGTTCGATCAAGAGCTGGACGCGCTGGAAATCGAGACGGTCCAGAAGGAGACCATCCACCCGAGGAAGTCTTACAAGATGAACTCGTCGTGCGCGGACATACTGCTGTTCTCCGCCTACAAGTGGAACGTGTCCAGACCTTCGCTGCTCGCAGATACCAAGTTAGATTCTTTCACTTCTTCTTCTATGTCGGTGTCACTCTTGACAGAGTGGTCGTAGTCACTACTTCAGGCATTGGTGGCAAGCTTTACAACTCGCCGTCACTCTTCTCTGATGGTCGCCTTCCTCGTGCTTTCATTAAGTGATGATGAGTCACTTGCTGCTTTTTTCTGGTCAGTTCACCTCCCTTTTAGTCTTGTAATCCGTTATACATAGTGAATGCTATGTAAAACCTGCATAGATAATGTTAATATTTTAGTTTAAAAACTCTTGTTTCATAACGCCCCGTTTGTCCAGTGGTTTAAGTACCGGAACGTGATCTTGGGATCCTAGGTTCGATTCCTGGGTTGAGCAAAAAGTATGTTTAGAATTTTACGAACATAGCTTGGGTTAATGATGTCTATTATGAGGAGTTTGGGGCCACTTTTAATGATCTCATTTGTCTAAACTCTAAAGAATATGTTACCTTGCCTATGCGTCATGTTCACTATGTTTAAATTACCGATGGAATGGATTCTTTTTTATTTTACGTGCTAGTGACTACACTACTTACTAAACCATAAACAAAATTTTCAGAGACACAATGGACAATACAACAACGCAGAAATACTGGCTGGACATACAGCTCCGGTGGGGCGACTACGACTCGCACGACGTGGAGCGGTACGCGCGCGCCAAGTTCCTGGACTACACCACAGACAATATGTCCATATACCCGTCGCCCACTGGTCTGCTTATCGCTATAGACCTTGCCTACAATCTACACAGGTATAGTAACCTTCAGTGCATACTCAGTGCATTCAGTTGACAGTAAAACTTGTTGAGGGCTTCTGGCTTGTTAGGCTTCTGTAGCCAAATGGCAAAAACGAAACCCTTAATAGTCACGTAATGGTTATGTTAGTCTCTCTGCATGTCTCAGAGTAATTTTTTGCGAAACTATAAGAATTATATTGTTGAAACTTGGTTAGTATACAAAAATAGAATAAATTTTTTTTGGGGACTCCCCAGTCTTAAAACTAAAACCCAGAATGTTTTTTTCATCAACCTATAGGGGTGTCTATAGATATGATATAGAAAATGATAACAAGTGGCTAAAGATGATGGTGATGATATAAAGATGACCCATTTAGCACAGTGGTTTGAGAGCCGGTTTGAAAATGAGCTCTGGGTGTTTGCGATTACTTCGTTGTTGATGGTTTCCAAGGCACAAAATGAAAGTTTTCTACAAAAGTTATCTCTTTATATCTGGTACATTAAAGACAAATGTTTGATTCCATACTAACCCGTCATTAATTCCCACAGCGCGTACGGCAACTGGTTCCCCGGCTGCAAGCCGCTGATCCAGCAGGCGATGGCGAAGATCATGAAGGCGAACCCCGCGCTGTACGTGCTGCGCGAGCGCATCCGCAAGGCGCTGCAGCTGTACTCCTCCGAGCCCACCGAGCCCTACCTCTCCAGCCAGAACTACGGGGAGCTGTTCTCCAACCAGATCATCTGGTGAGTCACATGACGTAGAGAATACGAGAAAATGTCGTTTTTTTACAATACTGAGTTTTTAGGCGGGGCGTATACTGCAACTCAGCAGGCCATTCAGGGTGAGAGTGAGAGACTCAATGGACACTGTCTGTTCTATTGTGCCTGACAATCTCATATATGGATCACACGGCCGCCTAGGTGAAGTAGGGTCATCTTGATTGCCTTCAATATAAAAAAAATCCAGCGGACAAACGAGCAGACGGCTCACCTGTTGTTTAGTGATCACCGCCGCCCATAGCTCATCTGCACCTGAGGCATTCACAAATGCTTTGTCGGCTCTTAAGGAAGGAATAATAAGTCCTTTATGAATTAAGCTTAGCCATAAGCGATGTCCAGTTATGGCCATCGTTTGTCAAATAATGTGTATAAATCAATCAAGAAGTCTGTTCGGCGTTGCTTCGGTATGCACTTTCACATGGCGCGAAATGATTTCAAAGATTGTAAAATGAGATGTAAGCTATTCTATTTTTCCGTCTCTCTCCCTGGACATCGAGGGTCCCTTATTTATAGTCCATACATTAATTTCAATAAACCCTACAGGTTCGTAGACGACACGAACGTGTACAGAGTGACGATCCACAAGACGTTCGAGGGCAACCTGACCACGAAGCCGATCAACGGCGCCATCTTCATCTTCAACCCGCGCACGGGCCAGCTGTTCCTGAAGATCATCCACACCAGCGTGTGGGCCGGCCAGAAGCGTCTCGGACAGGTGAATAAATAACGAAGACACTATACTCTGATTTTTAATTATGCTCTTACGTGGGCCACGCATCGGTATGAATGGGCCGGCTCGACCGGAGTGATACCACGACCCTCGCAGACGACCGGCGTGGAGCAACGCCTGCGCTGAGTTTCGCCGAGTTTGAGGGTAAAGGGGGCCTAATGGGGAGGAAAGGGGATTATAGGTTGCCATCAGAATTGTGACTCTACTGGTGTTGCAGGTGTCTATGGGCGGCGGTAATCGTCTGCTCGTCGGCCACCTATCACTTTTAAAAATGCAGAGTAAACTGACAGATGCAAATGTCAATTTTCCATACATTTTGCATCTGTCAAATTGAGTGATAATGTATGGGGATGACACATTGACATCTGTCAGTTTACTCTGCATAATTAAAAATCAGAATTATAGATTTGAAAAATTCAGAGGTGCATGCTCCGATTCCAAATAAAGCCTCCCGAATTGAATTTTCATTTTCGTAATTGCTAATGTAATTTATGGCCATTCTAATTTGAGGCCTACGATATATAAAAAAATCTGTTTCTACAATTAAAACATTGTTACTGTCCATAAACAGCTCGCCAAGTGGAAGACAGCCGAAGAAGTAGCCGCGCTGATTCGCTCCCTGCCCGTAGAGGAGCAACCCAAGCAGATCATCGTCACACGCAAGGGCATGTTGGACCCGCTCGAGGTCCACTTGCTGGACTTCCCCAACATCGTGATCAAGGGGTCGGAGCTGCAGCTGCCGTTCCAGGCCTGCCTCAAGGTGGAGAAGTTCGGAGACCTCATCCTGAAGGCTACCGAGCCGCAGATGGTGCTGTTTAACTTGTACGATGACTGGCTCAAGACTATCTCGTCTATACACGGTTCGTATAAACATTAATTGATAAATAATTTCTTTTGATACAGCCCGAAAAATTAGGCAATGAGTTAGTTACATCTGTAGTAAAACCGACAATACTTGAGCAAACGTGTCTTAGTGGAGACAGTGATTAGCGAAGCGGAGCGTAGCGATGTATGTTAGTGTGTATGTATGTATGTTTGTTGTTATGTTACGCGGAAACTGAATGCATTATTGATGAAACTTCGCAATAATATAGCTTACATATCAAAATAACACAAAGGTTATAAAATCATAAGGGTATATTGACTATTATCTAAAATACAACGATATTTCTGGCATGTAGGCCATAGCTACAGCTAAATATTTTTTAAGTTTATTGCCAAAGGCGATATATTTTGGTAGCTATATCCTAAATGTCGTATCCACTAACATTCCATAGTATGTCTCAGAATGTATTCCTTTTCGGCACAAGAATAACGTGATGAATCGCGTAGGGGTCCTGAAACCAGAGAAGCCCTGTGCTCTGGGGGCGGACGGCGGCTGCGCGCGCGCTGACCGCGTGACGACGTGGCGCCGTCCGTCTGAGACTACGCTATCTGA